>CM046349.1:17064204-17456704 GCA_025403435.1 Artocarpus heterophyllus
CTCGCTATACATGTCTAATTAAATGTAGTAACAAAAAAGTACAAATGACTCTATTTCACTACGGAAGTTCCACGTAATTAAAGATAAAGCTTTGAACAGATCAGGCATATTGAAGTATATATTAAGGAAAAAAATAAAGCAAAATTTCTAAATTGGGTCAAGACGAAATATAGGTTGCCTTCCAATACTGCCATTTGTGGACAAAATCTAACAAGTTTCAAAGTCAAGATTGGTGCACTGGCGCAAAAGCTGCAGGCTGGGTCACAAATGAATTCTCTCTCTCTCTCTCTCTCTATATATATATATATATTTACACATATATAATATATATTATATAGTCAAATTTAGAAACCCTGAGGTTGAGGTTTCCTATCTTAAATTTGAGGCTTACGATAGAAATTCTAGCAATGTTTGTAAATTGTAAGCGTCAGAATACCTATTTAGGAAGTTGTACAGCTGTAACAAATCATGTATCTAATTCGCTTGCGTTGCCGGCTGAAAGCCAATTTCAGGAATCAAAACCTCTAGCATGTGCCGCCAACTAGTTGTCAGCATACGGCAAAAGGATATTGGTAAGTTATAGCAAATTAGAAGATTTCAAAACTATTTTATATGATAAAATAAAAAAAAATATATTGTCTATTGATCATCGTATCAATATCCAAGAAAGTAAAGACGAAAGAAACCACTATTAATGGACAATTTGTTGAGTTACATGCCTAGTAAAGTATTGTATAATGATCATCTCTCTTCATTAAGAAAATTACCACGTGATAATGCAGGACCTTAGCTTGACACATATTGACAATTAAAATAGTATTTACGTTATTTGGTTGGTATAAGACCGTTCGTTTTTCTTGATAAAGTTTTGGGTTTGTGTTAAGCTTATTAAGACAAGACATATGGACAAGCTACTTCACGAAATAGGTGTCATGTAGCAACCGCCTCTTTAAAATTATCTGGATATGCTAGTCTTTGTTTGTAGGACTGTAGATAATAATTAAGAAAATAGGAACAAAAACACTGTGTATTAGCACTAAATTATACAACGGTGCTAATATATTGTCCTTAATGTCGAACAGTTGATTTACATGTGAAACCTCACGAGTCTCTCACAGTTATAAAAGCAGTACAAATTTGTTGTCTCATGTGTTAATTGCGTCACTAATGATAATGATTAACAAAAAATAATAACAAATGGGATGGAAAGAGAGAACCAAGTTCAGCCTTTGAAATTTGCGCTTTCCCACGATAACACTACTTGGGAACTGCCTAAACATCTTATTCCATTCAATCATACAACTTTTTCTTGTATAATCTTTCTGACATCTTAGAAAGGAAAAGACAAAAAGAGGAGAAAAGGTGTCGTTTTGCAAATGGGAAAAGAGAGAGAGAGAGAGAGAGAGAGAGAAGATCATGTTAATTTATTAATTTAAGTAATCTTTTCGGTTATTCACTTTCCGGCCGGATTCAAACCGATCACCCACCGACCACGGAGTTTGAAAAACCGTGGGCTTAAGATCCTACTGTTTTTATCAATAGACGTACGAAGAACTTTTTAAGTCAACAATTTAAGTATTTACTATCCGGGCGTGATGCTAACGAAAGTGATTTGCAAAGTTTGATACTCCAGGATTTCATACCAGCACCGTTGAAAATGTGAAATGGGCTTTTTTTTTTTTTTCTAATTTTTGAAGAATTTGAAATGCCTTACCCTTTGGGACCAAAAGATGGGTTCGAATCAAAGAACCATGATTCACATGCAGCCAAAGGTTTGGTATCATATTTGGTGTTGATTTTGTGTTTTTTTTTTTTTTGTTTGTATTTTAGTTTTATTTGTTGACCATGAGTGAAATAATGAGCCACCCCATTGGCTCTTGGTGCAGGTAGTTGGCAATGGCAGGGTTGGGATGGTGAAGAGCTCAAGTTGATCTTACCAAATACGTGGAAGTTCATGTTATAACGGGCAATACCTACCATTATTGTAGCTTAATGAAGTTTGATTATATATTCTAAGGGAGAATTAAAATAAGGGATATTCTTCATATTTTTATATCCTTTATTTTATTTTAAATTAATTCAAAAACTATATATCGATTTTTGATCTCATCGAAAGTATATCTTCATATTAGATTTAATACAAATATATACCTTACTTTAATTAATAATTGATTTTGACCTATAAAATGACCAAAATATCCTTATATGAAAGAGAAAAAAATTAAAACTTAATTTCAAAAAATAAAAAGAAAACAAAAATAAACACATAATACACCCATTTTTGAGGGTATTCTAAACATTTTTGAAGTCAGAAACTTTTTAAGTTTTTAAAGTTTTCTTATTTTTTAATTTACAAATATGGGCAATTTTTAGAGAAAAGTTAATAATTGATCTAAAAAATATATAAATTTATGTATTAAATCTAATTTGAAGGTATATATTTAATGAGATAAAAAAACTAAAAATATAGTATTTGAATAAACCTAAAATATATTTTTTAAAAAGGTAAATAACCCTTAAAATAATGAAGCTTGATTATAAGAATCTTGTAGATAACTTTATAGATAAAACAATTCTCAGCGGTGGGATTATATGAGTACCATATCACATTGAGAAAAAACTATCATGATTTAATAGAAATTAATCCTTTCAAGAGAGAGAGAGAGAGAGAGAGAGATTGACGAAAATAGTATAATTCTTAACCGTGTTGGATCGGAAGGGATATGTGAGAGTGGGAATTCAATGCCTACCATTATTGTAGGTTGATGAACCGTCACATTATATGACAATCATATCATGTTTAAAAAAAATTATGATGAGTGAATGGAACTTAATGAAAATTTAATAGTTTTCAACCGTGATGTTCTTTACTTTTCCTTTTCTTTTTCTTTATATCTTACCAGATTAATAAAGTGCAAAAAATTTCCACAGTTCAGATGTGCTATCAGTAGAGTAGTTTCCAGATAAACAAAGAAAATGAAAATAAAAATGACTAAATAGTACGCATGGAGTACCATCATGTCCACTCCGTTCATAGGAAAAATAATATGACAAATTTTACGAATTCTCTTAATTATATTATTTGTGTCAAAATATCCCTTAAACTTAAAACTGTACTTGTTATACCTTTTGAACTATAATACTTCTTTATATTACTTTTTGAACTTTAAAACATATTTTTTTTTGGACAAAATAATACTTTTTATGCTTATTAAGAAAATAAATTCATCAATTTATTCAAAACGTTAAAAAAACTAACTTGAATTACGATACGTACTCTACTTTTTTCCTCCCTCTTTTTCTCCTTTTCGTGCAGATATTCTAAAGACAAAATACACAAACATTTGGTACTCAACTAGTTCATTTAAAGTAATAAGAACATTTATATTAACCTCTAAGTATAAAATATAATCTTAAATCAAGCAAAAATTCAACAATTTCATTGAAAAAACATTTCATTTCCAAGTTCATGGGTAAATCTCAAGAAATACTATAGCTTAGGTGGCACAATATAGATGTTTCAAAGTTTGAGAGACATGTTAACACAAGGGACAAGGGACATAGTCTAAGGGAACCGATGAAACTTTACAAAGTGCCGAACTATCAAATTGTAAATGAAACTCACAACGATGATTCTTTAAGAACCCATAAAAGAAAGGAAAAGGAAAATAAAAAAATCGATCAAAGCTACAATAATAATAATCATCATCATCATCATCACCACACAGAACACAGAATTTAATAAATCTAAAGGTAGAAAACAGTATTCTATCAGTAGAGTATTTTTTGCACCCCCTATTAGAGAATTCTCGTGACTGATGAAATTCTTCACAGTTTCTTGTATATTATTTTGGTCTGGCCTCATAATGATAGAGTCAAAAGAAAACAAAATACATTTACGCTGGAAGAAGAATGCTCATTGATGCATTTTTCAGAATGCCAGTTAGAGTCAAAACAGTCGGTGACTGAATATCGTGCTAAAATCCCTCTGGGACATGGGACCATTTCATAAAGCAACTTTGCACAAACATCATTTTTTGAAGAGAACGAAGTGACAATTAGGCAGAACCAGCTTCTGTTATTTGGTCGGTGTATATGCGGGGGAAAATGCTTGAAAGCAACACAACTAATACAGGGTAGACGCCATTCTCTGTTAATACGTGGTGGTGTCAATTGTTAAACCACCGATGCCCTTTAGCATTGTTCTATTAAATTCTCTTTACATAGTTGCAAAAAGTTTAATCTTAACATACAATGTTGCCCATTTTGTTGAATATGAAGAACCCATCTTTCTGTATGAACACAGCTATAGCGTTTCAAAGAATGACCAGAAAACGTAGGTGCTTTCTACGCACATTGCAAGTAAATGAAGGTAGCCAACCTTGGAATTTTGGAAATTACAAATTCCAAACAAACATCACGGGCTTTCTTTTGCAACAACTTTTTGTTAACGACAAAGTACCAACTTAATAAAGCCGCAGAAGATTTTAGTCAAGTTAAAATTGAGTTGAAATGATGTGGGGCTAACAATATGTATATTTTTTGCAATAAAAGAAAATTTTGAAATTTAGTTAGAACACTATCAACTTGTCCCTACATCTCTTCAATGTAACGCTTTATTCAATAAATTGGATTTGGCAGATAAATGGGACCTACTAAACTGAAGGAAAATGGCTAAATACAAGTAATACAGGTGGGGTTGTACAAACCCTTCAAAGCTAGCCAAAAAAATAAAAATAATAGTAATGACAATAACTTTTCCTTGTATTACCTTGGGGATTTGGTAGAAAGACACCTCCCACAGGAGACGAGCTTCAAAAGCGAACGCGGTTTTCTTGCTCTAATTTTCAAACGCGAAAGCTGCAAGATGAACATATTTTCGTGAGCAACGGCTTCAAGCAAATTGCAATGAGATGGTCATAATCTAACTACAGTTTCTTCTACACAAACTATCCAGCTTGCTTATTTCAATCTAGGCTAGTATCACTATGACAATAACAACGGAGAAGAGCATCAATAAACTCTTACAATAAAGAAAACCAGAAGTTCCAGTAGGGCCCTATTTCCATGCTAAATGGCATCAGTAGAGCTGAACTCCGCATCTCACATCAGGTGGGACCCACGCAAAGTGGAGAGGCAGAACTCAGCTCCACGATGCTGTTTAGCATCCTTCGAAGTATTATAAATGTAGAGTAAAAATGCAAAATTTCAGCAGTCGAAAAACTTGGGATTGTGTATCAGCCTAAATGTTTCCTCCAGCAAGGTCTCGGGTGTAAAACGCAACCTCGGTTGCTCAGGCCAGGCTGAACTATGCCATGAACAAGGTTTGGCGTACCCCTTATTCAGAAAGATTAGGCTGAGCCCAAGGCCCTTGCCTGGTCCCATGCACATGCGTAAAATTGCAATGCCATGTAAGAAAATTCATAATGAGATCACAGTTATCATGCTTTACCTTTCGACGAGTTACTCTAGACGCTTTCCAGCAAAGCAAACTTCTTGATCGAGGTTCTAGTCTCCTGTACATAAATTAGAGCCAGCTCAAACTAAAGGAAATTGTGACTAGCAACAAACTTGAATCAATCTAGGGTGCTAAAGAAGTTCAGCCCTTTTTGGCAAAGAAATTATTTGTTAAACTCTAAGGTTACTGAAAATTGCGGATGCGACTCTAATCGGAAGAAGGATAGTGTTTTAAAACTTACAAATTCTCTTGTTCAAGCTTTTCAGCAATAGAAACCGCTTTGCGTTGTGACCATCCATTACGTCGCGAACACCCTTCGGCCTGTTGAATTACATGGGCTAGAGAGACTTTGCTCCTAACAATGCTCTGACAGTGATTACGTTCACCAAGTTTACGCTTTTCGGGTAATGAAGCACCAGCCAATTTCTTATGGGAAGATGCTGCCTCCACTCCCAATGTACCTTTTGAACCTCTTTTACCTGATTCTTCATTGTTATCAATGCGGTCGCCACCCTTCGTTTCCCTTGGAGAAGCTTGGACTTCCACAATTTCACTTTTACCCATTTCACGAGTGTTCGAGGTCAAGAGCTGAGCTTCACTGCTGATGACATTTGTATCTCTAACCTGAGCCGAACCATCCTTTGAAGCTGATAACATAAGAGGAACATGCATCCCCGCTTTGGAGTCTTTTTTCGATTCACATCTAATTTCAATTGTCACCGGGGACCCCAAAACTGACTCAAATGCCTGTAATATGTGGCCTCTAAATTTCTCAGCAGTCGATTTAGTCAGATGTGAACTAAACATTAGCTGCACGGTTGGAGCTGTAAAAAAACATAATAATAATGTCTTAAAACACACCTTTTTAAGCCGGGACAATAAATTTTTCCAGATAAGTTTGTGCTGATAATGGAAAAAAGTTCCGCATGAAAGTAAAAAGTTCCGCGTGAAAGTAAAAGGTGTTGGCAAAGGAGTAACAAATTGGGACATGAAATTCATCAACAAATATGGTAAATTGCGTAATGCAAGCATTACCTGCACCAAAACTGACGGATATCAACTTTCCTTCTTGATGCAAGAATTCTTTAATACCAATATACTGGATTTTGTCAAGCACCTCCAACCAAATTTCTTCAATCCCTTTACGGCTTTTCCCAGAAACCTGCCTTCCATTTACTCTAACAGTATCAGCAGAGCGTACAGATGTCTGTTGGGGTGCCATAGAACCACTAGAATGTCTTTTTCTATCTAAGCTACTATCCTTCATCAGACCACTGTTATATAAATCAGATGTTCCGGCTTGTCTAGCGTTTGTTGACAAGCCTCTCTCGCTATTTATCATACGATCTTGCTCACCGGCTTTCCTTCCACCCATATTATTTAAGGCCAAGGGACTTTGATTAAAACTAGTGTCTGCAGAAGAGCTAGGCAACATATACTGTTGATCAGGTGCGAGTTGAAGCAATGCAGCTGTTAGCCACGTTAGTTTATCATTAGATGTCCTCAACTGTTTTTCAGCTTCAGATAGAGTTTTAAGAGCTTGACGCAGTTTTTCCATATCTTCTTTAGACACTACACAGGGAAAAAACATCAATTAAGAGTTCTAGAACCTGATACTGCATAATGTGAATTGAGGTGGAAACAGAAATTACATAGAATTTAAGAAAACAAGACTTGAGGTGAGTAAGCTTATTAATAATTTAAACAAGGGTGGTTCATTATGCATCAAAAGGAGACTTTTGGACTCACATGGGTAGTGCCGAAAGAACTTTCTTCTAGGCCTCTCTCTTGTATAATCATAACTACCAGCAAGTATATCTGTGATGATTGTAGCAAGTTGTGACATTAAGCCTAACGGCTCAACACCAGTTTCCATTATGACCCTCAAATTTTTCACAGTGTTAACGGTATCTGCGGATAATGCTAAATCAAGAAGATCCACCAATTTTTCATCAGAGATGAGCCCAACCTGAAAACAAAAAGAGCGATGATACTTCAGTATATGACCTTTTCCAAAGGTGTTAAATAAAATAACAGCAAACGTATGTAGTAAAATGCCAAAGAAAAAGCAAAACAAAAGGCGACACCAAGTACCAGGATATTATTCTCAGAGAAAAAGAAACATCTTACCAGTTCCTGAACCAGAGGAACAGAGATTCTCTGACCAAGCAAGCTCAGTTGCTCAAGAGTCATCTCAGCATCTCTTAGTGACCCATCTGACCTTGATGCAATAAGTTTCAGAGCATCCTTATCAATTTCTAAATCTTCTTTGGTGGCAATCCACTGCAAAGTATAGATGATATCTGCATCCTTTAGCTTTGGGAAGAAGAACTTTTGGCACCTAGATATGATTATGTGAGGCAAAACATCAAGGCTCGAACAGACGAGGACAAAGACCACTCGTCTAGGTGCTCGATCAATAACCTTTGATATGGCACTCCAACATTCAGGGGATAAAGTATCACAGTCATCAAATATGAATACTCTGTAATGTGATGGCAGCTGAGAAATAATCATATTGTCAAGTAGGTCCATAATTCTCTCGAAGTCAAAATTACTTACAGGGCCTACTTCCCTTGTATTTCTGCTCTTTCCCATATCATGGGCTATGCAAGAATTGCAAAACCCACAAGGTTTAGGGTGTTCCAGTGACTGGCAATTTAAAGCTCTAGCAAATATTCGAGCACATGAGGTTTTCCCGGTGCCATGTGGACCGTAAAAAACATATAGCAATCCTACTTTCTTTCTCACAACAGCATTTGAAAGAGCTTGAGCCACCAAATTCTGTCCCACCAGATCTCTAAAGGTTCTTGGCATGTACTTTTGTGTCAAGTTTTGATGCCTACTTCGGGATCGCCCTCTCAACTTGCGTTGTTCAACTGATCTAGCTTCAGAAGCAAGGTCAGAATCAACATCATGCTTAAACAAATTATCAGCATAAATACCAAGTTCACCAGAATAGCGACGCACCCACCCACCATTTTCAACGCTTTCCTGTGATCCAGATGCATCAACCAGTAGAGGCAGTGCCTCAGCATCCGATTTAGATGACGAGCTCAAGCTCTCAGCTGCTACAGGCATCTCAGCGATATCTCTCCCATGGCCTGTTGGACCCCCTTTCCTCAATCTTGAATCGGACAAACCACAGGAAAAACTCCTTCCAGCCATGTCAAGGAATGTTTTGCCTCTGTGATGAATTCTTGACCAATTCCATGGAATACCACATCCATTTCCAGGAGCCTTCGTGACGTTTTGTTCATCATACTCTTCCACCCCTTCTTCCATGTGATACTTGGGGTGCACTGACCCTTGAGCAAGACTATTAGAGGCTACAGACAATTCATTCTGAGCATTTATATCTCTAGAATTCGCGGCAGCACGACGCCTTCTTGCACCATGAAACTTCCGTCTTTTTGCCCTATTCAATCCACTGCAGTAGCCCCGGATGCCTTCTTCTGTTTCCTCAGCAGTTCTATCCTGGCGAGCTTGTCTTCCATGCCAATGGATGTTTGAAGAAGCCACACCATCGCTATCCATCCGAACATCGTTCAACTGTTCCGAAAGGGTCTTAATTGGAACATCTTGAATATGCTGCTTCCCCTTTTGTTTAGCTTTCCGACTTTTCGACGCAGAGGTCCCTGAAACAGCATCATTAGACACATCCTTGTAGCGATCTTGATCTAGTGGACGCTCCTCAATGCTAACGGAGACATCAACCCTATTACTCTTCCGACTAGACTCCTCTCTCCTAGCTCGTCTACCATCCCTAGCTCCGCTCTTGCCACTACTTATCGCCGTTATCCCATCATTTCCCTCAGCAATCTCGCCGGGAGCAACTTTTGATTTCATCATGCTTGCTAATGGCGGAGAATTCCCCGAGAGCCTCCTACCTTCCCTTCGACGTTCTACACCAACCGACCTTCTTTCCTCCCTGGCCAATGGATCGTTTTCGCCCTTCTTAGGAAGCAAATCGATGATCGAATGTGAATGGCACAAGGGAGGACTTGCAGAAGGATCCCTGAGGGACCGCGACCTCTGAAGGACAATAAGGTCCCTCATAAGCGACCTGTCGGCCAATATGGGGCTCTGCTTATGCATGTGGTTCTTCAAGTGAATGCAGTTTGTCAAATGGATGTGGTTTCGAAGATGATCACTGATGTCACCATTGGCTTCTTTTAGAATTCTATCTCGAACAGCCTTGGTCATGATCAGAAACCTTTCTTTCTTTCTTTTTTTATGTGTCCAATATCCGAGTCTCTAGTGAAATAAGGAAATAAATCAATGCGTATCGCATCTTTTATTCCAAAAGCCCCTCCCAAATCTTCCCAAGTTATGGCATTACAAAACAAGAGATTCTCTCAGGTCCCTAAAAAATTACATTCCCACTAATCTTTTTTTTCCCCACTTTTTTTTTTTTCTGCAGAGCTCAACAGAAAAGCCAAAACTCTAGCAATCAAAGATACCCCATCAACAGAAAAGCAAGCATTTTTTTCACAATATGAAACCTCATTTCCAGTGATGAACCCCACAAATGAGACCAATCTCTCTCATTCGCAAGACAACCCTTCAAAAAAATTTAAACAAATAAGCATTTCTCAGTAAAAGGCTTTCAACCTATGAAACCAAACAGACATCATATAATATCTACCCAGAAAAGAAGTAAGCTTTCAACAGTAGTATTTCAAAAATGGCCATTTGAGCTTTCAATGCATTATACCATTAGAAAGAGCCCAACCAACTTAAACACTTAAAACCCATTAAGCTTGAACACGATAGACCAAAAAGAGAAACCCATCTTTTGGAAATCTCAGAAGCAAATAAAAATCCAAGCTTTTTAAACTTTAGAACCCTAAAAAGCTTTTCTTTTCTTTTCTTTTCTTTCAAAATGAGATGGAATTAACCAAGACAGAGGGGGAAAAAAAGATGAAACATAACATTCAAAAAGGCAGATAAGTAGAAGAAGAAAAAAAGCAACCAAAAGAACACTTGGGATTCACCTGAAATCGGAGAAAGCGAAACGACCCGCTTCGGTCACTGATAAACCCTACCAAGTTCAGACCAGATCTCTCCCAGCGAGCTTCACATGCACTTTGAGGAGAGCTTCCTTCCAAAGAAAACGATACACTCTTCAAGAATTAGAGAGATAAATTAAGTTCATCGGAAAGAGAGTATGAAAAAGCAGTGTTTTAGAGAGAGAAACATAGGGAAGTGAGGGGGGTGAGATCTGTTACAGACAGACTCATCACACTCACAGAGAGAAGGAGAGAGAGAGAGAGAGAGAGAGAGGGGGTTCTGGGAACAGAGGACACATTGCCAATAAAGCGATGTGTCCGTTTGTTTGAGCATGCAAGTACTTGCACATTATTTTATGCTTCTTCCTCCATATATATATTTTTGTATATCTGTTTATTTTAATTTCCTTTCTTGACTTGATAACAGGACTCAAGATACAGTTGGCCCAAAAAGATAAATCTAAAAAAACGAATATTGAGATTTTTCAATCTCGTGTGGACAAAGCCAACGTTGTCCGTTCCGTTGAAATTGATGGTTTCATTTTTTTTCTTTTTTTATTTTCCTTTTTTGCTCTTTATTTAGCTAAATAAAAAGGTTCAAAAGAGGAAAAAAAACCATTTATGCAATTTCCAGAATTTTATTCAAAGATAAGAAACAAGTTAGTGAGTCGTGGAATTAAAAAAGTTTTTAGAAATACAAATTACAAATGGATAAAATATACAGTCATTTATATTATTGTGCACTCCAGCTGGAAAATTTTGATGCAAATTCTTGAAGTAAATTGCACTGTTACATGGATATGCATGTGTTGTTATTTTCTTTTCTTTTTTTTTCCTGAGTTACTTTTTAGACTTATAAGTATTTAAATAGAGTATTTAAATGAAGATTTAAATTTTTATGAGAGAAAATATTGTAGTAAAATGATTCAAACTGTGATTTAAACTACAAAACAAACGAGCTCGTAAAGGACTTTCAATTCTCGGCCAAAAAAAAAAGAAAAGAAGTAAAGGTATTGCAAGTATATATAATTGATCGGACAGTGCTTAGAAACAAGCATATAGCCATGTGCAGATGTGCAGTTGTCTCTTGTAAGGTTCATTGGTTATTTTATTTTTTCATTTTTTTCCCTGTTCAGAATGTCTCTTGTAGTCAAGGGTGAGCATTTGTTTCTGCCTGCTAAGAGTACTTCATGTCTATTTTGCTCCAAAAAAAAAAAACAAAAAAAATGCTTCACATCTTTGCAAATGTTAGATTCATATCTTTATGGCCAGAAATGTAATTTAATAGTTGAGATGTTTCTTTCTCTCACCAAGTGATTAAAAATTGCAAGTTCGTTTGATTTAACAACAAAATTTGAAATTACACAAAGTATAGAATGATATGCCTTTATTTGTTTTGTTTTTATTATTATTATTATTATTATTGGAAAATGGAAGGATGTGCACATGATACCTTTGCAATATAACTAATCTTGAGTTCTCTTAAATCTTGATTATTATTACGTGCACCGGTGGTGCATCGATAGAGCTACTTATAGTCGAAGGTAGGCAGTCATTTTAATTGATTTTTTTCATTTGATTTTATATATGAAATTTGATTAAATCTGTTGCTTGTCTTATTTGACAATCTGAAACTATGTTTGTTGCACCTAACAGTGTGTAAAATCTCTCACTTCATTTATATGTGCTTTGCATGAAATTTTCAACGAGCCCTTGATCAAGCATGAATTTGATTTATTAGGAGAGATTAATTATTACCGGTAAGAATCTAATATAGTGTTTAGGAGAAAAGTTTTAATTTTAAAATTTAAACTGTATATTATAATATATGAAAATTTTATACTGTAATATATTTTTATTTTATATTATATTATTAAAAATTTTATATTATAATATATAAAAATTTTATATTATTTGCTGTTTAAAGTCTGGTTCGGTTTCAACTCTCCCTACAATCTCCCATGAAAGTATTGAGATCACATACAAAAAGAAAGAAAAGCGGAGCTAGAGGACAAAAAGAGGCATGACTTTGAAACCCGGCAAAACAATCTTTCAAAATACTGCTGCTTGGTACCGAATTGGCACATGATAGGAATGATATGAAATTTGAAAAATTCATGACTTCTTTCTCGTGAAGAAAGAGCATATACTCAATTAAAAGGTTGACGGCGTGTTTGTTGGGAAAAATAATAACGAAATGATGATTATTTTCAAATATGATCTCATGCAAGTCCCTCTCCTCCTCTTCTTCTTTTCCCTCTCTTCCTTAAATACATCTGGTAAAGTGTTGAAACCTTAAACAAAATGACACAATCGACATTTAATATTTAGCTGCTTTTAGGTTCGAATCATATTCTTTTTGGATTTCCAGCTAAAAAAATAAAAGCCAAATAAAATTCTTATTCTTTCGAATGATAATGTAGATTCCACGTGGAATCAAGATCGCTTTCAAGTTTCACTTTATAATAACAATTTAGACCGTCTCAAAATATAGGACTTTTTCAGTAAAAACCTCATCGATAGTGTACATGTTAAAAAGTTAAATATGATCAAAACTATATTTTTTTATAAATATGATAGCTGAAAAAATAGATATATAACAGTAGGTAGAGTTGTGCAAAAAAACTACAAACTACAAAACTAGACTAATCCGATAGTTTTTAGACTGCAGATTCAATTTCACGTCATAACCGTTTTTAATAGTTTTGAGAGTGGGTCGGACTATTTTAAAAATCTTGTCCGATTTGTGACATTTTAGGAATGATCCAAACTGAACTAAACTATTAAAATTTCTACATATGTATTTTATTTTTATAATATATGTACATGCATCTATATGTACTTAAAAAAAATGTATCATAGTTTGGTATGTTTTCAACTTTTCAAGTTTAAATATGTTTTCAACTTTTAAAGTTTAAATAGTTTAAAAGAACCCTAAAGATAACAATAACAAAAAAAAAAAAAAAAAGTTCACGAAAAGTTTCAAAAATTTAATCAAAAGTCAATCAGCAATTTAAACAGGAGCATTTTATAACAACCCAGTCTAGTCTAGTCCAATCGCGATCTCTTCACACAAAAGGGTTTGATCTGATCTTTATTTTCAAAATTGTCAAAATAGTCTGTTAAAAAAAAAACTTTTAATGGTTTATGACCGGGCGGAATCATACACACCTTTATTGGCGGGTATCTTAAAAAATTAGTCTCAAAATATTAAAATGGATGTAGCATTGCCCTTTATCCTTTTTCTTAATGCAAGTTACTTTATAGGTTTGCAATAAAAAATGAGACAAAAGACTTTTCATCCCATGAGATTATAACCTATTACTTAAAAAACTATAAACCCGGTTTAATATGTACTATAATTTTTATATTAGGTTTTATTGTTTTATAAATAACAAAGTTATAATTTTATTGGGTTTAAACAAGAGTGCTCAAAATGAATGAAAGAGCTGCCTAGCTAGAAATAAATTCTTATAAAAAAAAAAAAAAAGAAATTTAATGCAAGGCAGTACCACTATTCATTGTACGTAGCTGGTGTTACTATTATTATACCGTCAAAACCCAACTGTAAAAAGTAACTGCATATCAATTCTGGTCTTCTTGGTTAGGAGTAGGCGGCATCTTGTATGTACTTGCATTAAAATCCAATTCATTTCTCTTCGGTCATATTCCCCAACGTTTCCCCTATTCAATTTCAACCCCCTCATCATACTATACACATCACTGCAACAAGTTGGGTTGGTGTAACAAATGTACATCGATGATCAGACTAAACAAAATTCTTAACTTGCATTAAACTCAACTTTTTTTTCCAATCGTTTTTTTTTCCATAATATTTACAGCTTGACCCATTTACAATAATTAAATAAAGGTCTAATTACAAAAATCCCCTCTCCTTTATAGCCTTTGTAATAGTTTACTCTTTTGAATTTCAAAACATAACATTTGTTCCTTTAGAAGTTTAAACTGTTAACAATAATGGTTATTTTGTTGGAATTTTAATAGCAAATTAACAAATAATTTTAAAATTAAACGCATTTTGGTAATCTTAATTATAAAAATAACTAAAAGAATTAAAACTATAATATTAATAGTATTTATTGATAATTAAAAACAAAAAAAATCAATTATAAAATATACTACTATCTGGATATCTTTTTTAATATACCATAATTTTCTTTAAAATTTTATTAATTTTTTAACACTCAAAAAGTAGTTTGAAATTTTAAAAGTATAAATAGTAATAAAAACTTAAAAAATATGAAAGAAATTTTATTAATATTATCAAAGCTTTTTCCTCTTTGAAAATTTGTGTTATATTGAATATATTTGTATTATATTCTTTTTTATTTTACTAATATATATAATTTTTTAAATTTTGTAATACTATTTGGGTGTGAAAAAATTAATAAAATTTGGAAGAAAATTTTCTTCCAAATTTTAGTATATCAAAAAAGAAAGATTCCAATGATATTATGGTTTTAATTGATTTTTTTTTAATCATTAATAAAGACTATTTTCATTATATTTTAATTTTTATGGTTCCTTTTATAACCAAAATTACTAAAACACTTATAACTTTATAATCATTTGTCAATTTTCTGTTAAAATTCTAACAAAATAACTATTTTTGTTAACGGCTCACATTTCAAGAGAAACAGACGTTATATTTTGAAGTTTGAGGAGTAAGGGTGCTTTTGGTACGAGTATTTAAGTATAGTATTTGAATGAAGATTTAAATTTTTATGAGAGAAAATATTGTAGCAAAATGATTCAAACCGTGATTTAAAAACTGAAACAAACACATTCTAAAATATTACAAAGACTTTAAAAAAAATTTGCAATTTTTCCTTCAATAAAAGAAGATAAATAAATTAGAAGAAGCTAAAATAATATAAATTTGCTAATAGACTCTGTTTTAAACTGTCAAGTCCATAAATAAAGTCTTCAATTGGCGGCCGTACGTAAGTAACAATGTTTCACAATATTACAGCACTGAAACAAGTTGAATCCAAACTTATTAAGAGTTACATCAGAACAAATTAAGTGTCACATGACACCAAGAATAAAAAATATATATATTACAAGTACTAGTTGATATGACCAAACTTATTAAAATTTACATCAGAAAAAATTAAGTGTCACATGATACCAGAAATAAAAAATATATAACAAGTACTAGTTGATATGACTGTTGGGTTGATTCCATCACATCAAAATTAAAAAAATAATAAAATGTGTTATATAGACAGTTTTTAATATTAATATTTTAAAAAAAATAAAGGGCTATCAGTAGTTTATTTTATGAAGACTTATCGTAGAAATCTATCACAAACATAATCTAATATAATCAATTATCATGACGTGGCTACACAGTGTTGATTGGTGACTCATGCCAGCAGGGAATTTTTCTCTTAAAAAAGGAAAAGCAAAAAAGGTGTCCAAGGAATCCTCCTCACAATCCACTGTTGGTGCATAGTTCCATCACTGTTAATAGCATGATTTATGAGTGTCATGTAGTTGTAAAGCCTTTCAGAACGGTTCAAATGCTTGGGAAATATTCTGGGCGAGGATGACAGGACATGGAGTTGTGGACAACGAGAGGATCATATCAGCATAACCATTTTTGTTTGTTTAATTCGTCTCGCTCTTATGACGACAAAAAGAAGAAAAAAAAATGTATGTTATATTGGAAATGTAGCATAAGAAAATTGGATACTTGGGTTGGATTCCCTGTCACCTGCAAGAGGTAATAAAAATAATATAAGGGATATTTTGTATTTGACTGTCTTTTTTTTTATTTAATATAGAAGACAATAAACTTACAAAATACGTACCTATGGACCGTCCCAATGGTCACATGACATCAAATAAAAGTATCTACAACGAGATTTGCTACAACATGTGTCTTGTTTTGTCCCCTACACTGTGCGAAGCTCATATAATATACTGTTGATTAGAACCATTTGTTAAGGTGTTTGGACGATGGTTAGAACTATTGGTTAAAACTGTAAACACTGTAGTATATGAAAGCTTTATACTGTAGCAATCTTTTTTTTTTTCCTTTTAGTTCATATTGTTTCCAACTAAAAAGTTGGTTATAATCAACTTTGCCAAACACACAAAATGAATCCAACGATAAACACAGTTCTTATCATTGAAGTCTTTGGAATCAAATAGCTGGAATAGAGTCATGCTTGCTAGCAGTTCATGCAGAGGGCTCACTTTTAAATGTTCTATAATTATGCCTTAAAAATTAAATTAGCTAGTAACCCATATCTTCTTGTTAGGAAAAACACAACCAGGATATGTAGTACTTACATTAATATTGTCAATTCATACGCGCTCTACAAAAATTATGACACATTATGTAGGATTGTTATACTTTTTGTTATACCCTAACATTTATAAGTCAAGGTCAACCTTCAATGTCATCAAAACAGAAGCTAAGAGATCAAATCGATACTTTTCTTTCAACTCATTTAGGAGACTTTAATAATCTACCGAAAGGTCTGACTAAATGTTGAACAAGGCAAAATTATTTTGATATATGAAGTCAAGGCCAAACCTTGTTCAAATGCGAGCAAGGTTGTGCCTTTCTCAACATACAAGCAGGTCTATGTCCTTGCTCAACATGCGAGCAAGGTCGTGCCCTCCTTAATATACGAGCAAGACCAAACTTTTGCTCAACATGCGAGTAAGGTCATGCCCTCCTTAACATACCCTTCCTCAACATACAAGTAAGTCCAATGTCCTTGCTCAACATGCGAGCAAGGCCATTGCATCCCTACTCAACATATGAGTAAGGCCAAGCCCTTCTAAACATGAGAGCAACGCCATGTCCATGCTCAATATACAACAAGGCCATGCCCTCCTCCTCATGCGAGCAAGGCCATACCGTCCTTGCTCTACATGTGAGCAAGATCAGCGAGGTAAGCCTTCTCAACCACCATCTTGTAGCATTTGACCTCTTTCGAATAACCGCTTAAGTACCCACTATCCTAGACATCATCAACCGTCAATAAGGGAAGTTATAGGATAAGGAAGCAAGGGTCACATAATTGAGAAGGAAGGACATGGGAAGGAATTGCACATGTAGAAGTGAAATACGTGAGAGATATGGTTATTAATAGAAGACAGTTTCGCATACTTGGAGTCTTATCAATAGAGGAGGCAAGGCTGAGATAAGGGTCAGAAAATTGTATCTTGAGTCGTTACTATGCCAAAATTAGTTTAGGAGTCCAGTGTCTTGGTAGTCATTCTTTGAACATTGTTTAAGAATTATATTGACTGTTTAGGTAAGGGATTTGGGGTGTATAATTCTTCCAAACATCATAGTGGAAAACAAAAGGCGGATATAGACCTTATTAAGCTGAAACACTGTGAATCCTCTTGTATATTTTAATTTATGTATTTATTGTTCTATTTTAGTTTTAGCATTTATTGTTTTATCGGTTGTATTTATTGTCCATCTTCTCTAGCATTTGCTATCTCAAGGTTGGAGAATTTTGTTCGCTAATAATTTATAACATGTATTAGTACAAATTAAAAGGAAAAAAAAAAAAAAAAACAGATACTGGTAGCTTTAACGTTTTTTAATAAGGGAGATAGAAAATAAAGGGAGGGGAGTTACATGACTTAGGTGGGAAATAAGCGCATTTTATGCGTAGTTTGGGAGTGTAGTTTCAACTACATAGTTTAAATCGCAACAGTATGAAGCTCTCATATACTACAGTGTAAAGTTTAAGTTTGTTATAGTATAAAACTCTCACATGCTATAATGTGTAGTTTCAACTATATAGTTTAAATCACTACTCCAAATGCCCTGTTTATTATGAGGACATTAGCAGCGGCACCGGCTCAACATAGATTGAGGCCTTAGGCAGAACATTTTAGGAGGCCTTTTATTGTTTGACCTTAAAAGATGATGATTTGCTAAAACTTTATTCATGTATAAAATTTCAGTCCTTTTGTTTTCGAGAAGCAAGTTTCGGGCTAATTAAGAAGACTGTGCTTATTTCTATAGGTACTGAAAAAAATAGCTTATCTACCGTTAAATTTATAGAAAAAAAAGTGATTTTGATTGTATCTTATCGTAAAAATAAAACCCTATTAGTGTGAATATCTCCAAAGAAAGACCCTTAGATTGAAGCTATTCGATGTTTATTTTTTTAATTGAAAAAACGTACAAAAAAATTACCTAATAATTTTTATAATAGTGCAGGCAGCCACGTTATCTTCCCAAAATAACACTATTTGACTATTTATACATCTTTTTTATGCAAGATTTATAGATCTTTAAATTCTTTAAAAAAAAAAGGTGTTATATTCGCAAGTGAGAAAATAGAAAAAACCTGGAAACATTATTAAAAAGAAAGAAAAAGAAATAAGCAGTAAGTATTAATTATAAGTTATAACCCCTTAAAAAATAACACCAAAGTTCTGTGGACATAAAACATAAGAGTATGACTTCTAAAGTAACTTATAAGCGTGTCACGAATATTGAATCGATGAGGTGTGTTTTTCTTGTTCTTTTTTCTTGAAAAGTAATACGATTATTTCCTAACATAGTCTATAAGGTGAGCATGATCCGTTATAAATAATTAGCATTGGAAGAAAGTATTTGTGCTTTTGTTACTGTGTTAATATGCAATTAACAAAAAAAAATATTTAAAAAATAATATTGAATCAAGCCAACGCTACTGTTATATGGGGCATTGATGACGGTAAGGTTTTGGGCAATGGCCTCAATTGCTTTGCCCTTCAGCCCGCCCTGAGCAGGGATGAAGCTAGAAAAAAGTTGGGAGAGGAAGTATATTATAAGTGCCAAAAAATGGGCAGCCTTATTATGAGGTGGGGGGGAGGCAGGAGGAGGTATAGGGACAAACATAGAATTTCATAATTTTAGTATGATAAACTATAAATTTCATTAGATTTGAAGTTTAACATTACAAAAAAAGGTAAATTACCACGTTAGTCTCCAATCTTTTACGAAAGTGTGATTTTGGTCCCTTAACCTTTTTTTTTATTTAATAGTCTCTAACCTTTTATTTTAGTTATGGACAGACCATTTTAACAGCCAAACCGTTAAATTTGATCATTAAAAGTTGTTGGATATCATTTTTTAATTAAAATTACTATATTACCCATCAAAATGATGGATACATTAAAAAAGTAAAAGTAAATCACAACAATGGATTTAAAAACACCAAATGACAACCATTGTTTTGATTTTTAGCCCCAAAAAATTCAAAATCAGCAAAAAACAAAAAAATAAAAAATCAAAATTTCCAATTTTTCCTATTTTCTTTCTTTCTCTCCCCTCTTCTCTTCCCCTTTTCTCTCTCTTCTCCTGTCAAGCCCACCCTTGCCCACTGGCCCCCTCCCGTGCTAATGAAACCACCTCCACGCCCAACCACTCCAACCCTAGCCATCAACCCCCAAACCCCGTCACCCCTCCCGGAGCTCCCCCTAAACCCCATTGGCCCCTCTCCCTTCGCACTCTCCGTCGTCCCCCCCTCCCCCCCAACCGTGAAAAGATCATGTCTACTCAACCCCTACCTGCCAACCTATCATCGTTGAGCCCCCTCCCTTTGCACCCAGCCCACCCGTCACCTTACGACCCCGATGTGACCCTCGACACGACCATAGAAGCCCCTACAATCCCTCTCCTTTTTCGCCCATTCTCACTGCTTCCTGCCCACCTCCAACCCGCAACCCCACCCTCGTCGCATCCCCGACCCCATTGCCGCCACCCTTGTTGTGTCCCCCCATCCCCGTCGACCCGCCTTTCCCTATCAAGAACCCATAACGAGATAGAGAGAGAAAGTGTGTGTGTATGTGTTTTTTTTTTTTTTTCCTATCGAGAGCCCTCAACTTTGCTGTGTTCTTGCACATGGGAAAGACCTCTTCCCTGACAATGAACATTGCTGGTGTCGTTGAGGATTGGCTAGGGACTATTGATAAGGCCGGAAGGGAGAGGTCACGATCGGACGGAAGAGGGGAGAAAGGGGGTACTTTTTTTCCTTTTTAATTTTGCATATTGTAATTAATATTATTTAGTTTTGTTTTATTTTTTATGTTTTTATTTTAATTTCTTGAAACAATATTAGTCATTTTACTAAAATGAAATTACTAAGGTGGTCATGTGTGCATCATGTGACTTTTTTTAACGTATGTTTAAAAAATTGGTCTCTCAATAATTAAAATGAAAGATTAGAAACTGTTAATTAAACGAAAAAAATCAAGGACTAAAATCACACTTTGGTAAAAAATCATTGACTAACGTGGCAATTTACCTAAAATAAATTCCGATGGCAGCATTTCCTTCTCATGAGTCTGGCCTAAATCTAAGGAAAGGAAAAAAAGAGTATTCTATTTGTACAGTTATAATTTTCTCTTGGCTGGTTTTGTTCCCCTTCAATATCAAAGAGTGATGAATCTAATTTTGGTCCCATCAATTTACAACAATTAAAATTGGAGTTTTTTTTTTTTTTTTGGAATTTTAAATTCCTCACTCAATTTATTGCCTCCTCTAATCATAAAAATTTTCTATTATTTTTCTTTTTTCTCCTACCAAACAAGCTCGGTTTAAGTTGATAATTTTTTCGGAGGTAGCAGTTATAAAATTCCAACCGTTCATTGACTAAACCATTCACATTGTCGTGTCTCTATCTTTGCTTAAATTGTTCCAAATCTTGCAAACACTATCATCCTTCATTGGATTCTCCAACTGTAATGTTTATCATAAAGTCGTACAATCTACCAATGATACCTCGTGTAGGAAGGCCTAATTGGATTCACGCACCAAAAACATAAAAGCCACTGCTAACCACGTGTACAACCCCAGAATACAAAAATTAGGGGTCCCCCCAATGTTGCTCAACTTCTCATTAGTCAGGCCACCATTGTCACCCACTGAGATTGTGGAATTTGGAGACCAAAAGAAACCTTTTTATATAACTGCCCTTTTAGCAAATATGGTCCCAAAGGAACAAAAATATTTCAGATAATAAATGACCAAAGAAAATGCTGCCTTGATAGTCATATCCATTTTAAGGCCTTTTTGATCTTAAATGGCACGAGTAGGGTGTTTGGCTTGACCCATAAGTTCAAATCAAAAACTGTAACGCTTAAAAGTTTATACTGTAACGTATTTTTGTTTAAATATAGGAGCTTTATACTATTAAGTTCAACTAAGATTATCAAACACAAAAAAAATATTCTTCTATTATTGCAATTCACTATAAAGGGTCTAAATGGGTTTATTATTGTTACAAAAAACTGAACTTTTAGTCACAACAATTTTTTATAAAACTTTAGTCGCAACAAAATATTATAACTAATGTGTAATTAATCACAACAAATAGTGTAACTAGAAGTTATGCTAAAACTGTTGTAACTAAAAGTCTAGTTTTTTGCGGTGTGTATAGCTAGCAAAAATATAACTATTTTTCAAATAATTGACACGTTGAAAAAAGATGAAAAAAGACCTATGGGAGACATTTGTAAGAAAGCCATTTCTGGAGCAAAGAAAGAAGGCCCCTTAAGTGTGGTGAAGCTCTTGCTTCTGAGTCCCAACTCTGCTATGTACTGTAGTAGCCGTTGGGGACCAAATCTTTCACTATCATGTACTGAATTTAAATAAATAATTCTGACTTGTATAAGTTCTTTTCCTTTTCTTTCATTCAATCTTTTTTTTGTCCCTTCATATAAATGCATAAATATTAGGAAGAAGAGAGTTTTATTTCTTACATTAGATATGTTAAATTTCACCGTTTTTCCATATTGCTGAGAATTAAAGTTCAAAGTAAGTAAAAAAAAGCTTTGCTTAACTTCATTGATATCAATCATTTTACCTCAAGTGTGCAAAGAATAACAGTCGCAAACTCTCAAAAAAAAAAAAAAAAGCCTCAAACTAAAACGAAAAAAGAAAGAAAAGAAGAAGCAAGAAAAGAAGAAACATAACTGGTCCTAGTTCGTACTTTGATGAAATTTTAGTGAAATTTGAAAAAAGCACTTGTCTATTTTCCGCCTTGTGGCTTGTGATAGTAACATATGAAATGAAACTTGAAACCCGTTCAACGTGTACCAAAATTGCAGGTACAAGACGCTACAAACAAACATTGAACGAAACGGAGTCAGAATGAATGCATGTGGGGCTAAGCTTTTGCAGTTTCGCTTCCTTCCAACAAGACACAAAGACCAGTAATGTGTACTGTGTAATGCAAAAAGCTACAACACATATGCCATTAAATCTTAAGGACAATAATTTTCTTTGGGTTTTACTATAAATAAGATATTAGACGACACTTATTTTATGACGATTTATGAAAACACGATATGAAAAATTACATATTTTAAAAATTTCTATGTGCATATTAGACGCATATTGAATGATGGTTTTCAAAAAACCATAATATTAAATGAGTCTATAAGAAGTGTAACTGGTATTCTCCATAAAAGGAGAGGCATTCCTAAGCCATGGCACCCATGAACCATTTCATGCACTATTCACTCTCCACATATGTGCATAATATTTCTCTACTTCCGTCAGCACACCCATAGCACTTAATTCCTTTGTATTTTTTACCTTGTGTTTGGCATTCTCAGTTCAAACCCAAACTTTTACTTATTACAACGTAAAGTTCTTACATAATATAATGTCAAGCAAAAAATATACTACAGCATAAAGTTCTTATATGCTATAATGTTTTTAGACAATTGATTCTAATCAATAATTCTAAACATCTTAACGACGTCTTAAGTGCATGTTTTCCATAAAGATCAAAGATAACATAGATCATTCAAGACACCAAAACGACATAAGTTAAAGGAATTATTGTTACATAAAAAACCAAATGATATATTATAAGTTATTGGTATTAAATATCATACAGGACGTATGTGATTCAATTAATCGAACTTTATACACAATTTTGTTTCGATATCAGCAGTGATACCAAAACAAATCATGGTTTTTAAAAGCATTCAGGGTCATTATTTTTTTTCTTCTTCAGTACTCGATCAAGTGCATAATTTTAACCATTGTGTGTTTCTTTTGGTTTGTGATGTCCTTGGTTATTTTTTCCTTGCTCAAAGTTTTATTCCACCCCATTGACTATTTTTTGTTCAACGGCTAGACTTTTGCCAATTATCCACACTCAACGGGCATAATTGGTTTGGGACCATCTCCAATACTAGACCTAGCTAGCCAAAGTTCTTCTCTCATAGAGCTTTGATAGGAAAAAAAATAAAAATAATAAAGTTACATGGCAATTAGCTCTTTCACATGTGAGTGGTGGTTATTAATGATATAGTTTTTTTTTTTTTTTTTTGTGTTTTTTATAGGGCCTTTTAGTTGAGATGAATGATGGAACTCGTGCAATTCTAGAGGTGGACCAGTAAGGCAATAAGCTTGAAAGTCACCGTGAATCCCATGTGCTTTTTACACTTTATTATGTGCTTTGCTCAGAAGTGTTAGATGGGTTCCGTGGTAAAAAAATAGCTTTTGTCCCGTGAAGACAAACAAGGATTAAGCAAAAGGGAATGGATAATTATTGAAGTAGAAACAAAAGAAAGTTAAAAAGGAAGGAAAAAGAGCAAAAGGAAGAATATATTGTTGCTCCACATCTGGATTAATATAGGAGAAAAAAGAAGATGATGATTAGGGTTATCCTTTACTTCTTCATAAACCTTTGACTGCTGCTTTTAGGACATGCAAAAAAAATATACTATGTTATAATAATTACTTGGAGATTATTAAAATTGATGAGCATCATTATGGAAGCTCAATTGACACTTTAAAATTAGTGCTTCCAAAAGTTCAGTAGGCCTCACTAAATTTTATGTTTTTTGTTTTTTTTTTTGTTTTCTTTTTTTCAATTTTTTCCTCTACGAATATGAAAGTATGGCATATTTAGGACACCCTTTTCTTAGCAAAGATATGATATCCTCATACAGGGGTAGGACAAAAAACAAGAGCATATAATATATATATATATATCTATATATATATATGTATATGTCATGAGAAGCAAAAATGTCATGATATAAGGTATGAAGGATATGATTCACATGAACTGCTAATCATAGTGGTCAAATAATCTTTGATTAGCTTTTCTCTTGATTTCTTAATGAAAAACGCATATTCAAAGCAGCTGACTTTGTTTGTTGAAAGATTCTTCACCTTTTTTTTTCTCTTTTTTTTTCATATAATTTAATAAACCTTTTATACACGGAGAGTGGAGTGCATCATTTTTATTCATTGAAAAGGCTTCTTTTTGTCGAGTTCCGGAGGGACAAATGTGTGGTTATGTGTTGCGAAGTGCAAATCCTCTCTCTCTCTCTACAAAAAAAAAAAAAAAAAGGTAGCAATATTGTTTAGGAGGTAATGCAATCTCAAATCTTGAGAAGAGCGCTCTGAATTTGTATTTGGTGATTAGTTAATCGCGTGACAACGTGCGCCACCCTTGGCCTTTGCGGCGCCGTGGAACTTCTTTGCTTTTACCACGCACGCAGGGGCTAAGGGTGGGCGAGCTATTTGCATGTGGTGTAGCCCCTAGAGGCCAAAACCAATTAGGGTTCTTTTAGAATTTTTTTTAATTTTTTAAAGCACTTGCATGATGCAATAAAATAGTTAAATTTCTCCTAATTGAAGTCTTAGCTTAATAAAAAATTCACCTCTCTACCTACAATTGAAAAAAAAAAAAAAACTTTGCAATTTGTTCCATTAGAATAGTGTTAAATTCCAAATATTGCTCTTCTTTTTAAGTTAAATCCTGTCACGTCTACTCACTATCTATTGTAACATAGACTATTCTCAATTCTCTCGTAACAATCCTACTACGTATGATTTTTAAGGTGTTTGAGAATCATAGCTAAAATTAAAATTTTTAAACTGAAAACTATAACATATGAAAATTTTACATTATAATTTATTTTTTTGATTATTGTAACATATAAAAATTTTATATTGTAATAATTAAAAATTTTAGTTAGTACTGATTCTACGAACACTTAATTCAAAACTTCAACGTCACCTTCTGGTTGCAGTATTGTGTTTTAAATTCGCTGTAGTTGACACTAATAGCAGTAGTTTGTGTCAAGTTTTCTACTAAAATTTGGCCACCGAGGAAGCTAATAATTGACTTGTCATTTCATTTATCAGTTCAATAGTATTTACAACTTACAAGTGAAAAATGACAAAGTCAACTATCGTCTTGTTTGATTGACAAAACAGATGGACACATTTTACACGTTGTCCTTGTAGTATATTCAATGCATAGGGACTGTGAATCCTTTGAGACACTTTTTTTTTTTTTTTGGTTAAATGAATCCTTTGAGACACTTTTTGCAGTGTACAAGAATTTTAATTCTATTTTAAAAAAATAAAAAAAAAATGGATCGAGAGACATTAAGCAAAAATTTAGCACGTTTTAATTAGATTAGTAGCAAGCCTAAACCCTATCCTGTATTATGTACAAGGACTACTAATTTTATTTTATTTTATTTTTTCAAAAGACAACGATTCTAGCTTCTTTTGGCATGTCTAGATTTTGGCCCATACGGTAAACTTTTGTTTTATTTTTGTTTTTGTTGTTATTGTAGCATTTCATTAAAGCAAGCACAAAGAGAGAGATAATTACAAAGGGGCACTGTCTTGGATAACGTAGACTAGGAAATCTGATTTTTGTTCTTTTCCCCGGCCCATGTTGCAATTACTGGGATGGTTAGAAAAAAACCCGCGTTGCGTTGGGGGGCTGTCCCATCATGGGACAAATGCACGAGGTTTCTTTGGGCTTGGGAAAAAACAAAAAAAGGCAAATAATTCTGGACTTGGAGACGCAGGGACTAAGGGCAAATAATTCTGGGGATTGATCCATTAGTCCAACTTGAGGAAGTTCATCCAACGAGACGTAGGCAAGAGATTATTGGATTATCAGATGTATACGTTGTTGGAAAACCACCTGTAACAATATAGTCACGAAAAATTTTCCCTGATAAAATGGGATTCTCAGAACAAAAATTCTAATGAAGCCAACAGACACCAATATTTCAAACCAAAGCATATACAATAAGAGAATGAAGTAACCACAATGCGAAACACCAACTTTTACGTGGAAAGCCCTCCAACATGAAGAGAAAAACTATGAAACTGTGGTCCAATATCAACTTTCATTATATCAAAACAA
Organism: Artocarpus heterophyllus; assembly: GCA_025403435.1. Classification (NCBI taxonomy): domain Eukaryota; kingdom Viridiplantae; phylum Streptophyta; class Magnoliopsida; order Rosales; family Moraceae; genus Artocarpus; species Artocarpus heterophyllus. Next base: position 17,090,868 of record CM046349.1, read on the forward strand.
TGGGCTTACAAAATTTCATCTCTAGATACAATTAGATGCTCACAACATCAAGAAATTACAATATTCTTTGCTAAACAACAACACTGATCAGTATTCTTTAGAAAGTGCCTCTCCAAAATACCTACTTAGTAAGATCTAGGGCTTTTCTTTCGTTGCTATATATGTTATAAAATCCATCTTGTTTCAAGCATATTAAAAATCCGGCGATATTTAACATTAATATGCTTTGGCCTTGAACGGAATGTTGAATTCTTGGAGAGGTGGATAGCACTTTTAACTATCGTTATAGACTATGCAGTCCTCTTTGCAGGCCTTTTAGTAGGCGGAATTCAATATATTTGATGTTAGTTGCTGCAAAGTTTCAAACTGCTTTTGAAAGATATGAGGAAGAAGATAAAAAATCGAGTTATTTCAATGAGGAAGAGATTAGGAAAAAGAAGATAGGTCCCCCTTGTGGTGGTGATTGGGAAACTGCTAGGGTCTTCGTCAAGTTTTTGAGTACTTTTTATGAAGTTACCGTAAAGTTTAAAGTTTAAAGTTTGGTGGTGATTGGGAAACTGCTTACTGTTGGTTGCTGCTGTGCTTGATCCAAGGTTCAAAATGGGGTATGTGAAGTACTGTATTGGGACTCTTTATGATTATGAAATAGCTGTAAGATCATCTCTTAACGTGGAAACCACCCTTTAACGCTTATATGCCTTCTATTGTGGGGGGATTGAAATAAATGAAAGTGAGGTTGTAGGTGAAAAGACTCCGCCGAGGTCTGCAACTCCTGAAAATAGGAAACCTTTATCCCTTTTTCTCTAAAACAACAACAGGAAAATTTCAACAGTGATAAAAGTAATGAGCTTGACAAGTATTTGGCCGAAGAGAATGTCAATCCTTTGGCAACTTCATTTGACATTTTAGCTTGGAAGAAAGAGAACTCAACAAGGTATGATTTTGTTCTATTTTATTTTTGCTGCTACATTTGATATTTTTGTTGCAAGAGAACTTTATTTGACATTGACATTTTAGCTTGCTTCATTTAACAAGGTACGAGACTTTAACAATGCTTGCTAAGGATGTTCTTGCTATTCCAGTGTCAACCGTGGCGTCTGAATCTGCCTTCAGCACCGACGGAAGGATTTTGGACTCTTTTGATAGTTCTCTAAGCGCCAAAATATTTGAGGCAATAGTTTGCATATAGAACCGGATAAGATCCACCCATGTGGTCCTGCAACTTGGTCAAGTGTTGAATGAAGTCCAGACATATGAGAAAGTTGAATCAGGTTAATTGTTTTAATCTCTAAATTTTATGTTTATCTCTTTCCCTTTTGTCTAATTATTTGTTTAAAATTTAATGGTTTCTTTTCTGCTTTGTTGTTTGCTTTGTAGAGTTTGAGGGTGCAACTGCTTCAAATGTTGTCAAAAAATGATCAAAGACAGTTTTAATAGAGGTTGACTATAAAATCTTTTATTTTATTCTATGGTCTAGATTAAGTACTGAACTTTTAGTATTTGGATGAACTATTAAGTATTGAACTTTTTGTATTTGGATGAACTTTTAAGCAAGATTAATATCTATTTTCTAGATGACTGTATTAAGTATTTCAGAGGTGGATGACTATAACCTTATTTAAGCAAGATTAATATTTTCAGTTGGATGAATATAATCTTAATTAGCCAGCTTTATTATTTGTATTTAAGTTTTTTACCCACTGGAATATATATTGAAGGAACATTATGTTTTGTTTTAAAACTAGGCCAACTCTTCAAAAGAAACAGAGAAAAAATTAGGCTCCCAATTGATAGTTTCAATTGGGCTATAAATTCTTTTAAGTCTATAAACTGATCAGACTGACTCAACCTAACTTGAAAATTTGGCCCGACCCGACACTTTGTTTACTATGAATTTTTTAACATGCAGGCCAATATTTTAGTAAACCGATTAATTTGGCTTGGTCCAAAAAAAGCCTTTAGGCCGAACGACGCAACTCGTGTGCAGGCCTAGGCCTAATTATTCAAAAAATTCTTCATCCACAAAAGCTTTCTTGTAAGCTTTAGTAATTATAGTGTATTCAGTTCCTATGGAGGATGAGACAACATATTTTTACAACTTAGATTGCCAAGGGATGCACCCCCTATAAAGTCATCAAGAACCCTGAAGTTGACTTCCTCGAATTAATGGCACTTGGCATGTTAGAATTTGTGTACCCATCTAAATAGGCTCACCACTAAAAAACATAAATGCATCATGGAAGTGTCTGATGTTAGATATCTCAATATCCATTTTACTATTGCCTAGTGTTCTTTGTAAGATTAAAGAGGAATCGACTAACAACTCTAACTACATGAGCAGTATTTGATGTTGCATATGCCATAACATATATTAAACTACCAACTGCTCATTTCTTCTTTTTCTTTCTCACTTGTAGGACATTTCTTGGAACTGAGTGAAAATGACCTGCAAGTGGAGAATGCATTGATTTTGCCATACTCATGTTGAATCTTTCAAGAACTTAGGGTGTGTTTATTTTAAGGGTTCAATGAGTTTAAACTCAAAATTAAGATAAATTTCAAACAATTTCATAAAATCTAATAAAACCTAACAATAAAATCACTTCAAAATAGCTAAATATTCTTAAATTAAAACAAATTCATCAAATCTAATATAAAACCTAACAAAATCATTTTAAAACAACCAAATAATCACATATTAAATTAAGATAGACACCATAATTTTATAAAAAAATGACAGTAAAAAAATGAAGGATGGTTCTATTTGCACACTTCTTTTTGCTCTTTACACCATCTTTTAAATGCACACATCACATAATTTTAGAATAATAAAATTTATTTTTTACACACTTCTAGTATTCCAAAACTACCCTAAATTATTTTCATAAAATTATTATATATTGACAACATTTTCTTTATAACATTTTATTTTCACACTCACCTTTCGCTTCAGTTCATTACTTTTTTTTATCTTTCTTTTTATCTTTTTTCTTTTTTATTTGCTTGAAGCTTTAAGCATGAGGCCTTTTCATACATATAATCTTAATACGTGTTTAAAGTCATTGTTGATGGGCGAAACTCGTATAATAAAGATTTCTCAATTACTCATTGAAATAATCACTCATGGATTAAAAAAGGAAAAGAAAATAATAGCAAGAACATAAAGATTTATAGTGGTTCACTTCAATTTAAGACTATGTCTATTTTGGCTTTTTTTTGGTGGTATGGTTTCACTACGAGAAAAATATAAATACAAAACTAAATGTTAACTTAACATCGACACTATATACAAACTAATTAAAACATTGAAAGTAACATACCCAAATAAAATTTTATTCAATCTCAAAACAAATCTTATTACTAATTTCTAAACAATGTAAAAGAATTTTAACAACAAAATCCATTCACAAATCTAAATAAAACTTATGAAATAACTTAATAAAGTTAATTAAATAAATAAAAATTAATACAAAACAAACCAAAAATCACTAACCAAATAGAGGCGGGATGCACCGATGGTGGTGGGTGTTAGACTAGGTGCCCTAAGGATTAAATAATGTAATAAGTTTTTGGAGACATTTAATCAATAAAAAGTTTATTTTTTCTTCATATACCAAATGTTGTCCTCTTTATGCTCATTTTTGTTGAATGTATGACAGGCAAACAAAAGTCTAAGACTGTCAGTCTAAACCTTTAAGATCATGCATATGATGGACAGATTATGTAAAATACATAAATTTTAAAAGTGATAGTCTAAACGATAAAATCTACAATCGAGAGAATAAAGTTAGACACTTTATTTGTGCTAAGATTGTTATATTGTCTACATCCCTAATAGAAGATGACTTGTCTTAGTTATCAGAGTGAGATTTTGCAAGTAGAAACATTAGTATATTGTCATAAGTGACGATATATAGGATCGGGACAAGAAGTTGAATTGATTTGATTAATAATTCTGTTTATTTAAATCAATTCACTTTTGACAATTATATGTGTTATTTCTTAATCCTGAAATGAATAATGGGCTCGTATTCTTAACTTATGTCTTTTGATGTATCAAAGGGTGATGTCCTAATTTGATGATAGTACAGATACATGTATATTAGAGACATGACTCTAGATTGACGTAGACCCGTTGTTCATATATATGGAATCCAAATATCTTTTGTAGAGTTAATGATATTCTCCTATTGGCATTATCTTGTAATTGGATGACTGAAGTGCTCAACCATTTAAATACATAGGTGTAACTAAATAGTATACTGTTAATGGTGAGATAATGAAACATAAGATAAATTAATCGGGAAGGTAAACAAAATTTATCCTAAAGCTAATTATGAACATTCTATGAGGATGTTACACATTATGACATGTCATAAACGATGAGCTTTTAGAGCTTTGTAATTTTATATGGTTTAAAAGTGCAACTTTAAGTTTTTAGTGGAGCAACGTTAGAGTTGATAATTATAAAATATATATATATGGGATATTGTTATTTTATGATTATAAGAGCTTAATCTATATATATCCATCAGGTCCCCTTTGCTTGCTCATAATAATTCTTGTAACAATAAAACATGTTTTTCTTATATATTTATGTTAACTTATTAGGTTAGCTAAAATTTGAGTTAATTAAATTTAATAATTTATGTTAGTTTATCGGTTGAATTAATTTTGTAAATTAATTCGAGATAAACATGTTGAATTATTTGGATAATATTTTATTTGTATGAATCTATCTATATATGACTATTTTAGTCAAATAGCTTTTCTATTGGGTTTATTTGAATTAAAATTAAGGCTCTATAAAGGATATCGGGGCCAAATAAGATAGAAATTATCCAATTGATTGAGATTGGGTTAATCAGATTAGCTTGAGGAGTTCGAATTCGATTTGAACTCTTGGATCACAATGGCGTGGTCGTTCGCGACTTTGTATTGCGGTCAACCATGACTGGTAATGGAAAATACGTTCATGTGTTTTTCAATCAAAAGTTAATCCCAACTCAAATTTTAGAGCCTAATATGATAAAGTTTAACCTCAAATCCGACAACTATAAAATAGGAGCTATTTTTCATTATTATTTAAATCATTTGAGAAGCATAGAGTGAGTACTCTAGTGAGAGAAACTCTGAAACTTTCAAAGAACTATTGTTCAATATCTGGAACCTTAGCTTTTGGTTTTCTCAAGTGGTTGGAAGGAGCATCACAGGATGAAGACTGTACGACGTGCGATCACCTACATTCTGATCGTGGATAGAGAATAGCAAAGAAGACTAGTTGGTTGAGGCTCTTTTGAAACATTCTTTTCTACTCAGTTTTTCTACACTTTTGGTATATAAAAGAGGTACGTAAGATCTGTTATTAATTTATGTACTTAGAATGTCAAACTTATTAATTGGAATAAACTTTAATTTATAAATTTTTAAAATTTTGTTGCATATTGTTTTCCAACAATTGGTATCAGAGCTAGGTTTTTACATTGATTTTATGGGTTTGTGATCATGTTATGTACATAAATTATGTGATCTAAATCTCTCCTATGCTTGAATTTAATTTTTTAGAGAGTTGGTACTCTAGGATTTCGATATAATTAAATATTGTCATGAGATTATGTGATGAATGTTTATTTATGCTTAATTAAATTTCTATTTATTATTTAAATTAATTAATTTTACTGATTATGATTCCTTTGAGGTTAGAATGTGTATCTAGGTTTTTCATGTAATTAAATGGCCGTCTATCATCACCGTCTAGGACTTATTATTTTAATTTTGATTTGTAAAATTTATATTAAAATAATTATTTGAAGTGAAGACAGATCTAAAAGATGGAGATGATTGCAAGTTCTATATGTTTTTCTATGTTTATAAATTTTTATGTTTTTGAATGGTTAAAAAAATAAAATTAAAAACTACTTAAAATTATTTTTATAAAATTTTGGAAAAACGCTAGGTTTAATGTTGACCAGCAAGCCGATGGTCGCAGACCAACAGGCTAATCTCCCAAATCGGCAAGTCGCTAGCAGGCAGAACCATTTTTAAAAGGTGTGTTCTTTGGTGCAATTTTTATTTTGTTTTTTGAGATAATTTTGAGAAACATGAAATTTTATGATAACTAAAAAAAAAATTCATCTATGAGAAATTGAATACAGACACCATAAGAAGAAAGGTTACAATGAGAGGATACAAGATGAAAAAATCTATAATATGTTTTGATTGATCTTTGTAATCTTAATTTTCTTTTCTCTAGAATGTAATTATGATATTATGGCTATTTATTATATTTCTTGTAGCTTTGCATGTTGTTTTGCTTGTCTGCATTATAATATGTTTTACCATATATGTTGATAACATATCACGTGGACTATGGAGAGGCATTCATTAAAAATTGTTCATGCATGTTAATATAAAACCTTGACTTTTAAAATATTGAGTGGCATAAGGTTTTTGAAGAGATGACCTAAGGCATCCATTGTTGGTCCATAGATAACACGTAGTGGTTCCTACCCTTAAGAAGGGATTTTATCATGTATTAGGTTGGATCTTCGAAGGGATAATTTATTTTAGCATGATTTATCATTGTACATCCCTAGGTAGTGATTATAAATTATGGATAAAATAGTTAAAATGATGGTTATACAGTCAAGATTAATTTTATTATTAACCTCCTATAGGAGCTTTGTTAATAAAATTAATGGCCAAAGAAAATGATTATTAGTATATGCTAGATCAAACGGGTATTGGATTACATATATTAATCAAAGAGGATTCGTGTTTCTAATTGAATTTTGCAAGTCTTCCCTAGGCGGCTTGTTGAATTCTGAGTTAGGAATTATTGTTATAAGGTTATGATATTTTCAAGGTTTTGACACATAAACATATTGTATGCGTACTTGTTTGTCTTATCTTACTAAAATGTTGTGAAATGTTTGCTTATATTTGGTATATGGACCTTTATTACAAATCAAAATATTTAAAAACACTTTATCTTTTCTCGATAGAAATACATTAATTGGCGAGAATTATAATAATTGGAAAAGGAATCTTAATATTGTCCTTTCTTTTGAGAAACTAAAATGTGTGCTAACCACATCTTGTCCTGCTGAGCTTACCAATGAATCCACTAATGAGCAAATCCAAGCGTATGATCGCTGGAAGGATACTAATAATTAAGCCCGCTGTTACATTATAGCTAGCATGAATAATGTGCTACAGGCTCAACATGAGGATTATGAGGCTATTAGGTAGATCTTGGATAATCTAGAAGATATGTTTAGAGGCCAAGCCTTAATGAAATGGCAAGGGGCTCTTCGAGAGCTCCTCAATTGCATCAAAAACTGAGGACTCCTATGAAGGAGCATTTGATGTTAGTCATGGGTTATCTCGCTGAGGCTCAAACCCATGGAGCCGACATAGATGTTGAGTCACAGATGACTATGGTCTTTGAGACTTTCTCTAAGAAATTTATCCCATTTAGAGATTCATTAACTTGAACAATAGACAGGATATAACCTTGACTGAGTTGATGAAGCAGTTACAAGAGTTTGAGAATCTAATCAGGGAAGCTCGTGCTAGTGGGAAGGCTAACTTGGCAACTGCATCTAGTTCTGTTCCTAACTCTATGTAAGGAAAGAAGCAGAAGGCTAAGAACGGGAAATATTCTGGTTCGACAAAAGGCAAAGACAAGAAGAAGAAAAAGAGGAACTCGAAGAAGCTAAAGTGCTTTTTCTTTAGGCACGTCAAGAAGAATTGCAAAGACTTCTTATATCGAGGAGGTAAATGCAAACTTCTATTATTGAAACTTGTTTACTTGAGGAATTAAATGACACTTAGGTCATAGATTTTGGAGCGATTAATCATGTTTGTGTTTCTCTACAGGGGGTTCAAGGAAACAAGAAGTCTGCTGCATGAGCACTTCACGTTACAGATGGGCGATGGATTCTTGGTGTTGACTGAAGCAGTAGAAGACGTCCTTCTTTACTTTGATAGTTATAGGACCTTAGTTTTGAGAGATTGTTTTTATGTTCCTAAACTTAAAAGAAATTTAATTTCTATTGTGATTCATAAAAACGAATCTTTTATCTGTAATGGATGGATACAAAACAACCTATGTTTTATCAAACCTAAGATAGACTCACTACTAAACACTGAGGTTCATGATAACTCTAAAAGGCTTAAAACTTCTCATTCTAATGAGACTTATCTTTGGCACTTACAATTAGGTCATATTAGCCTAAATAGGATTCAAAAGTTGGTAAGGAATGGACTTTTAAGTCACTTAGAAGTGGAATCTATACTACAATATGAATCCTGTCTAAGGGACAAAATGACCAAAAGACCATTCAGGTCTAAGAGCAATTGAGCCGAAGGGGTTCTATAACTTATGCATAGTGATGTTTATGGTCCCATAAACGTCAAGGCATGAGAAGGTACGAGTACTTTGTCACTTTCATTGATGATTACTTAAGATATGTGTATGTTTACCTAATGCATCATAAGAGCAAAACTTTTGACAAATTCAAGGAGTTACAAGCTGAAGCGAAGAAACAATTAAGTAAACTCATAAAAGTACTTTGATCCAATCGAGGTAGAGAATACATCTCTGGTGAGTTCTTAAGACACTTATTAGAGAATAAGATTTTATCTCATTTGACAATGCTAGGCACTCCGCAGTAGAATGGCGTGGCTGAGAGAATGAATAAAATTTTATTGGACATGGTTACTTCTATGATGAGTTATTTGACATTACCTTTATCCTTTTGGGGATATACACTACAAACTGCATATTATCTTTTGAATAATGTGCCTTCACAATCGGTTCTGAAAACTCCTCACGAGTTGTGGATGGGTAGGAAGATATCCTTAAACCATATTCGCATATGGTGATATCCGGCTCATGTCTTGTACAAGGAAGCGAACAAGTTGGAAGCACATTTGAAAGTTTGTGTGTTTGTAGGATATCCAAAAAGGACGAAATAGGTTATTTCTATAGCCCAAAAGAAAATAAAGTCGTGGTTTCAAGGAATACAACTTTCCTTAAGGAAAGTTACATGAATGACTTTAAGCCTCGTAGTAAAGTAGTACTTGAAGAGTTAATAAGTGATTCGAACACTCTAGAGGTTTCGGTTGAAACCAATTCAATCAAAATTGACCAAATAACAACCTAGGAAGCTTCAGTGTAGGAGGAGGATCAGGCGTTAACTCGAGACGTATATGTTCAATGCTGAAGCCTATTTGGCTGAACCAGTTGAACATGACAGGGATCTTACACTTACACAGAGGCTATAAAAGATGTTAATTCAAAGCTCTAGACAGAAGCTATGAATACTAAGATGAAGTCTATGAAGACTAATCAAGTTTGGTAGCTTGTGGATCTTCTTGAAGAGGTAAAACCCATAAAGTGTAAGTGGATCTACAAGAGAAAGAAAGGAGTAGATGGAAAAGTCGAAACCTATAAGGCTAGACTAGTAGCAAAGGGATACATGCAAAAAGAATGAATCAATTACAAGGAAACCTTTTCACTTGTAGCCATACTTAAGTCCATCTACATTCTCTTGTCCATAGCTGTCGCTCTTGACTACGAGATTTGACAAATGGATGTCAAGATAGCCTTTTTGAATGGCTATCTATCTTGATGAGACCATCTATATAGTGCAGCAAGATGGGTTCAAAGCTAAGGGTCAAGAGAATAAATTCTGTAAGTTGCTCAAGTCTATTTATAGACTTCAGCAAGCTTTCTATTCTTAGAATATAAGATTTGATTAAGTGATTAAGACTTATAAGTTTGAACAAAATATGGATGAACCATATGTTTATAAATACATTAATAATAGGAATGTGGTTTTTCTACTACTCTATATAGATGACATTCTGCTAATTGGTAATAATATTGGGGTATTGTAATCGATCAAATTATAGTTGACTAAGTAGTTTGACGTGAAAGACTTTAGTAAAGCTAATTATGTACTAGGTATTCAAATCTTTCGGGATAGGAAGAACGAAATGATAGCTTTACCCCAAACTACATACATAGATAAAATTCTCAAGAAGTTTGCAATGTAGAATTCCAAGAAAGGTGGGCAACCATCTAGGTTTGGAATTACTTTTCTAAGAAGGTCAAGAATTACTATTCTAAGAAAGACTCTCGTAAGTCTGATGAAGAAAGAGAATACATAAAGAATGTGCCTTATGCTTTGACAGTGGGTAGTCTTATGTATACTATGCTTTGCACGAGACCGAACATTTGTTATGCGGTCAGGACAATAAGTCGATTTCAGTTAGATTTAGGACCAAACAATTGGGTTGCGGGGTTAAGCATATTTTCAAGTACCTAAGAAGGACTAGAGATTATATGCTAGTGTATTCTGGTGAGGATTTAACACTTCTTGGATAAACTGATTCGGATTTCCAATCCTGTCTAGATTCGAGAACATCGACTTCAGGCTCAGTGTTTACTCTGGATGGAGGCGCCATTGTTTAGAGAAGTGTCATGCAAGATTGCACTTTGAATTTAACGATAGAGGTCGAGTATGTGGTAGCTAGTGAAGCTTCAAAAGAAGCTGTGTGACTCTGCAAGTTTCTTGGGGATCTTGAGGTATTTATTGGTATGGATAAGGCAATATCGCTATATTGTGATAACACTACAATGATAGCTAATGCTAAGGAATTTCACAAGAAAAGTAAACATATACATCGAAAGTATCATGTGATAAAATACTTTATTGAGAGTAGACATGTTGCAGTATGTAAGATCATGTCTGAGGACAACATAGCTGATCTTTTCACAAAGACACTAACAATGAGGGCTCTTGAGAAGAATGTAGAGGCTATGGGGACGTGAGACATGTCATATTTACTCATTTAGGACAAGTGGAAAATTGTTAGACTAGGTACCCCAAGGATTAAATGATATAATAAGTTTTTGGAGATATTTAATCAATAAAGAGTTTATTTATTATTCATATACCAAATGTTGTCCTCTTTATGTTTATTTTTGTTAAATGTATGATAAGCAAACAAAAGTATAAGACTATCAATCTAGACCTTTAAGATCATGCATATACTGGACAAATTATGCAAAAGACATAAATCTTAAAGGTGATAGTTTAAATGATAAGACCCGCAATCGAGAGAATAAAGTTGGACACTTTATTTATAGTAAGATTGTTATGTTGTCTATATGATGACTTGTCTTGGTCATTAGAGTGGGACTCTACGAGTAGAAATGTTGGTATATTGTCATAGGTGATGATATATTGGATTGGGACAAAAAGTTGAATTGATGTTTAAATCAATCCGCTTTTTGCAATCATAAGTGTTATGTCTTAATCTTGAAATGAACAATGGGCTCATACTCTTGACTTTTGTCTTTTGATGTACTAAAGGTGACATCCTGATTTGATGATGGTACACATATCGATACATTGGAGATATGACTCTAGATTGATGTAGACCCCTTGTTCATAGATATGGAATCCATAGCTCTTTTGTAGAGTTAATGATATTATCTTATAGGCATTATCCTACAATTTGAAGACTAAAGCGCTCAACTATTTGGATACATTGGTGTAACTGAATGGTATACTATTTATGAATAGTAAGTATTTCAATGGTAAAATAATGGAACATAAGATAAAAATAATCAAGAAAGTAAAACGAAATTTATCTTTAAGCCGATTATAAATATCCTATTGGGGATGTTATACATTATGATATGTTTTAGACAATGACCTTATTGGAGCTTTGTAATTTTATATAGTTCGAGAGTACAGCTTTAAGCTTTTAGTAGAGTAACATTAGGGTTGATAATTACAAAATACATATCTCAGATATTTTATTTTATAATTATAGGAGCTTCATCTATATATGTCCATCGGGTTCCCTTTGCTTGCTCATAATAATTCCTGCAACGATAGGACGTGTTTTTCTTATATATTGATGACTTATGTTAAATTGTTAGGTTGGCTAAAATTCAAGTTAATTGGATTAATAATTCATGTTAGTTTATAGGTTGAATTAATTAAAGATAAAGATGTTAAATTATTTGGATAATATTTTATTTGTATGGGCCTGTATATGACTGTTTTAATGAGATAACTTTTCTATTGGGTTATTTGAATTGAAATTGAGACTTTATAAAAGATAACATAGTTAAATAAGTTAGGAATTATCTAATTGATTGAGTTTGGGTTAAACAGATTAGCTTGAGGAGTTTGAATTAGATTCGAACTCCTAGATCGCGACGGTGTGGTCGATCGTGGTTGGTAACAAAAAACGTGTTCATACGTTTTTCAATCAGAAATTGATTCAAATTCAAATTTTGAAGCCTAATCTGAAAGGGTTTAACCCCAGATCCGACTACTGTAAAAGGGGAGCTATTTTTAATTGTTATTTAGATCATTTGAGAAGCATAGAATGAGTACTCTAATGAGAGAAACTCTAAAACTCCCAAAGAGCTATTATTCAATATCTGAAACCTTTGCTCTTAGTTTACTCAAGTGTCAAAGGAAAACTGTACGACGTGCAACCACCCGCACTCCGATTATGGATAGACAATAGCAAAAAAGACTAATTGGTTGAGGCTCTTTTGGAATGTTCTTCTCTACTCTGTTTTTCTATACCTTCGGTATATAAAAAGGTTACACAAGATCTGTTATTAATTTATATACTTAGTATGTTAAACTTATTATTTGGAAAAGACTTTGATTTTAAAATTTTTAAAATTTCGTTGCATATCATTTTCCAACAACAGGACGATGATGGTGTAATGGAGGACAATAAAGGTGGCATGAGAGAGAAAGAGAGGAGGGGTGCTTGCGTGAGGTCAATAGTGACGAGCTTAGGGCAAGTTTGACAGTGATGGGCTTGGGCGAGATTGAGGGTGATGGCAACATCAAATGACAGTTATGGCAAAAGAGAGAGAGAAAGAGGCGATTAAAAGAGGCCCGCTAGAGAGAGAGTGAGGGTTTAAGTTGTGAAAATTTATAAAAGCCCGTGCGTTAACATTCGATGATGGTTTAAGCTAAATGGTCGTCACATAGTGCCTTTAGACGATTGTTTACTAAAACATGTCATCTAAAGCGCGACACAAAAGTCCAAAACACAAAACTGTTCTATGTCGCGCTTATTTAATGACAGTTTCATAAAAAAACCATCGTAAAACTGGTGTTGTCTAAACTATTATTTATAATAGTGTTAGACTCCACCTCATTTTGTCTTGTTATCTTTTCTTTTTCTCACCCAAAACACATTTTCATTTACATTTACATTTGTTAAGGGGTACAATAAAGAAGTTACAATTATATTTTATTTTTGCCCTCAAATAATTAAAATCTTTATTTATATTTATATATATTATAATAATACTATCACTTCCTGCTAAGATTTTTAATTTTAAATTTCAGACTCAACTTTTAATTTACATATATTTACTTTTATAAAGCAATTCAATTCATTACAAACTAAAACATGTATAATAATATTCGACATTTTTTTAACATAGAAGCCTGAAAATTTCTATAATGAGCAAAATTATTGAAGATATCAACAAAAATTATTTTAAATTTGATTCATAGTCCGTTCAAAAAAAATAATTCTAAAAAAAGCCTATCAATTATTAAGGCATTGTCTAACAAAATAATTATTAATTTACCAATTCACCAAAAAACTATTGTGCCATCATATGAGTAAGCGTTAGGGTTTGCATTTTTTAAATTTGAAATACGGTTTACCTTTTTAAAAAATTGCCAAAAAATTTTATAAGTTGCATAAAAAGAATAATTTATTGAATGTGTGTAGCATTGAAGCAGATGTGCAAAACATATATAAAATATTGCAAGCCCCTGACTCAAACGTCATTATGAACATTCAAAAATGCTGTGGTTCAAGCTAAGAGTGGCAAAGTTTGTTACATTTTCGAAACACAAATAATATTGGCCATTTATTATCTAAATATGCAATATCTAAATTCTATTGATTTTGTTTGGACTAATTTTATTTCTTTTTCTCTAATAGCGGATTTTTTTCAATTAAATAAAAGTCACTTTCTCTTTAAAAAAAATAAAATAATTTGGGAATGTCCAAATTTAGAGATGCAACAATAGGCTAGGGCCCGTGGGCCTACCCAAGCCCGTCTTACTACAACGATAGGTCAGGCTAGCAAGGCCCGGCACTGTTCATGGCCCGGCACGGCCTATAAATACTGGTGGGCTGGGCTGGGCCAATATATGTAGGCCCATGGGCCGGGCTAGGCTAGGCCTGGGCTGGGCCTACCGTCTAGGCCCATAATGGGCCAGCCGGCCCATCCCGGCCCACAATGGGCCAGCCCACCGGCTTAGGCTGGGCCTGCCCATCTAGGCCCACAATGGGTCGGCCCATGTAAGGCTCATATAGGCCCATTGTGAAAAAATTTCAAATAAATATATATATATATATATATTTATATATATTTTTTCATGTTCATTCATGGGTGAACATGGCTGAGTATAGTCTTCTCCAGTAAGTCATGTAAGGCCCATTGTAAGTCATGTACTATCACATCAGAAGACTATACTTTTAATATATATATTATTTAATACATATAAGAATTAAATATTATATAATATATATATATGCCATATTTACCCGTGAGTGAATATGGCATTAGATTTCCCCAATGCATATCACATCACAATAGGCCTAGTAAGTTCTTTTTCTTTTCTTTTCTTTTCATTTCATTTTATTTTTTTATTCTTTTCCTTGTAGGTGTGCTTTACTTTTGAGAAGTAAAGTTGATCAGAAGCTGAATCTGTAGGTCATTTATTATCACATTAAAATACTATACATTTAATATATATATTATTTGATACATTTAAGAATTAAATATTATATAATATATATAATGCCATATTCACCCGTGAGTGAACATGGCATTAGATTCCCTCATGCACCTCACATTGCAATAGGCATGACAAACTCTTTTTCTTTTCTTTGCATTTTTTTTAATTTTTTTTCTTATAGGCATTGTTAGTATGTGTGGAGCTTAATTATTACCCTAACGTAGACTGCCCCTACGTAGAGGTTGTACGCGGATTGACAAAAATTTTATATGTAAGTTTATTTTACATGATAGTAGTTTGGGTTTTTTACATAAGACATGCTTTGCTTTTGAGAAACAAAGCTAAGAACCAGACACTAAGTCTATAGGTCATGTATTATCACATCAAAATACTATACATTTAATATATATATTATTTAATACATATAAAAATTAAATATTGTATAATTTATACATGCCATATTCACCTGTGAGTGAACATGACATTAGATTCCCCTATGCAATTATAAAAGGGGCAGGCCTAACATAGAGGCTCAAAAGGAAGGCCTGCAATGTGCAAAGCTGAGACGTTAAATCTTCAATGAATTGTCTAACCAAATCACACTTGAAAGAAAAAAATAAAAAAAAAGATTTAAAAAATAAAAAAATAAAAAATAAACTTTTTTACCTATAAATAAACATAGAACATTCACAGAGATACTCATTCAACAAACTTCTAAGATCTTATGTATTGTCTTGTTTTTTAGATTACTTAGAGTTCTTCAGAAAGGAAAAAAAAACTTGAAGGTATAATTTATTTCATTTATTGTTCATTAATTTTGTATTGTTATAAGTTAATTTTATTGTGTAATTATTTTATTTAATTTTTATGTTACGTTAATTTATTGTTATTTTTTATTGAAGCTATGGCATCATCACATAGAGGGAGAGCCAACGTTTCACATTTGGTGATCAACAAAGAAGAACAATTTAATGATCCACTGGAAGAAATTGGAGTTGACTTACTATCTCAAGTTGATGGCTCCTCTGAAGTCACTCGTAAGTGCTAAAGAAAAATTCAACGAACTTCACCAGTTTGGAATTACTTTGATCTTGTAATGCGTACAAACGAGAATGGTGTAATAGAAGAACGTGCAATTTGCAAAATATGCAAACAAGACTACACGGGTAAATCCTCTTCTAGCATTGGTCACTTAGAGAGGCATCGCAAAAAATGCGAAGCTAAGCATGGTGTAGGTGGTGTTGATTGTCGTCAACAAACACTTCTATTTAGCCCTGATGGTAGTGTTACCACTTGGTCATATGACCAACAAAGAGCTAGAGAATGACATGCTAGATATTTGGCTAGTGCTCAACAATCAATTAGTCTTGCTGATGATCCAGCCTTTGAGGAGTACATTCAAAATGCTTATAATCTACAATATAGGCGTGGTTCAAAAACTACCACAAGAGTTGACACCATAAAAGTTTTTCATTCAATGAGGGAAAAGTTAATAACTGAATTTAGTTCATTCACTGCATCTGTTGCATGCACATCTGATTTGTGGGAAGGTCGTGTCAAAACTACTTATGTCTGTGTAACCGCACATTATGTGGATAAAGATTGGTCTTTTCAAAAAAGGTTAATTGCTTTTCGACCAATGCCTTATCCGCATGATGCCAAGGCCATTCATGACGTCATCATGGAAGTTTTTGATTTTTATGGCATTAAAGAAAAGGTTTTGAGCATCACATTTGATAATGCATCTGTTAATAGTACTACTATTAACCTTTTTAAAACAACATTGAGACCACAACATAGCGAAACACTTTTTCACCAGAGATGTGGTTGTCATATTATTAACTTGTGTGTTCAATATGGCATAAAATTTTTTCAAAGTTTTTTGGAAAATATTCGAACGACCTTGGGTTACATAGCAAGTTCTGGCTCTCAAATTGAAGAGTTTGCTAAACTTTGCAAGAGTGCAAGCATGAAACCCAAAAAAATTCCAACTAACATAGGACACTGGTGGAATTTAACATATTTGATGCTGAATGCATGCCTACCGTACAAAGAGGTCATAACAACGTATTACAACTTGAAGAATCTAACTCAGCTGCTTCAAGAATTTGATTGGCAAATTGCTTCATGCTTCTACAATTTCTTACAGGTTTTTTATGAAGCCATTCTTTAACTCTCAGGTGTGTACGATCCTACCTCTCCTCATGCATTACATAAATTATACGACATTGCTGCAACCTTCGATATGCATAGAGATTTTGACATGTTTAGGGAATCTGTTGAGTTCATGGAACAAAAATTCAAAAAATATTGAGAGCGTGTTCCACCTTTGTATTGCATAGTCACTGTATTGGATCCAAGAGTTAAATTAGTTGGTGTTGAATATTTGCTTAAGTGTATATGGAAAAAATTAAGGGTGCATTCTGACATCATAATCATTCAAAATGTACAAGCAAAAGTTAACAACATATTTACTACATATAATGAAAAATATGGAGGAGGCCAAACAGTATCCCCTGCACCTTTAGCAAATACTACATCTGTACCACATGGTTCTTCATGGGCAAGTATGATTGGCTACACCGGTTTTGGTTTCGGTGTATCATCCACATCTTCAATACACAGTGAATTGAAAAACTATCTGGAAACAAATTTTGCGGCATTCATTTTCAATGAGCAAAGTGGTGGTCATGATTTCAATAAGTTTGATCTTTTGTCATTTTGGATATCACAGTCAAGAACTTTTCATGTGCTCTTTAAAATGGCTAGTGATATACTAACCATACCAGTGTCCACAGTTGTAAGTGAACAAGTATTTAGTTGCAGTGGTAGAGTACTTGATGAACGGCGTGCATATATGAGTGACGATATTCTGGAAGCAGTAATGTGCGTCGGGAAGATGCTCGTAGAAGAAGCCAAGAAGTTCAAGATAATTGGGTTGATGACTTTGAAAATTTGGACATTTATAATATTCCTACTAGGAGTAATATATTGTAATTAATTATGAACAATATTGTTTACGTATTTTTTTTGTATTTTTTTGTTTTTAGTAATTTTGTAAACATCTTATGTATAATTATCCTAATTGTACTCTTTTTTTCTTATCAAGGTTTTAGCCCACTGGGTTTTCTTTGGAAAAGTTTTTAATGAGGCAATCGTAAATAAAATATCCATTTTTATATTTCCCTTGACTATTCAAACTTTTATATTTGTTAACTTATTTAAAAATTCAAAAATAAAAAATTATATTCTTAGATGAAACAACCTATTTAAACACATGATAAACAAGATGGGCCGATTTATTTAAGACCTACGGTACGGCCCATGTAAAATTGGCCTATGAGCCAAATCGGACCAATATATTTTTAATATAGACGGGGCCGGGCCGGCCTAGATCAACCCGCGACCCGTGTGGGCCTAAAGAAAACAGGCCGGCCCGGATGCTGTTCTTGCATCACTATCCAATTTATGACATTACAAATAATTAACGATTTTTAAAGTAATCCACGTGGCGTTTGGGCACTCGAGAAATTCCAAGGAAAGCCCATCTGTGGAAGCAAGAGGGCCGTTTTCAGCTGCCACGTCAGCTCCCGCTGCCTTCCTTCTTCCGGAAATCGCTCAACGGTCGCTCTCACCGCCGTATTCAATTCAATTTCCGCTGCCTTTTTATTCTCTCTCTCTAGAATTTCGTCCATATCACCACCACAGAGCCATGAATATCTTCAGGTTTGCTGGGGATATGACCCACTTGATCAGTGTTCTGGTTCTTCTTCTCAAAATCTACGCCACCAAATCATGCTCAGGTAACCGCTCTCTGATTCTTGTTTGTTTCCCGAGAAGAAAAGGCGCGAAATTCACTTCTTTTTTTTTTTTTCGTTCTCATTTTTGCTCTTTCGCTTTCTTAATGCTTGAGAGTAGCTAAACTCGCTAATGGCAATTACACATACTCTAATTTGTTTTGAAATTGAGGTTTCTGTTGAATTAGGTTTTCCAATTTTTTTGAAATTTTCATTTTTTTTTACCGACTAGCATTTTATTCTGCGAAATTTTTCTCTTTTATTTTTTTTTCTCCTTTTCTCATTTCAGCTGTAACATGGAAACACTAGGGTTTGGTCTTTTTCCTTGCATTTTCTCGGCAAACAAACAGAGCATTTTGGTTATTAATAACCTACATGGAGAAACTGAAACGGCGATTTGTGGTTTTTCTATTGTTGTTGTAAAGGGATTTCGCTCAAGACTCAGGAGCTGTACGCGCTGGTGTTTCTGACTCGCTATTTGGATTTGTTCACGGACTTCATCTCTTTGTATAACACTTTGATGAAGCTTGTGTTCATAGCGAGCTCTCTGGCGATCGTCTGGTGGATGAGGGGTCACCGTGTTGTGAGGCTCACCTACGACAAAGAGATCGACACATTTCGCCATCACTTTCTTGTTCTGGGGTGCTTTGTTTTGGCGCTTCTTTTTCATGAGAAGTTCACTGTTCAAGAGGTTACTCAATTTTAACCCTGACATGTTCAATACTATTGTGGCATTCTGAGTTGGGTTTCTTTTTGTACGAATAACACATATTTTTTTTGGTCTTAAATTGTGCTTGATCTACTGGAGTGACAGATAGTAAAAATTGGTTGATGGGGTGAGTGCGTTCTCTTGCTTATCATGTTTTATGATATTTTGCAGTTTATTTTGCTGCGCTTGGCAAATTGAGAGACTTTCTAGCTAAAATTTGTATGGGGTCCAGCAAAGTTAGTCTGGGTTTTCTATTAACAGGGAAAGTTGGTGCTAACTTCATATTGGCTCAAACTCGTAATCTCCCATGGACATAGGCATTGACAGTAATCAAAATGAATGCTAACATTGCAAGAGAATTTGTTGTCGCATTTCTCGTGTTTCTCATAGTTTGGATATTTAGCTCTCGTTCCATTAATTAGTCTATGAATTTCGTCAAACATTTCCTATTTAGAAATTTTGATATGAGTTGTATGTATTTACATTTCTTTTGTGCTTTGTATGTTTCCATTGAATCTGGATTCCCAGAGGTCAGTACCATGCATCTTCAATGATTTATATGTTTTCTTGCATATTTTGAGAAAAAATGTAGTTTGCAGCATCCTATGTTCTGATTTGGATTCAAACCTTATTTAGGTCCTCTGGGCATTTTCAATATACTTGGAGGCAATTGCCATTATTCCTCAGCTAGTTTTGTTGCAACGAAGTGGGAATGTGGACAATTTAACGGGGCAATATGTGTTCTTTCTTGGGTATGTATTTTTTGTTTCCAGTATAACCTAGTTACTCTAAAATGTTTCTGTTCTTTTGGTTAACTTATGAAAACATTATTTATAGTCTAGTGAGTGCAATGTTGGTCAATGAAGTTGTCTATCTTGTAAGATCTTGTTCGTGGCCATCTTGCTTTACATATTAACAGTAATTTCGACAACCATATTCCTCTTCTAAATTTCTGCAACATGCTCTTGGACTTTAGCATGTCATTTTCAACCTTACTTGCAAATCTATATGAGAAACTCTGATATGAAAATTCTTAGTTGCTAATTAACCAAGACAGGCTGGCCTATTGGTGTTCTCGAAATGTAGAATGTTAATGGCATGAGAAGAGACATGTTGTTCTTACATCCGAAACAAGTTCAGGTTGTTCCTTGATAAGACATTTGAACCTTTTAAGATAAAACGACTATTGGATGCAATTCACATCCAAAAGAAATTACTATTTCCGTTTAAAATTACTCTAGCTAGCTTCTCTGCATAACAGGGAAGATAAGTAATTTTTTCAAACTATATAATCTATTTCAATCACAGTAAACATGTTAAAATCATGCGCCATGTTGCATAGTACATTATCTCCATTTTTTATCTGCAGAGCCTATCGTGCATTCTACATCCTCAACTGGATCTATCGCTATTTCACTGAAGCACGTTTCAGTCGATGGATAGGTAGGAATAGACTATTCAGAACAGTTTTCTCTTTCATTTTCCCTACTTTTGGTCACAATTATTTCTTGTATGCGCGTCTCTCTGACACCCTTCTTTCGAACTTTGTAGCTTTCATCTCTGGTCTGGTTCAGACTGCTTTATATGCAGATTTCTTCTACTACTATTTTATCAGGTAATAACATCTGTACCTTATTGTCAATTAATTTCACTTGTAGTTGTTCTTAATATACGATGTTAAGTTGTTCATATTGCAGCTGGAAAAACAACGCAAAGCTTCAGCTGCCAGCCTGATCCAAAGAGGAATTGATTCTAGCTTTAAGGTTCTTACAGCACGACAAGAAAGGGATACACCACTAAGAGTTTTCACTTGATACAGCAACCCCAAACTCTATTAATTAACGGGGAGACGTTCAGGTTTTTTGGGTGGGAGTTGTCCATCTCAATTGGCACCTTCTATATTTAGACTCATGCCCATGTTCACTTTGAGATGGTAGCTTTTCCTGTTGTGGTGGTGGGTAATGCTCATCACTTGTAAAGACGTTATTGAGAGGACGAAATTGCAGAATTCGCTAACATCATAGCTCATTTTTAGGGGAAAATTGTGTCTTTGGCTTTTTAAAGTTAAAAGATCTACAGAATATGATTAACCAAATTGCACAAATTTATCTTGTTACATGTTCCCCTTCTGCATTGATGTCTCATATCAGGTCCTGGTCTAAATCAGTCTTTATTACCGAATGTAATTGCCTGATTATAAAGGTACTTGCTATGTAGATTACTGTTGTTTTGTTTAAGCACTTTCTTGTGGGTCTTTAGCATAACAGTTTTTGGTTTCGAAACAAATCTATAATGTTTGGACCTTCAAAAGGATGAGAAAAAGAAAATAGAAAAAACGAGGGATCCGCTTGATTCTGAGTGCCGAGTGGCGACAACAAACAAGTGCTTTACAAGGAATATTACCCACTGGGGTTGAGATTTGCACCCGTGCGCGTGAGAGAGCCTATTTGATATAACATTTTACCTAAGCACAAAAATGTAACCATCTAAAAACCATATCAAGCTTTAATATTTAATCAGTATAGGATTATATTTAAGCTTCTTTTTAACAAAATCTAAATGTCAATAGGCATATTTTGAGCAACAATTTTTCATTCACTCAATTACCATTTTGAGCATATAAATATATAATTTTGATCTTCTTGCGACGGAGAATGCAAATTCGACAAGACTTGTCACTTTTAAAAAAATAGATCCCACTAAAAATTAGGCCTTAAAATGGTTATTAACCATTTTTTCAACAATTTTGCGATGACGTTTTTCATTTTCCTGATAAGAAGTGGAGTCAAATTTGGCCTTAATGTTACGCTTTGCAAGTTGATCCCCTAACATATTCAGTAGCTGTGTTTAGTGTAGCTTATATCGATTTCTACTATCATTGTTCTTACCATTTCTTGGCTATTCTTATTATTCTTTTCTTGGGAAATTTTAGTAAATAGCAAAAGTAAATATTAAATTTATGATGGCAAAAGTAAAAATTAAATTTATGCTGTATATTATTTCTTTACTCTTTTATTTATAGTGTGAATAATTTTTAAGGTAAATTGCCTTAGTTGTCTTCAACCTTTAACGACAATAAGTATTTGGTCTTTAATATTTTTTTTGTTTTATTTAATTGATCTAAACCTTTGATTTTAATTATTGATGGACGATTTTAACCGACGTCTATCAAATTCCCTTGCACATGAGGGGTACAAGACCTTAAAATTACATGAAAAGATTGAAATACCCTTAAATAAATCATTCATATTTATTTACAAATAAAAAAAGCAAAACCCAAAAAGCTAAGTGATAAAAATCTAACCTTCAAAACTCTGTCAAAATCATAGGCACTGGTCAACATACCAGCAAGGTTGACTACCTTATCCTTTTTTGTGTCTCTCTCAAAACTGTGGGGCCGATTGGAACCAGCAAGGTCAACGTCTTGCTTGTTGAGGCCTGCATCGAACCGCATTTTGGTGTCTTCGATGCTGATTCATCGGCGTAAAGATGTCAGCCATTTCTCCCATGGTGTCTCAAGTGATAGCCGAAGTTAGCAAGAAGTTGACAAAATAGTCCCCCGAAACCCAACAAAAACACCCACATGTAGAGAACAACACCTATCTTTTCTCTTCAAGCGCTCCTTCCATTCCCACCAAATAAAACAAAAAACAAAATAACAGCCATCATGACAACAATATTGCAGAATCTAAACATAGAAGCCAATTGAAGCCTAGCCATAGTGAAGGATTAAGATGCAATTTTAAGAAGGATTAATTGATTTAAAAGTCCAACCCAACTCTTAAAGCTGGTGAGCAACTTTAATGGTGTCTGCTTGCCTTGTTTTACGTAGAGGCTGATGATGATCTGCAAAAATCCTAAAATCGTAATAAAAAAACAGAAAAAAAACAGCAACTTTATCATCAACGAACTCAATAAACAAAACGGAGCAAAAAAAAAAAAAAAAAAAAAAGGCTTGCCGAAGAGAGAAGCAACCTCGCAAGAGCTCTTGGCGTAAATGAGAAGAATGAGACATGAACTCTTTTTTATTTTTTTGAGTGGAGGATATTTTTGATTTTCTTTTGATGGTAGATTTCTGATTTTTTAATAATGTATATTTATTTATTTATTTATTTTTGCTTTTTATTGTTTTTTTATGTTCTAATCTTAATTTCTTTAATATATATTAGATATTTTATTAAAATGCCCTTATTAAAATGGTTATGTGATATCATGCGGGGTTAAATTTAAAGGACAATCATTGCTTAGTAATTAAAATCAAAGGTTTGAGTCAATTAAATAAAAAAAATGTGGGGATCAAATGCTCACCTTCTTCTTCAGGGTTAGGGGCTATCGGAGCAATTTACTTTATTTTTTATTTACTCAATAAATAGATTTGAGGTGTAAATGATTTCCTTACATTTTCATTTACAATTAAATAATTCATATTTATATAGTAAAAAAGTTATTTATATTGTAAATCTACTATTTACTACAAAAATTTTTACAACCTGTCATTTACTTGAAAAAGTTTCAAAAATTTGCTATTTCCCTCTTGCTACTCTTGCTATTTGATACATGCTTCCTTTTGCATCAAACAACTCTTTTGTCAAAATCCTTTTTTAGGACTTTTAATCAAAATTAGTACGAAATTAAGATTTGGTATAAAATATAAGAGTATTTTGATAACTCTATAATGTATAAAGGTAATTTGAATTTAAAAAGTTGATATAATTTAAGAATTTTTAATTGTTAAAAATATAAACAAAAAAACTTAAAAAATCTTTTAAAAATAATATATATTTTTACTTTTTTGTAATTGCATCGGAGTAAACTAACAGTCTAATGGTTCACTAAAATATTCAACAATCCCTATTGTTTGTGTGGTATTGTGTCATTTATAATATGTGTTCAAAATTATAATTCAAGGAGTTTTTCTTCATAAATCGAAGGAACAAATGTCAAGTTTTAAAGTTTAGAGTGCATAATGTTACAAAAGGTTATAAATAAAGGGGAAATTTTTGTAATTTATCGTAAAAAAGAATTGCTAATGTTATCACGTGTTTTTCTTTTTTAAAAAAAAGTCAGCAGGGTGACGTTTGATTAATTTAGTTTCGACAATAAACGATATATCGTCTTCTTAAGCAAAGAAACAGCACCTTAATGTTCAATATAATTTTGCAAATAAAACACCATATCCCTACGTATATATATATATATAAAAAGTTGTATAATCATGCAAACAAACACCAATATATATATTTTTTCAAAGGAAAATGAGTTACTTCAATAAGATGCAGCCATATGGGCGCTTACATAAGTAGCAATACAATGGGGAAACTCTTCAAGCCAATTGTTAGAAAAATAGTACGCAACTGAATTTTAAAAATTTTATAGCAAATTATTTTTTAAAATACAAGTTTGATATGCTATATGCATAAATTAACCAGATCTTACTAACCTGTATGTGCCGAAAAGCTCTGGCTATCAGTGAAGAGAAGTAGCGTTCTAAAAGAGCCTCGACCAACTAGTCTTCTTTGCTATTCTCTAATCACGATCTGAGTGAGTGTGGGCTCACACGTACAGCTCTTCCTCTAGGTAACTCTCCTTCCAACTAATTGAGAGAACCCAAAGCAAGTGTTCGTGATTTGTGAACAAGAGCTCTCAGGGAGTTTCTAGATTCTCACAAGCAGAGTATCACTCTTAATCTCTTATTGATCGAAATAACTCTTAAGACTTATTTCCTATTTATAGAGGTTGCGTCTGAGGTCAGTCCTTATCAGATTATGTCTCAAAAATTCGAATCAGAATCAAGTTTGGATCAATATCTGATAAGATCCGCGTAAAAATGCGTGATCTTATCTTTCGCTCATCGGCAAGCCGATCAGGATAATCGGTAGGCCGAACAGGCCCCATCGACAGGCCGAACTTGAGGATCGACATACCAAATTGCCGATTAATATCTCAGCGAATCTTTTATTTTTCACCCGAAATTATATAGGATAAAGTCTCAGTTTTAATTCAAATAACCCAATAGAAAAGTTATATGACTAAAACAACTTTATCTAGATAATCTCTAAGAAAATAAATGAATTCCTAATAATTTTACAAGTTTATCTTGATCTAATTTTTTCATAAATTAAATCAACCGATAAACAGACAAGAATTATCCGATCCTTATAATTCAACAAGTTTATCTTGAATTAATTTTATCACAAAATTAATCCAACCAATAAACAGACATGAGTTATCTGATTCTTCCAAATTTTAATCAATCTAATAAATCTGACATAATTCACCAATTATTAGAAAAGCACGTCGTATCATTACAGGATGTTATGAGCTAGCAAAGGGGACCAATTGGACCTTTATAGTTTAAGCTCCCGATAATTACGAAACCCAATATCTTAGATATATATTTTATAATTATCAACTCCAACGCTACTCCACTAAAAGCTTGAAGCTGTACTCTCGAACTATATAGAATTACGAAGCCCGTATAGCTAAGTTTATATGACATATGATAGTATATCGTATCTCTATATGATAATTCATAATAGGCTTAAGGACAAGTTCTGTTTTACCTTCCCGATTATTTTTATCTTACGTTTCATTATCTCACCATCGGAAAACTTACTATCCAAAGATGGTATACCATTCAGTTACACCTATATATCCAAGTGGTTAAGCGCTTCAGTTTTCCAATTACAGGATAACGTATATAAGAGGATATCACTACTCTTGAAGAGGAGATATGGATTTCATATCTATGAATAACAGGTCTACGCTACCAAGAGTCATGCCTCCAATGTACCAGCATGCATACCACTATTAAGATGTGGGTGTCACCCTTTGATACATCAAAAGACACAAGTCAAGACAACGGGCCCACTATTCATCTCAAAATTAAGATATAATACAAATAATTGTCTAAAGTGAATCGATTTGCCAAGACAGAATTATTAATCCAAATCAATTCACTTTATGTCCTAATCCAACATATTGTCACTTATAACAACGTGCCAATGCTTCTATTCATGGAGTCCACTTCCGATAGTCAAGACAAACCATCTCGCAAAAGGGATGTAGACAACATAACAATCTTTACATGAATAAAGCGCCTAACTTTATTCCCTCGATTACGGATCTTATGATTTAGACCGTCACCTTAAGAATCGTGTCTTCCGCATAATCTGTCTATCATATGCCAAATTTTTAAAGATTTAGACCGACAGTCTCAGACTATTGTTTGCTTAACATACATTCAACAAATATAAACGTAATGAGGACTAGATTTGGTATATAAACAATAAATAAATTCTTTATTGATAAAAATGTCTCCAAAACTTATTACATTTTTACTTCTTAGGGCATACATGTCTAACACCAATAACAGTCTTCATCTAATGAAAAAGTATAATGTACCAATGTGTGGACAACTACATTACAACGACAAGAAATGTAGCTACATGAACCACCACGGCTTCATTAAGAAAGATATCTAATATCTGCTAGGATACGCTTTTCCACAGCTAATACAACTGGATCATTGATGCACACCAGTTTGGCAAAGTTGGCTCTAGCCAACATTTCAGTTACGTACAATATAAAGCTCTCACATGTTATGGTAAAAAAAAAAAAGCTACTATAGTGTAAAGCTCTCACATGTTACAGTGTTTACAGTTCTAACTAATGGTTCTAATCATCATTAGGTACAGAAGAGGAATCACGCTCAACTGAGGAGACACGTAGACCACTCTCACTAGTAAAAACCAGTCGGTCATGGACAGCCATGCACTCAGCAGCAAAAGCATAGCAGGAACCAGGAAGCTTTTTAGCAAAGCTCTCATCACTATTCAAGTGTGGAATAACAGAAGCGTCGACATTCAATTTCAGCTCAAAATTAACTGGATTACTTTGCTGGAGGGCCTTGCGCCGCATGGATTGGAAGGCTTGATATTCGAAAAGCCATTGAGTTGCACTCTCCACGATCGTACTTACAGAATTACATCTCCCTTCACGTGTGACTAAGTTCCGTTCTTTACATATCATCCCTAAGAATACACACAAAAGCTCAATCTAGACGGATCTAGGATTTTATTCTAATGGGCACAAATAAAGAAAAAATTATATACTAAAATATTAAAATTATATGATTCTTGATACACCTAGGAATGAAATTTCGTTGAAGCAATAATTGCTCAAGTTAATTTTCACATCTTTATTTTACACTATTATTATTAGTTTTTGAAAGATTGTTATTTTATTTTATTTTATTTTTTTTTATCATATTTATCCATGGCTCTTTGATATAGATTTCAAGAATAAGATTAGCACAACTATTGCACATTTTTTAATTTTTAATATTTCAATTTTTAATAGAAATAATTTGTATGTAAAAGGAGAGATTTCTCAAAAATAAAAAATAAAAAAAGAGATTCTAACCATGATAAAAAGGATGGTGTCATCCAATTTGAAAAAAAAAAGTGAAAAAAAGATAGACAGGTTTTAAAGGGGGATTTTTAAAGATGACTTTTTAGGAAAATTTTTTTTGGTCAATGACTTTTTTTTTGGGACAGTTTTTGGCACCATAAAAAGGGCTTTTTGGACATCAAAACGGTTACAGTTTTTTTTTTTTAATCTTGTTGAGGTTCCTTATCCTGCTATAGTCATTTTTTTTTATTTTTTTGAAAAAAATTGGGACAGTTTACCTGTACAAAAAAACGTGTTTTTTGATTAAAAAAAAAAAAAGGTCATTTATTCAATTCAAATTTTTTTTGTCCCTTTCTTCAAATTCTTCCGTTTTTAAAAGATGGAAACGAGGGGCAGTAGTAGTCTTTTTTTTTTTTTTTTTTTTGAGGCCTATACCACCAGCACCGAAGGAAAGCTTTTTAACATGTGGGGGCACATTGTCCGATTTTAGCATACTAATAAGAGAAATTAGAAAAAAAGTCAGTGGCGGCATGTGCCTCAACTGGGCCCCACGTGCGCCGTCAGTTGTTCGATCTCACCTCTTTCAATTGTCCGAGCCATGCTGAGAAGAAAATACTCAAAGCGGTCGCCTCTAAAGCATTCAAATAACCTCAAAGAAGGTACTCTTACTCCACACTTCCTTGCATTTCGGGCAAGCAACTAACGTATGGAACATTGTTTCCTTTCCATCAAAGTATCTGTGTAAAAAATTGAGAGTCATGTATTCAATTTTTGTATATTCTACAAAGAGTAACAACAAGCACTAAGGCTATATACATCAGTTATAAAAAAAAAAGAATAGCAAAATATAGAAAGTAAATAATTATGGTGTATAAACTTGAAACTATTATAATGCTTGATTAATATGACATCAGCATCCCCTATATGCGGCAAGATTGGCTGGCATTAGTAAGGTCAACGATTTCAATAATAATATATGCATGATCTGCATATTACTGATATGGAAACTAAATTTCAACAGCCTCCCTCAAGCTGATGTGTCATACATATCTTAGCTTGCTGATAGTTTCCATTTAAGCCAATGTTGTGTATAATGTTATTAAATTGTGCTCTTCCAAGAGCCTTGGCGAATACATCGGCCAAATGTTGAGTAGAGGTCACGTGAGCTAAGTCAAGCAACTTGTTTTGAACCTTCTCTCTAACAAAGTGGCAATCAAGCTCTATATGTTTAGTGCGCTCATGGAAGACGGGGTTCTTGGCAATGTGAATGGCAGACCTATTGTCACAAAACAAACGAATTGGCCTTGGCACTTCCACGAACATATCCTTGAGTAACTGCACAAGCCATACTATTTCCTTTGACGTTTTTGCCATAGCTTGATATTCAGCCTCTGCAGACGAGAGAGATATTGTGGGCTGCTTTTTAGAACGCCAAGTTAAAGGTGCTGTAGCAAGAAACGTTATAAATCCTGTGACTGATCTTCTCGTTGTGGGGCATGTGGCCAAATCGGCATCGCTATAAGCCTTTAAGACCATGGCATTGTTTTTGGGATAGAATATTTCTTCTCTTGTTGTTTGATTCAAATAGCGAACCATTCGCTCAGCCATCTGCATGTGTGGCTTCCTCGGATTCTTTAAAAATTGGCTGAGGAGATGGACTCCATAAGCTAAATCAGGCCTTGTGAGAGTGAGATAGAGCAATCTCCCAATTAACCTTCTGTAACTACTGACATCTTGTAAAGGTTCGCCAACACCATCTGCAAGCTCGTGTTGTTGAGGAATGGGAGTTTCTACAGCCTTTGCACTCTCTAATCCCAATTCCATTACAATGTCCCTTGCATATTTGCGTTAGCTTAAGTAAATTCCATCTTCAGGTCTTCTCACCTCCAGTCCAAGAAAGTAGTTTAGTTCACCTAAATCCTTGATTTGAAAGCAGCTTTGAAGATATTCTTTGAATTGTCTGCACTTCTCACCATTGTCTCCAGCCACTATGAGGTCATCCACATAAACCAAAATGACCATCTTGTAGTTGTCTCTTGCCATGGTAAAGAGAGAGTTGTCTGACCCACTTTGTTTGAACCTATACGTTCGAAGTGCGTCAGAAAGCTTACCAAACCATTGCCTTGAAGCTTGCTTTAAGCCATACAGTGACTTGTGGAGCTTGCAAACAACCCCTTTCTCTTGACATGAGAGTCCTTGTGGCACTTTCATGTATACTTCTTCATCTAGGTCCTCGTTCAAAAAAGCGTTGTTGACATCCAATTGGTGCAACTCCCATTTTTTAATTGCAACCGCTGCAAGCAAACACTTCACGGTTGAAAACTTGGTCATAGGTGCAAATGTCTCGTTGTAGTCAAGTCCCTTAACCTGGCTGTATCCTTTTGCAACCAATCTCGCCTTGTACCGTTCCACAGATCCATCTGGGTTATATTTTATTTTATATACCCATTTTGATCCTATGGCCTTCTTCCCTTGTGGCAATCTGGTGAAGCTCTAAGTATTATTTTCATTAAGTGCCTTTAATTCCCTATCCATGGCTTCACGCCATTCGGATTTTTATGAGGCCTCCTTAAAACTGGTTGGCTCCATTACGGCTTTATCTGCACTATTAACACCATTATGTGAGTCAATTGAGGTGAGAGCAACCTTACCATTGTTGTCAAGAGAAGTGATTGAAGGGCTGCCTTAAAGGGGGGTGTGGTCTTCCTGGCTGGTGCATGTCAGGACGTAATCCTCTAGGTGTCTTGGGACCCTTTTTTCCCTAACCGGCCTCCCTGTTGGCTGAGTTACTTCTATGGCTATGTTGCCCTCATTTTCTTCTTGCTCGGTGTCTTCATTCTTTTCCACTTCTACAACTTCTTCTATTTGATGGTCTTCATCAAAAACAACATTCTTTGACATCCAAGAAGGGCTGTCTTCTTTGGGTTCTTCCTCATCGTTATTTATGCAAAAAGGAAACACATGCTTATAGAAAACCACGTCCCTGGATTCAATAATCTTTCTTGTCACAAGATCAAGAAGTTTGTATCCCTTCTTTCTTGGTAAGTACCCCAAAAACACGCAGCGTCTTGAACGAGCCTCGAATTTATCATGTGGCTTCGGCTTGTTATATGCATAGCATAAACAACCAAAGACCCTTAGATGCTCATATGAAGGCTTTTCATTAAACAAAACCTCATATGGAGACTTCCCATTTAACCGTGGGGTTGGCAGTAGGTTTATTAAATATGCAGCTGTCATCACGCACTCCCCCCAATACCGAAGGGGAAGGTTGGATTGGAATCGCAACACTCACGCCATTTCAAGCAAGTGTTTATGCTTTCTCTCTATCACTCCATTTTGTTGTGGAGTGTATGGGCAAGTCATTTGATGTTGGATTCCTTGGCTATCTATGAACCTTTTGAAATTCCCAGATATAAACTCCAATGCATTGTCTGATCTAACTCCTTTTACTCGAAGTCCAAATTGCGTGTACACCATTTTCACAAAGTGCTCAAAGTGAATTGGTGCTTGTGCTTTGGTTCTCATCATGTACAGCCAAGTGCTACGAGAACAGTCATCAACAATAGTAAGAAAATAAGAATGCCCTTCTTGAGTCTTGACACTATAAGGCCCCCATGTATCCACATGAACCAAATAAAAAATATTTTTTGAAATATTATTTCTAATAGGAAAGGTGCCTTGAGATTGTTTTGCATGATGGCATACATCACATGGAATATCATCCTTATTTTTCTTAGAAGCAAAATTAGGAAATACATTTTCTAAAATAGCAAACGGAGCATGACCCAATCTTTTGTGTAAGATATCAGCTTCAATGGTTAATCCAACTGCATTCACGCATGCTTTATTTTCTTGGCATAAGAAATAGAGACCCCCCTTTAGGCTACCCCTTGCAATCATCCTCTTGGTGGTAAGGTCCTGCACATCACAAGTAGAAGACGTAAATGCAATGGAACAATTGGAGTCTCTTGTCAACTTATTCACAGATATTAAATTGCATTTGAAATCTGGTATATAAAAGACATCTTTTAAGCAAACATTATCATTGATGTTCATTTCTCCTATCAAACCAACTTCCACTCCCTTTCCATTTGGCAAGGAAACAGTGATTGGTTTCTTTGGTCTTTGACTCCGTTTTAGCAATGATGCATCCGAAATAACATGATCGGAAGCCCCGCTATCTATAATCCATTTCGTTTTAATTGCATTACCAATGAAATTCACTGTTGAATTGGCTCGATTCTCCCTCCCCAACAATGCTAAGAGTTGTTCTATTTGCTCTGGCAATAGAGTTGTTGCTTGAATTCCGTGTTGCTTGG
Source organism: Artocarpus heterophyllus (assembly GCA_025403435.1). Classification (NCBI taxonomy): domain Eukaryota; kingdom Viridiplantae; phylum Streptophyta; class Magnoliopsida; order Rosales; family Moraceae; genus Artocarpus; species Artocarpus heterophyllus. Next base: position 17,122,927 of record CM046349.1, read on the forward strand.
GCTGTCCCTCATTGTCATGGGCAACTGCATTAGCCACTGCCTTTCCTTTCTTCTTCCCTTGCCAATTTGGTAGATAGCCGACAATTTCAAAGCAATTCTCTTTAATATGCCCAGATTTCTTGCAATGCTCGCAGTACTTAGCTTTCTTATTCTGTTTCCAATCTATGTTGATTTTGAATGCCGCCGGTTGTTTAGTAGACGGTTTCGCCAAGGTGACCTCTTTGGAGGTTAACAGAGAATAGGCATTTGACAGGCTAGACAGAGGATCCTTGCATAACACATTCGTTCTTACCATGCTAAAAGAATCATTGAGTCCTATCACGAATTGGTGAAGCCGCTCTTCTTCCTTCTCTCTTGCAGCCACTCCGCATATGCAACCACTGCAGCCAGCCATGTGAGGTTTTGATAAGGTGTTGAGTTGTTCCCAAAGACTCTTCATTTTGGCATAATATGTCAAGATGGACATGTCGCCTTGACGTGTGTTTACAATTTCTCTTTTAATCTCCTGGATTCTAGGGCCACTTCCTTGTGAAAAAAGCTCCTCTAGCTCTCTCCACATGCCTTGTGCGGTGTCGTGATATATGACACTGTCATGCAATTCCTTGTTCAAGGAATTCAAAATCCACGACATAAACATCGAGTTGCAAGTAATCCAGCTTTCTTCATTAGGATCACCCTCTTGTGGCTTTGGTAGTCTTCCATCAACAAACACCATTTTGTGTTTGGAAACCAAGGCATTTGTTACGGCTCTTTTCCAGGTGGAGTAATTCGTGCCCTTCAAAGGATGGCTCACCAACTGATCTCCAGGCCTGTCAAAGTTGCTCAGTTGGTAATATAGTGAATCATTTTTACTTGGCACTATATGGTTGGAGGTCGCCTCCATGGTGGTGTTGGTCGCTTCTGCCATTTTCTTAGTGGAACACTAGAACCGCTCCGATACCATGTAAAAAATTGAGAGTCATGTATTCAATTTTTGTATATTCTACAAAGAGTAACAACAAGCACTAAGGCTATATACATCAGTTATCAAAAAAAGAATAGCAAAATATAGAAAGTAAATAATTATGGTGTATAAACTTGGAAACTATTATAATGCTTGATTAATATGAAATCAGCATCCCCTATATGCGGCAAGATTGGCTGGCATTAGTAAGGTCAACGATTTCAATAATAATATAGGCATGATTTGCATATTATTGATATGGAAACTGAATTTCAACAATCTGTGACAGCCACTTGGACGTGAGATTCCTCGGTTGCACAGCTTCTCTCAGGTGGGAAGCATGTTGTGAAAAACTCGCCAAATAAAGAGCTTGACTGTGGGGATATACAAGTGCCCTAACAATTTCCACCATCAATGATCAGCACTCCTCACCGAAGAATCTTGCAAATTTCGAGTTTGCATAGCAGTAAAATAGCCAGACTTCACAGTGTAATTACCTCATCTGTCAAAGTGCTAGAGGATCTTTCCTTCATTCCTGAACCGTTCAACAAGAATAGCTCTAAGCAGCTCCGCATCCACTAGAAGTAAAATTCCGTTCACTACTTCCCAGTTCCAACCTGACGAGCTACTAAAACCTAGGTCCAGTAGATCTGCTACTAACATTTCTCGAGTATTGGCATTTGGAGTAGTTATAGGGAGAAAAGAATGTGATCATGGCATCCACACGTTCTGGAACAACTTAGGCGCCGTTTGTTTTACGTATTCGAACAATTCTTTAGATTCAAATAATTAAAATTCTTTAGATACGTGTTTTGTTTTCTCTAAAATTCAAATTAAATGATTCATTTGAATTCAAGTTTTTAGAGTTATACTTTCTCCTTGAGCTCTTTGGACTTAGATATGTATGCTAACGTAAAAACTGAAATTCTCTTTCTTATATTTGAGAAAAAAATTATAACTTCTTCCTTTGATATTCGATTGAAACAATTTTTTTCATTGCATTTCTAATGAATAGAGGAATAAATTATGATTCATATTGCATATTTTTTTCGATCATAAACATTAAGATTTCGTAAGATTTGTTAGTAAATCAAAAACTTTTTCACTATCCATCTAAACATAAATTTCAATTTCATTCCTTGTTCAGATTAATACTTTAAATGTACATCCAAACATCAATTTAGACAGCAATTCAAATCACCAATTCAAATCATATAACTCAAATTAAAATAATCTAAATCAACACAATTCGAATTTATTTACCAATTTCAGGCATCTCTCTTCCCTAAAGCAGACACCCCAAAACAAAAGATGGGTAGGACCCCCAACCCGCCTACCTTAATGATCCAAAAGGAAAGTATCGGTCTTTCACCACATGGGCAGCTAGTGACTTGGGATTTTGAATAAACCTCCAAATCTGTTTAGCCAACATAGTTGGTTAAAGACACTTAAATCTCTGACTCTAACATTAGGATTGGTGTCTTAAAAAATAAATATTCTAGTGAAATAAATAATAATGTGAATGTTTCATGTATTAATAATGGTCTTCATATTACTTTAATATCAATGATTGTATGCTAGCAAATATGCGATCTGTGACTATTAAAACCAAATCTTGAAATTGGGCGTATATAGAGTTTACATGCGGAAAAATTCAATTTGAAAATTAATAGTCTAAATTATATAGTCCGCAGTCTATGTATAAAGCTGCGCACTTTATTCACGATATGTTGTAATGGGGATCTACATTCAATCAGAGAGACAGCTTATCTTGGTCGTTAGAGCTGAGTGACTTCATGGTAGACATATTGGTGTGGTAGATTTAATGGTAATCGCACATTAGACTGGACCTAAAGTTTAATTGATTTAATAATAATGTTGTTTAACTTAATTTAATTCACTTTGATAAGTTAATAAAATTTAAAAGAAAATTTTAGTATATTGAAATAAAGTAGCGAAGTAGGCAAGAGATTTGTTCAAGTCATTGATAAGCTTGATCAGCTAAAAAAGGAAAAGTTAGTAAGCATTATGTTCGGGGAATTGTCAAGAGCAAGGTTTCATTCTGTTTTTCAACGCCAGATGTACGAGATTTTTGCCTTTTTTTTTTTTTTGGGGAAATGTCAGATATACAGGAATTCAATGTAGCATTTGACTGAAGATTGTAAAGATAGGAGACCCTTTACTTGTTTCCTCGTTATTGGTTATAGGTGTCATAATCTTGCTAGGTTAGTTAAGGTGGATCATGTAGTTTGTAATCTTGTCTAGGGCTTACCTGCCCCCAAAAAAAAAAAAAATATATATATATATAGTATATATTGCTTAATGCTTATTATTAAAAGTTAAAATATCCACTATTCATGGCAAAATTCCTCGTGGAATTTTTTCTCGTTTGTGCCAGGTATTTTAGATCCGCATCAAAGGGTTAATTGTTTTAGGTTTATTCTTGAAATTTCAAAATAACACCATTTAGAGTTATTTTATACCCAATTTTATCACAAAGTAAAAAATTCGAATCCTTGCACCTAATACACGTCACGCCTCGGAGTACGGGAGGTGATGTGGCGGATTATTTAAATTAATTAAAAGAGAATTTAATTAAAAATCAAGAGTTTAGGGGTTTGGATTAAATATAAAATGTGAGGTTCTTTTAAAACACCTTATAAAAGAGTTCATATACATTAGACAGTTGAAATCATTAAACGAATAATAATAAAATAGTAAAGCCGCGAGTATGGGTCCCACAGACTCACAACTTGTGCACACACATGGTACTGACAGTATCGTAAATACAATCACAGTCTAGATACAAATAAAGTTAAAATCTTACATGCCTTGATTGAAATAATACAAATAAGTTCACTAGTTCCTCTATTGCTCCTGTGTCTTGTCCGAAGAGTCCTCTCCAAACCTAAATGGAAAACCACCTAGAGGGGGGGAAATTTAAAACAAATAAAACGTGAGCGAAAGGCTCAGTAGGACTAGATTTTATAAAATAATTTAATTTAAAGAAACATTTCATTATTCAGGAATCATTTAAAAGAAACCTTAAATGAATAAATAAATAAATTTGAGTAAAACCGTTCTTACCCAAAACAGTTTACTCGAAAAACCAGAAATATCATTTTCTTTTCCTAGGCAAACCATAATAATATCACCACCGTAGTGGCCCAGCTGGGTTTCGGGACCTGCCCCTAAGGTCGATCGCTACACAACATGATCTCTGATATGGCATCATGCCTATGTGTTTATTATCATCATCATTCAAAACCCAATTACCGAGTGTTGTCATTTACATTCATTATGAAGTTCATTTCAGTTCACGGTATATTAAAATATAACCGATAAATTCATTTTCAAACAACCGTTGTAAACATTTTAATAAAAATCCTTTTCGAAGCCAAATCATTTTGAAACTAGGCTACCAAGGAATAGGGTAGAAGTCCTACCTCAATACTTGTGCTGGTGCCCCACACCGAAATCCTAGTCCGCTATACGTTAGCTCTGCGGAACCGCGAACGATCCTAGATACAAACTAAGTCGATCATTATCTAGTTCGAGACATTCTATGTTACTAAATCATTTCATGATGTCCTAGTGTGCCATCTGTATCTTTAAAATCATCCTATAAGGTTGGAATTTAAATCGGGGTTCAAAACAGTAAAAACGGGTGAAAAATCACAAAATTCCCTACGCTCAGCCGGCCTGCCGAACTCCCTGCTTCGGCCAGCCGAACTATGCAGTTCGGCCTGCCGAAAGCCAAGTTTGGTCGGCCGAACATTCCCAGTTTCGGCCTGCCGGAAAGATGAACACCGGCCTGCCGATCCCTTGATCCGGCTTGCCGAACACGTGGTCCGGCCTGCCGAACTAGGAAAACCCAGAAATCCAGCCACGGGTTTTTGATTCCCCCAAAATCCAAATCTTGATTTTAACCTGTTTTTTTTCAAATTCCAGGCATGGAAAACAATCATAGTTGATAGAAAAACATAGTAGAACACATTTGAACTCATTTAAACAAGATTTAAACTCAAAAATCCAAAATTGAGAAAATAGGGAGAAAAATGAAAAATCTTGAATCAAATCCGTTTTTCTTCAATCTAAGCTTAGATTCTAGTTGTTCTAAGTTCATTTAACTTAAATCCAAGGTTTTCTAAGCTCAAACAAACCTAGATTTCAAAACTAACCTCAAATCGAAGCTTCAATCCGCGTTCTCGGTTACCAAATCACGTCCCTAAGCCTTCTCCTTGCTAACCCGAAGCTTGGATTCGAATTTGATTCAAAATTTTGAGAGAGGAGAGAGTGACCGAGAGAGATCAAGAGAGAGAGAGAGAGAGTGAGCAGAGTGAAGAGAGAAGGAGGGAGAGAAAGAGAATAAATAGAGAGAAACGGTGGACGGTTTTACTGTGCGAAAACCATGTGCCGCCCACGGTTTTGTAAAACGGAATATTTTTAACATTCTACAAATTGTTGTGTTTTAAAACTCAAAACATCATTTTAAAACAATAAGAAATTATTTGAATTCATCAAATTAAAAAAACAACCAAAAATTCAAAATCCAACCCAATAATCAAATTAATGTTGAAACATTAATTATGTCACACTAATTCATCATTTATATTAACATAACATTAAATAATTTTTCGGGGCGTTACAACTCTCCACCCCTAAACAAAATTTCACCCTCGAAATTTACATCTCATCTCAGAAACAAAACAAATGCGGATACAATCCCCGCATACTCGACTCTAGTTTCGAAGTGGCTTTATCAACCCCGTGATGCTGCCACACGACCTTTACCAACGGTATCTCACGACGACGCAAACTAATTACTTTTCGGTCGATGATCTGAATCGGCACCTCTTCGTACGTCGTATCCTCCTGAACCTACACATCGCGAAATGAAACTATCTTACCCTGCTCAGGCGGACACTTCCTAAGCATCGACACATGAAACACATCATGAACATGAGAAAGTTCGGGCAGAAGATCAAGCCGATAAGCGACCACACCAACACGCTGAGTGATCTCGAACGGCCCAATATACCTCAGCGCGAGCTTCCCACTCACCCCGAACTGCATAGTTCCCTTACAAGGCGATACCCTCAAGAGAACGAAATCTCCAACCGCAAACTCTAAGGGTCTACGTCTCCTATCCGCGTAACTCTTCTGTCGACTTTGAGCCACCCTCAATCGATCTCGAATCATCGCGACTTTCTCGTTACTATCACGAATCTCATCCGGCCCAAGAATAACCCTATCTTCCGGCTCGGCCCAACATACAGGTGACCGACACGGTCGCCCATACAACGCCTCAAACGGCGCCATACCAATACTCGCCTGATAGCTATTGTTGTATGCGAACTCTGCCAGATGCAAACATTGCTTCCAATTCCCGCCGAAGTCCAACGCACAGGCACGCAACATATCCTCGAGAATCTGAATATCCCGCTCAGACTGCCCATCAGTTTAAGGATGAAACGCCGTACTGAAGTTCAAATCCATACCTAAAGCCTCCTGAAAACTCCTCAAGTACTTAGCATTAAACCTGGTGTCTCGATCAGAGGTGATGGACAAAGGAACTCCATGCAACCTCACAATGTTCTGCAGATACAAATCCCCTAGAACCTTCCTCGAACATGTCGACCTAAACGGAATGAAATGCGCCGATTTCGTCAACCTGTCGACCACGACTCAATCTGCATCATGCCGCTGCTCCGTCCTCGGCAAACCTGTGAGAAAATCCATCGTCACATGCTCCCATTTCCACCCTGGAATAGGAAGCGGCTGAAGCTGACCTGTAGGCTTATGATGCTCAGCTTTCACCTGAAGACACGTCGAACACTTGGCCACGTACTCTCGAACATCTTTCTTCATGCCTCTCCACCAATACTGCCTCTTCAAATCACGATACATCTTTTTGCTCCCTGGATGAATAGCGAACTGAGACCTATGAGCTTCGTCTAAAACGGCTTTCGTCACCTCGGCGATAACTGGAACTGCAAGACGTTCCTGGAAATACAACGATCCATCTGCATGAATGCTCCATTCTTCAAACTGCTCCTCATTTTGAATCCGCGACCAAATCGCTTGCAAATGCCGATCCTGCCACTGACTTTGCTTCACCATCCGAACAAGAGTTGGGGTCACTTTCACATGATATACCGAAACTCGATCACAGTCTTCATGATACCGTAACCTATACTCGCTCACTGTCGCATCCCTGCTCCAGTCCTCAAAAGCCAAACAAGCAAGAATCCCTAAAGACTTCCTGCTAAGTGCGTCCGCGACCACATTAACTTTCCCGGGATGATACTGCAACGCAAAATTATAATCCTCCATATACTCTACCCATCTACGCTGCCTCAAATTAAGATCCCTCTGAGTGAACAAATACCTCAAACTCTTGTGATCAGAGAAGACCTGAAATGACGCTCCATACAAATAACACCTCCAAATCTTTAGCGCGTGAATCACCGCTGCGAGCTCTAAATCATGAGTAGGATTATTCAGCTCCTGAGGTTGTAGCTGTCTCGATCCGTACGCAACTACACGTCCATGCTGCATCAACACGCATCCAAGTCTGCGCCCTGAAGCATCCGCATAAACCTCATACGGATCGTCACTGCTAGGAATAACCAACACTCGAGCTGAAGTCAACCGGTTCTTCAATTCCTGAAAAGCAAGCTCACAATCTTCATTCCACCCAAACCTGACATTCTTCTTGATCAATCTCGTCAATGGAGCTGCAATCTTCAAAAAATCCTTTACAAATTTCCTGTAATAACCTGCAAGACCTAAGAAGTTGCGAATCTCTACTACATTCCTTGGTCGTTCCCACTCCACTATGGCTTCAATCTTGGACGGATCCATAGAAATACCATGCTCTGAGATAATATGACCCAGAAACTTGACCTTAGTTTATCAAAACTCGCACTTTTCCCTCTTAGCATACAATTGGTGCTCCCGTAGAGTCTGAAGCACGATCCGGAGATGCTGCTCATGCTCCTCCCAAATCTTAGAATACACAAGAATATCATCGATGAACACGATCACGAAATGATCCAAATACGGTCTAAATATCCTATTCATCAAATCCATGAAAGCCGCTGGAGCATTCATCAACCCAAACGACATAACTAGAAACTCAAAGTGGCCATATCGAGTCCTAAAAGCTGTTTTGGGAATATCCTCTTCCTTAATCCTGAGCTGATGATAACCCCACCGCAAATCAATCTTTGAGAAGTACCGCGAACCTCTCAACTGATCAAACAACTCATCAATCCTAGGCAAGGGATACTTGTTCTTCACCGTAACACGATTCAGTTGTCGATAATCCACACACAATCTGAGAGTCCCATCATGCTTCTTAGCAAACAAAACCTGGTGCTCTCCACGGAGATGTGCTATTCCGAATATACCCTTTATCAGCAAGCTCCTGAAGTTGCTTCCTCAATTCTTTCAGTTTCTGTCGGCGCCATCCGATAAGGTGCCATAGAAATCGGTGCTGTCCCTGGAAACAACTCGATACCAAACTCAATTTCCTGATGCGGTAGTAATCCTGGCAACTCATTGGGGAAAACATCATCGAACTCATCAACTACCGGAATCGCTACACTGCCACTTGAAGCATAGGGCTCGCAATCTAGATTGGCAAGAAAAGCACAACAACCTAGATTCCTTCACCCTCCTAGACACGACTTCATGAGACACTCACTCATTAACCAATCACCACCACCCTGGTAAGTGATTATCGTCCCCCTATCAGACACTAGGGTCACTTTTCTAAGTTGGCAGTCTATAACTGCATTATACCTGGACAACCAGTCCATCCATAGGATCACATCATAGGAGTTCATGGGAAGTATAATCAAATCACTTGTCAAAATCTCATCCCCAATCTTTATTTTACAAGATTTACACATACAATTTACACACACCCGCCCCAAGGGAGAAGTTATGACTAGGGGTTTATTAAACTCTTCTATCTCTAATCCCAAGGCATGTACAAAAGAACTTGAAATGAGAGAATGAGAGGCACCGATATCAAATAAAACGCGAACTAAAGATCTAGAAACCAAGATCGTACCATCGACAACCGCGTTACCAACATGAGAATCTGAACTTCCAGATGCCATTGCATGAACCTGCAATGGCGCCTTCCCTTTTCTTCTACCAACATTGCTGGGTCCTGGATTATTCTGTCGATGCTGCTGAGATGGAGACGACTGCACATTACCTGTACTCGACGCTCGATACTGAGGGACACTACGCTGGAAATGCTGCGGCTGCTGCCCCCGTGCCGGATATGAGAACTGCTGAGGAGAGAACTGGGGATACTGCAACTGCAGGTACTGCTGAGGCGGATGTAGGGTATGAGGCTGAGACTGACGACTGGCATCTTCCCCGGTCTGAGATCCAAGACGGGCACTCCTAATCAGGCAATTCCTCTTGATGTGTCCGGGCTGCTGACAGAAATGACAATGGAAGCTGTATGGATTACTGCGCCCGCTGCCAGACGAACTGCTGCTACCACTGGTCGTGCCACCTTGCTTGTTCTTCTCCAAAGTTGGACGGCTACTGGTGCTCTTCCTACCACTCCTCTACGGTCCTCTCAAAGCCTTGGCTCGGTCCTCACAATACTGCACATAATCATTCTCCACGGATATCGCCGACGATACAAGCTCTCCAAAACTCCTAAGCCTAGAGCAACCAACTGTCGCCGAATAGGAGCCTTGAGCCCTTCCTGAAACTTAATACATTTCTCACGCTCCGATGCCACCGCTGATGGAGCAAACCTAGCCAACTCATTAAACCTTGCCTCATATTCCCGAACTGACAGATCACCCTGCTGCAACCTGTAGAACTCAGCTACCTTTTGATCTCTATACCCCTGTGAAAAATATCGATCATAGAACAACTCCTCGAACCTGTCCCAACTAATATCACCACCGCGCTCCAAATGCTTAGCTTGTTTCCACCAAGTGTTAGCGCCACCCTCGAGCTTATACATAGCAAACTCCACATGATACTCCTCAGGCACGCCAAGGGTATCCAAATGCTTCAAGATCGAATCCAGCCAATACTCTGCTAACTGCGGATCCCCATTGCCATCAAAAGTCAGAACAGATGCACGCTGAAATTCCTTAAAGTACGCATGCCGACGACTAACATCAGAATCTTCCAGTCTAGCCCTAGCTGCCATTTGCCGGAAAGCCGCAAACATAGACCTCATCATGCCCTCATTGTTTTTGAATTCAGCGTCAGTTGTCGAACGACGTCTAGGTGCCATTCTCTCACTTCTGAAGACAAAATTTAGACTGTCAGAGGTATTTCATTGTCAAACCTATGTGTGCACAATTCCCAAGGTTCATAACCTTGAGCTCTGATACCATTCTGTCACGACCTGGAGTACGGGAGGTGATGTGACGGATTATTTAAATTAATTAAAAGAGAATTTAATTAAAAATCAAGAGTTTAGGGGTTTGGATTAAATATAAAATGTGAGGTTATTTTAAAACACCTTATAAAAGAGTTCATATACATTAGGCAGTTGAAATCATTAAACGAATAATAATAAAATAGTAAAACCACGAGTATGGGTCCCACAGACCCACAACTTGTGTACACACATGATACTGACAATATCGTAAATACAATCACAGTCCAGATACAAATAAAGTTAAAATCTTACATGCCTTGATTGAAATAATACAAATAAGTTCACTAGTCCCTCTATTGCTCCTATGTCTTGTCCGAAGAGTCCTCTCTAAACCTAAATGAAAAACCACCTAGAGGGGGGGAAATTTAAAACAAATAAAACGTGAGCGAAAGGCTCAGTAGGACTAGATTTTATAAAATAATTTAATTTAAAGAAACATTTCATTATTCAGGAATAATTTAAAAGAAACCTTAAATGAATAAATAAATAAATAAATAAATTTGAGTAAAACCGTTCTTACCCAAAATAGTTTACTCGAAAAACCAGAAATATCATTTTCTTTTCCTAGGCAAACCATAATAATATCACCACCGTAGTGGCCTAGTTGGGTTTCGGGACCTGCCCCCAAGGTCAATCGCTACACGACCCGATCTCTGATATGGCATCATGCCTATGTGTTTATTATCATCATCATTCAAAACCCAATTACCGAGTGTTGTCATTTACATTCATTATGAAGTTCATTTCAGTTCACGGTATATTAAAATATAACCGATAAATTCATTTTCAAACAACCGTTGAAAACATTTTAATAAAAATCCTTTTCAAAGCCAAATCATTTTGAAACTAGGCTACCAAGGAATAGGGTAGAAGTCCTACCTCAATACTCGTGTTGGTGCCTCACACCGAAATCCTGGTCCGCTATACGTTAGCTCTGCGAAACCGCGAACGATCCTAGATACAAACTAAGTCGATCATTATCTAGTTCGAGACATTCTATGTTACTAAATCATTTCATGATGTCCTAGTGTGCCATCTGTATCTTTAAAATCATCCTATAAGGTTGAAATTTAAATTGGGGTTCAAAACAGTAAAAACGGGTGAAAAATCACAAAATTCCCTACGCTCGGCCGGCTTGCCGAACTCCCTGCTTCGGCCGGCCAAACTATGCAATTCGGCCTGCCGAAAGCCAAGTTCGATCGGCCGAACATTCCCATGTTCGGCCTGCCGGAAAGATGAACACCGGTCTACCGATCCCTTGATCCGGCCTGCCGAACACATGGTCCGGCCTGCCGAACTGGGAAAACCCAGAAATCCAGCCACGGATTTTTGATTCCCCCAAAATCCAAATCTTGATTTTAACCTGTTTTTCTCAAATTCTAGGCATGGAAAACAATCATAGTTGATAGAAAAATATAGTAGAACACATTTAAACTCATTTAAACAAGATTTAAACTCAAAAATCTCAAAAATCCAAAATTGAGAAAATAGGGAGAAAAATGAAAAATCTTGAATCCAATCCTTTTTTCTTCAATCCAAGCTTAGATTCTAGTTGTTCTAAGTTCATTTAACTTAAATCCAAGGTTTTCTAAGCTCAACCAAACCTAGATTTTAAAAATGCACAAAATTGAAAATTTTGAAAAAAGTTTAGAAATTTCAAAACTAACCTCGAATCGAAGCTTCAATCCGCGTTCTCGGTTACCAAATCACGTCCCCAAGCCTTCTCCTTGCTAACCCGAAGCTTGGATTCGAATTTGATTCAAAATTTTGAGAGAGAATTTGAGAGAGGAGAGAGTGACCGAGAGAGATCAAGAGAGAGAGAGAGAGAGTGAGCATAGTGAAGAGAGAGGGAGGGAGAGAAAGAGAATAAATAGAGAGAAACGGTAGGCGGTTTTACTGTGCAAAAACCATGTGCCGCCCTCGGTTTTGTAAAACAGAATATTTTTAACATTTTACAAATTGTTGTGTTTTAAAACTCAAAACATCATTTTAAAACAATAAGAAATCATTTGAATTCATCAAATTAACAAAACAACCAAAAATTTAAAATCCAAAAATGATGAATTAGTGTGCCATAATTAATGTTTCAACATTAATTATGGCACACTAATTCATCATTTATATTACCATAACATTAAATAAATTTTCGGGGCGTTACAATACATCTATATATATTTCACTCAAATATATATAAAAAAAAATCACTCAACAGGCTAAAACATTTGACCAAGGTTCAAAACAATTATGTATTCTTGTTACCCAGACAGGTCTTTTTGATAAAACAAAAATTGAACCATACAACATTCTCCCCCAAAGAAAAATCTCTTCAGATAAAAACCCTCGAATATTTTATTTTGATTTTGTCAATAGTATCTTTCATCTTCTCTTTAAAGCTATCTATAAGAATGTTTATCGTTTACTTTAAGGTTCTTTAACGATATGGTCTGGATTTGTTTTATATGCCTTGTATATAGGTGCACTGTGCAGGCTATATAATAACTACTTAAAACCTTTTATTGATTCCACTAATCCCAACTTTAGTAGCTTTTTGGCTTTAATTCTTTCTCCAGCATCAGCTGAAAAGATTGACTCCCTTACAAGCTCTTCAAGCTTTAGGTTTTATGTGACTTATTATGGGACTAATTCTTTGGCCACTTGTGGGTGTTTAAAAACTGCAGTTCGAACCATAAATTATAATTCAAACTACTTTTTTCCTTTAAATTTTGAGAGAGAAAATATTGTAACAAAAGGTGTATGAACCACCAAACCATTTTAATAGTTGCTAAGACACTCTATAAACTAACAAAGTTGTATAATTGAATGACAAGTAGTTTCCTCACCCTTTTTTTCTTTCAAAATTCTCATACTTAAAGATGATTAAGAAAAGAACAAAAAATTATCATTATTGAAGAAGCAGCAATCACATTAAAATTGTCAAATATCAATGTAGGGTTCAATTATTTTACTTTTTGTGATAAATAACAACACTCTTAATAAAAAGAAGAAAAAGAATGACTAAGAAGGTGTTTGAAAATCATAGTTCAAACCAGTTTGTAGTTCAAACCAATTTTAATATAGTATTTTTTCTTATAATTTCATTTGCTATAGTGTTTTTACTAATAACGATTAATTCAAATTAAGTTTCCAAACATATTAAAAGATGCCAGAAAAGTATGATTCCGAATGCTCTTGATAGCTTTATCGTGTAACAATTTTTAACCTTATCAGAAGTAATACTATGCAATACTATTGGTACATTTTATTCAACTAACCCACGTGGCTAGTCTTTTCTTTTTTCTTTCCTTCACATATTTCTTCCTAAAGAAGAGTAGAATATGGTGGTCTTTTTAGATAATTGTGGGACACAAATGATCCTAGGCATGTGTCATGTGATATCTATTCCTTATTTTTAAGGTGTTTAAGAAGTATAGTTGAAATTTCTAAATGAAAAACTGTAGCATGTGAGAGTTTTCACTATAGCATTTTTTAATCATTATACCATGCGAAAGTTTTATATTATAACAACTAAAAGTTTTAGTTAAAACGGTTTTTTTTTTTTGTTAAAGTTAAAACTGCTTTTATTAAACATCTTTTTAAAACAATATACAGTAGTACGACTCATAACTTAACACCTACTCGTTCGGGTGCCTACCACTCCATTTATTGTAACCTAACTCTCATATTTGTTTGACACTCTAAAATAAGATATACTCTCCTTGTGATCCACTCTAACTTTACTTTTTATATAATATGGGATTCATATCTAATAGAATTTGGACTTATATAATGAGATGAACAATATTCTTATATGAAAATCTAACTGAACATTCACTGTTCCAAAGAATTTTTATGAAATTCTAATGTACGGAAAAATTGAATTTGTAGCTTTTTGTGGCCACTAGAGGGACACCAAGCCGCTCATTGCGCCTTGCAACAAGAACAAAGGAGACCTAAAAGGCTCCGCTCCATTATGGATAATTCATAGACGCCCGTTGGATTCCATATCTGTAGTGGAGACTTGACCTTTGTGCTTTGTCCAGGCCTGAAAAAGCTGATCATGCCATACACAAGAACAAGTGTACAAGGCGATAAATGATTGCCCAATTTGAAATCAAACTACTATAGTCTTTCCAATTCTCAATTGCAAATCTGAAATCTTTTGTTCTCTCTTCAATAAAAGGAGTTAAAATAATAATAATAAAAAGGTGTTTGGTAAAATTAATTTTAATTAAAATTTTTAGTTATTACGTTATAAAACTCTCATATGCTACAGTGATTAAAAAAATAAAATATACAATAAAATTCTCTTATGTCATAATATTTAGTACAAAAGTTTCAGTTTTAAACATTTATTGTAATAGTAAAGCCATGCGGGGGTCTTTTTTCTGCCAAGGCAATGTTGAAGGCCCTACAGTAAGACCTACTCGGGCCTGGGATGCTGCTCCAATCTTTGCCAGTAATTGGCTGGCCTTGTGGCTATGGTGTGTGATTAGACTAGACGATTCATTTTCCCCATTACAATCTAAAATTTAGAAAGTCTGAGAATTATATTTACTCTTTTTTCGAAAAAAGGGAATGATTCATGAAGATATGATGTCACTTTATTGATAATTTCTCTTACCACCTCAAAAGATGTTACATTACGAACGGGAAAATTAAAAAGGATTTCTATTGTTATGTATATGTTACATAACATGCAAAGAGCTCAATCACTCCGCCCAAGAAGGAAATGACGTTAGCTTATGTATGCCAACATGCAGAGTGCGTAATTTTTTTCCTTACATATGGCCCATGGATGTAATCGTAATTTTTAACCTTGCCAAACGAAAATAAATAGAAATTTAAAACAAGTTTACTTAGATATTTTCAAACAAATTTGTGGGTGTGTTGTTATCTAATTAGGATTCAACAGTAAATCGGCATAAATGTTGTGTCAATATTAACTTTTTCTTTCATAAAATGAGACTTAATTAAGGGATAACTGTACGATTGTTAACCGTGATCATTGTTTGTACTTCTTTTTATTTGTCAATAATATAAGGGATTATTTTTACTTATGTCCTTCAACTTTAGGGTCATTTTTAGTTTGTCTTATGAACTTTTCAAAACATCCACTTTACCCCCTTAAATTTTTAGGATGTTTAGTAAATGAGTTTTAATTAGAAAAAGAGTTCAAATAATATAACATGTGAAAGCTTTACAATATAGCATGTTTTTGTTTTACATTGTAGTACGTAAGAGCTTTATACTATAAATAATTTAAACCAATATATTTAAAATTTTCTCCCAAACGCAAAATTGAATTAATCCTCACTTAATTTCCTCTGTAAGAATTTATGTTAAAAATATACGAAAAAAAAGTGGGGCTAAGTGAAGTCATGTGGTATCATTTTGTTTGTTTTGAACATAATTCTAACCGAAGTTCAAAATATGTTTAAGTTATTCAAGGAGCAAATAGAAATTTTAAAATAAAGTAAGAATGAGTCAAAACTTCAGGATGCGACACATGAAAGGAATCCTAATACTAATTTAAGGAAATGGGAGGGAACAACAGATTGGTTTGGTACGAAAAAGTCATCATGAACTTGTCTTGTTCTCCAATAGAGTAGAAATGAGAACAAACTATAATTAATTACAAGGCAAGTCATGGGAGTAGTACCATATATTTTTCTTGCCTAAGGAAACATTATTTCTACGTATACGTGATTCTGTATATCAATGTAATCATAAGTTGACTTCAATTTTCTTGCGATGCCCGTCTTGTTACCATTATTCATGCAATCTGCAATCACCATTGTCTGGATCAATATTAACTCTTCTTCGAGAAGCTCGTTGCATATCATTGCCAGTGATTGGGTTGTTCCTCTCTCTCTCTCTCTCTCCATTTTTTTCAAAATTTGAAACTGCACATATGGAGGTGTAAGCTCGCTGAGATATTCTATGCTAAAAAGAATCATGGGACGTTCTTGTCGCTTTCAACTGTACTATAGTCTTTTGGCTGCACGTTTCACGAGTACATGCATGGGAGTTGATTCAAGGATACAACAATCAATAAGTGATTCATTCATCCATTTTTGTTCACTTGAGTGACGTATATGTTTTTTTTTTTTTAAATAGTTCGTTTGAAATTGAGTAATTGCAAAGACATATCATCTATCATCTAAGCACTCATCAAGTGAAAAATTAAACTAGAAGACAAGAGAAAGTGAATTTTCTTTCCATTATTATAACTTTTTTTTTTTAATATAGAAGAGCTATGAGCTATAAGCATACAGGGTGATTCTTAAAGATTGTATAATGTGTATGTGTGTTATGTATATGTATGAAATGTATATATATGTGTATAGGATAATATGTATATATATATATCATTGGTCCAAACTGATATTGCATTAAAGTCTGCACGCTCAGAAAGAAAAAGGTTAGGTGTGCAATAGATTTAGAGCTAAACATATATTACTTGAAAAATGATTTCTTTGAAGATGTTCTCAATGATGTATTTGATCAAGGAAGCAACATTGTCCGCCCTGCAACATTAACCAATAGCAATTGATTATGCTGCCACTCTTTGTGATGGAAACTTGGAGTAGGAGTGGGTTGTGGGTCCCAATTTAAAACATTACAAGTAAAAAGTAGTCTCCCAAGGCTTTTAAACGAAGGTTCATTAATGCCTCATCCAATTACGTTGCCATAATAATAATGGACGTGCCTATATAAATATTTTTACTTAATAGTTAACCATGATTATCACACACGCACACACATACACATGTTAAGGTAAAATCAATATTAAAAATGCTGCGGATAATCTAACATCAAAGTATTGGAATTTCAAGAGAGAATTTTGAATCAAGAAACTAAAAATTAAAATAAAATAAAATAAAACATAAAAAAAATTCCATTATACGAAGTATTGAAAGATCTTTCCATTGCCACAAGGCCCGTAATAACTGAATAATTTAGGTAAGGTAATAAGAGTGCTAAGCTTTGTGTTCATGTCATTGTATATGGTGATTGGACAAGGTCCATATAAATTCTCGGAATTATATATATGTGTGTGTAGATAAAATTAGAATAAGCTTTGTATACCATTTTTTAGATATTGTATCTTAGTTTTTGTTGCATTTTCTGGTCGATCGTATGACGAAACTAATTTTTCAATTATGATAGACAAATTGAACTTATTGAAATTGGAGCTGTTTTTTATTAGGTTATCTATCTATAATTAAAAAAAATGGATGAAACCAATTGATTTCAATATTAACAACACCTAAAAAATTATTTGTACAATGCCGAATGACACTCTATTTTTAGTAGATGTAAGGATTGCTATATAGAAATAGAATTATTTGATTAATAATCATGTAAAGCATAAGATATTTTAGCCATTTGCAAACTCAAACTTCCTTCTTGCATGCACGCTCCTTCCTATTCACTTACGAAGCAACCAGGCTAACTTCTAATTTAGCGATTTTACTTCTCTGCTTTGGTTGGATCTGGTGTATCATAAAGGATTTTCCAGGCCTGTTCATTTCCCCTCATGCTTTGTGCAAAACCCTAAAAAATGTGATCAGAAAGACCATTGGATATACAAAAGATGACTGATCAAATGGAGACAACACAATTACTTGTATTTATTTGATGGAGATTGCGACATAGATTAATTTTAATATTTAAGTGTGATTTTAAGATTATGCTTATCTATTTTAAAAGTTAAAATTTTATTATGTAATTTAATTTATTAAGTATAGTGGGATCAAGATTTTATTTTCTGTAAATAGCTTAGTAATTGTAATTTTTTATTCAGTTTTGATTATTTATAAATATTCAGATCCTCTAGTTCTCTCTTATGTTGTTATTCTCCCTTTTATTCTATCTCTTATGGTTCAATTTCTCTCTTGATTATATTCCCTCTCTAGACTTTCTCACTTCTATCTTTGTCTTACATCATTAATGGATGGTAGTTAGATCCATATCGAATGATAATGAACCAAAAATTGCATTGGCAAATTACAATTTTATGGGTAAGGTCTATTCCAGACTTTCAATGGACCCCAGCGAAATGGCTTGTCAATATTTTTCATCACTTTAACACTTCAATGTTGTTGCTAAGGGCTTTCACCTAGAGGGTGGCAATAATCGTGTTTGTGCCGGGTTCGTGTCGGCACATTTACAGCACGACACGCTTAATAAACGTGCCAGAAATGTAAACATAAACATGACACGCCTATGGCACGCGTACTACGGCACGACACGATTAACATGATTATTAAACGTGTCCGTGACGGGTTGACACGATAATAACATGTATATGACATGTTTATGACCCAATTAACTAAAAATTAAAAAAAAAAAACCAATAAAGAAAATTAACAAAAACACAATATCTAATTAATACTATATAAATATTTCAAATATTTTTATTTTTAAGTTTAAATGTGTTATAAATGGGCGAGTCGTGTCGTGTCGTGTTAACACGTTTACGGCCCGTTTAATTAAACGTGTTAAGGCGTGTTTAGTGTGTTAGCACGAATCCATCCCGTTTATTTTCGTGTTATTCGTGCCAACCCATTTATGGCACAATTAATAAACGTGCAGTCCCTAAAGCCATTTATCTCATGTCGTTTTAGTATCATGTCATCGTGCCGTGTTCGAAATTATCGGTCCCTACTTTCACCTTAATGTCACCTGTGAAGTGTACAGTATTATTTCCTTGGGCACCAAATAATGCACTATACACTGGTCCACTAACTTTTGATGTTTTGACATTTATAATTTGTATTCGAAAGTAGTGGCTCATTGTTGGGTCAAGGTCACTGTGGCTAGGGTGGCCCGGTTTGATGCTTTATGGCTACAAGGGTGTTAGTTTGTGATATAGGGTGATGGCCGGTCTTGGTTTTCAAGTGGTGGTCGGTCATTTCTCCTCTAGTGTCAGAGGTTGCCGTAGGTTCAAGTGTCCAATTTTGGTGACTTTTGGAAGGAAGATAATCTTGGTTTTATTGAAAAGGGGGCATATGCTATTGAAATTGGTTGGAATTATGGCAAGATTATATAATTTTTCTTATAAAATATAAGTATATCTAAAAAAAGCAAAATTTCAAATTTCAAAAATCAAGTAGTAGCACATGCCCCACTCCATGTAATGTCCCTCTGCCATTGGCATTACATCAAGATAGACCTAGGCTTACTTCCCACTTTTCAGAATGTATAAGACTTGAAAACTGATCTCATCTTTTTTCATTTAATAAGTGATAGGCAGTTGACATTATATAATGGTTGGAGGTATCGATTTTATCATTTACTGATTGAAAAATAGAATGAACGTATGCATCCTTAACTTTTAGATTTCCCCAATTGATGCTTGAAACCGATACAACACCACGTGCATGCAAGGGTGCATGGTGGTTGGGTTCCTTATTTTGTGCAACTCTATTTAGTATAGTTTAGACCTAAAAGAGAAGAAAATGCCTTAGAGTAAGAGGACATCAGTATGGAATTTGTCGAGGGCACTCTCACATTCAAGTCAACATTCTCACTAAGAAGAGCAAGTGAAGAGGCAGAGTAGGCAAAAAAAAAGAATGCATGTATCTTTGTGATGGAGTTGATACCCTTATTTATAGAGTTTAGATATGGACCAGGTTTGCCCCATGACCTAGGTGTACTATTATACAGAGCCTAGGTGGCCAATGACAAATGTCATGATCTTCAAAAAAGGAGGATTGCCTAACGGAGGGTTGAAATAGTGCCACGTGGTGGTCTTTAGAAATGATCCAATTCTATGCGAGGAAATGTTAATGCCTTCGGTGGGTATGATCTAGTCCAGGTCTGACTACCTTGCTAGTTCTATGGAGTTGTTCTCCATGGTTGCTTTGGCCTGGTTAAATAAACCCTAATCGAATGGATTCTAGTCAGATGGATCTTAGTTAGACAAATCCTGTTAGAAAGAATCTTGGATAGACTGATCCTAAAACAATAGATCCTGGTTGGATAGAACATAGTAGGACGGATCTTGGTTAGATCCCAGTCAAATCTTGGTTGGATTAGTGGTTGGATCGTAGTTAGACCTTTATAGATAGTTGGTCATAGAAGTGGTCAGATCCTGGTCAAACCTTGATCGGACCTAGTGGACCTATTTGGTGGTCTTATTGTCCTAACTTAGAGGATTGATCTTCTCAACCTACTTCTCAGATTAAGCTTTTTAACCTATTTTATGGATTTCTAAAACTGACCTACTTGATGGCCTTCTCAGATTGACCTTCTTAGCCTTCTTGGATTGGTCTTCTTAGCCTACTTTGTAGTCTTCTCATATTGGGCTTCTCTACCTACTTTATGGCCTTCTTAGATTGACCTTATCAGCCTTCTTGGATTGAGCTTTTTAGCCTACTTGGTGGCCTTCTCAGCCTTTTCGGATTAGTCTTCTCAACCTACTTTGTGGCCTTCTCTAATTGACCTTCTTGGCCTTCTCAAATTGAGCTTCTCAGCCTACTTGGTAGCCTTTTCAAATTTATTTTCTTAGCATTCTCTAATTGATCCTCTCAGCCTACTTTGTAGACTACTTTATTCAAAGGAGGTCTAGACTTTGAATGGTCTTCTCATCGTGAAAAACTTCTCCACAACAGTAGCCCCCAAGGCTTTGGTGTTAGAGGTCCTTGATGCTAAAGCCTTAATGCTGTCAGAAAGTATCTTTTATGTGTCTTGATACAGTCTGATTTGGACCCTTGGCCACTTGGTTGGTCGTAGCTTTTTTAACTCTGTTTTTCTTAGTTGGCTATAGCCTTTTTGGACATTTGATCTAGACTTGGTGAAACTCTTTTGTTGAACCTATGATCTCTTGGTTGGTCGTAATCTTTTTGGACATTTGATCCTAGACCTAGTCAAACTCTTCATGAGACCTGAGGTCTCTCGATAAGCTATAGCCTTTATTGACACTTTATAGACCTAGTCGGACTCTTCATTGAACCTAATTTCCTAGTTTGCCATAGCCTTTATGGACATTTGGTCCTAGACCTAGTCAAACTCTTCGTCGGACCTAAGATCTCCTCGTTGGCCATGGCCTTTTTGGACATTTGGTCCTAAACTTGGTCGGAATCTTTGTCGATCCCGAGGTCTCTTAGTTGGCCGCAACCGAGACCTTGTCTTCTCCTTATTAAACCTGGTTAGTCTTGTGGTTGGACGCATGATTAAACTTGAGCAAATTCAAGTTGGACCTATGGTCGGACCTAATAGACTTGGTCAAACTTTTTGTTAGATTTAGTGGGCCCGATCAAACACGTGGTCGAACTTGATCAGTCTTTTACTCAAACCTATGGTCAGATCTGGTCATACCTAGTTGGACTCTTCGTCAAACTAGTTGTCAAACATGATTGAACTACTGGTCAGACTTGGTGGACTTTGTCAGACTTATGGTCAAAAAGACTTGGTGGACCTAGTCAAACTCTTTGTCGTATCTATGATTGGACTTGATTAAACCCTGTAGACCTAGTTGAACTTTTCTTTAGACTTATGCTCTCCCTTGGCCTTCCCGGGATTGGTTAGGGGAGATCCTTTGACCTTCCTAGAATTGGTTGGGGGAGAGGAAATGTTATTGGAAAGGCATATGGCCCTTATTTTAGCACCAGAATGTTTATGGTTGAGACCAACACAACACTACATACGGGGGTGCATAGTGGTTGGGTTTCATATTTTTGCTTGGCTCCGCCTGATCTAGTCAGATCTAAAAAAGAAGAGAATATCTCAAAGTATGGAAACATCACTATGGTGTTTGCCAAGGACACTCTATCACTCAAGTCAACATTTTGACTAGGAAGAACAAGGGAAGAAGCAGAGTAGGCAAGGGAAAAGTACCAATACCTTTGTGGTAGAATTGATGCTCCTAATTATAGAGTTTAACTTGGATTTTGGTGTGTACCATGTTCAGCTTGTGACCTTTATGTACTATTATACCAAGCCTAGGTGGCTAATGACAGGTGTCACAATCTCTATAGAAAGAGGATTCTTAATGAAGGGCTGAGATGTTGTCACGTGGTGGTTTTTGCGTATGATCTACTTCTATGTGAGGAAATGTTATTGCATTCTGTAGAGATAATTTGGTTAGGATTTAACCACCTTACCAGTTCCCTAGAGTTGTTTTCCATGGTTGCTTTGGCCTAGTCAAACAAATCTTGATCAAACGGATTCTAGTTGGATGAAACCTGGTCAAACGAATCCTAGTCAGATAGATACTAGTTGGACAAATCTTGATCGAACGGATCCTAGTTAGGTTGATCCTGATAAGATGTATCCTAGTCGGACAGATCTTGGTCAAATCCCAGTTAGGCATGTGCTCGGATCCCATTCAAACCTTAGCTAGACCTAATGGACCTGTTTGGTGGCCCTTTTCTTCTAACTTCTAGATTGCTCTTCTCGGCGTACTTTTTGGGTTTCTTAGATTGGCTTCTCAGCCAACTTTATGCCCTTCTCGGATTTACCTTCTCAACCATCTCAACCTACTTGTTGGCCTTCTCGGATTGACCTTCTCGGCCTTCTTGGATTGACCTACTTGGTGGCATTCTTGGATTGAGCTACTTGGAGACCTCTCAAATTGACCTTTTCGGCCTTCTTGGATTTGTCTTCTCGACCTACTTTGTGGCCTTCTTAGATTGAGCTTTTTGGCCTACTTTATGGGCTTCTCGGATTAACCTACTGGGTGGCCTTTTGCATTGACCTTCTCGACCTTCTTGGATTAGTCTTCTCGGCCTAATTTGACCTTTTTGGATTAGTCTTCTTGGCCTACTTTGTGGCCTTCTTCGATTGACCTTCTTGGCCTTCTCATATTGAGCTTTTTGGCCTACCTTCTTATCCTATTTAGTGGCCTTTTTGAATTGATCTTTTCAGTCTTCTTGGATTGGTCTTCTCAATCTATTTTTTGGCCTACTTGGTTCAAAAGAGGTTTGGATTTTAGATGGTCTTCCCATCATGAAAAACTCCCCCACAACATCCCTCATATATACACGTTGTTAGCAATTACATTAGATTGTGTTGTTTCATGTTCTAGGTTACTTTGAGGAACAAGATCATTTAAAAAAAAAAAATCTCTCTTTCTTCCCCACCCCCCATCCCCCCTCACGATAAGACCAGCACCTTATGCTACAGAGCTACCCCTACTTTATGAGATTTTCCTACCTAAGCACCTCTACCACGAGTGAGATCTGCCTCCCTAATCACCCTCAAACTAGTTGAGATTTGCCTCCTTGAATGCCCTTAACTATAACAAGATCTACTAAGTAGCCCCTAACCTAGCATATATGACCTCCTACAAACCCAGACCTTTAGTGAGATTTGGTCCAATACATTATCCCACTTTTGACAAAATTTGCCCTCATTAAGGCCCCCAACTCTGAGAGATTCCCTAGTGTAAATGAGTTGCCCTAACTCTTGCAAGATCCACTATCATGAAATATCTTTCGTCAAGCAACTCAGCCTCAAAAGCTAACAACACTCTCCCTTTGTGATTTAGTCTCCAATGTTAGCAACGCCCTCGACAATTTACATTACACAAAGGAAAAGAGAGTTTTTTTTATATTTTTTTCAAAGAGTTTTAATGTTAGAGTTTAAAATTTAAACTAAGTTTCTAATAAATTTAGCTAAACAATGTTAAAGTTTGAAATTATTTAATACCCCTAAAAATAGGGCTAATGATTAGGACATATATTTCCATCCAAAAAACAACTTATAGAAGGAGAAAAAATGATAAGAAAATTAGGCAAAAGACCTAGTTTTAACTACCTTTTTATATAGATTGGTTAAAATTTTCAAAAATTAAGGAAATAGCTAAGCTTTTTCCAAATTACAGAAATGTCTTCTTTTTTTTTTTTTTTACAACAGTTCGTCTTTTAATGGACACTAGTATATCATAAATTAACATTAATATATTATTGATTAATTATAGGTTAACAATTATAAATTAGTTCATCATTGATATACTAATGATTTATCATGTATAAACCGGTAAATTATTTGAGTGAAATTGGTTAATCACTAACTATTATTGGTTAATCATTAATAAACCACCTAATTAATCAGTGATAAACTATCAAGTTAATAATTGATAAAACAAAAATCAATACATCATTGATGTATTGAGGTAAAAAAAGGTCATTTCTTGGTTTTGAAAAACTACAGCCATTCATTAAAAAGGAAGTTTAAAAAAAGGCCATTTCCGCTCAAATCTCATTGTTAATCTTGAAGTTGATGGGGGACAAATGAAGAAAATTAAAGTTTAAGAGACATGTTATAGTGCTAATAGTTTGGGAGAATTTATGAATATTACTTGTTAATGTATGGAGAAATCTACCATAGAGGGTAGAGGGTAAAAAAATATCCAACTAGTAGGATTATGTTTTGACCCGCTATGTTTATATAAGATTTATTAAGTTTATTATGTACCTTTTATTAAGTTTATCATGCAATTTTTCTACATGACATGATTTTGATAAAATAAAATATTCAGAAACATGCACTATTGACAGTAATATCTCGTAGAAAGCTCATGCATGTATTGGTTGCTTATGTGTCACATCTTCGTGATTTTGTATAATTAATCTGCTTTTTGGTTTAGGGATCGGTCTAAAATATTATTTTTAACACTGATTATAGACATCTATTTTTGGCTTGCCTGTCTGTTAATGATGTCAATACCACCAGCTAATTGACTTTTTTGAAACATATCCACTATCTGGTCTAGCGACCCTTCCTCCACTTCCTTGATATTTCTAAGAGCAGACACTTGTCCTGTTTAACTTTTCTGTCTTGGTCAAGATAATTCGAACATAAGACCCCATAATTGCGGGAACTATTTTGTTTTCACAAGACGAAACCTAGTTGGTCCCGCCAATGTTCCACTCAATGCAACAAGCAATAAGTCTATTGTAAACCAAAAAATAAATAAATAAATAAAAATAAAAATAAAAATAAAAAGCAATAAGCAGCAAAAATCAAGATTGTCTAAATTTCTCCTTTTCAGTAATCTTCTAAATTATACGTTTTCTCCACTCTCGAAATAAATCCTTTTTCTTTTACTTTGGAAGTTTCTTAGTGACAGCCTAAAAAAAAAGCATCTTGGGAGAATGAAAAGAAGTGTTTTTTCATGCATGCGTACGCAGATGTACTAACAAACAAAGAATACATACATATATAAATATATATATACATAGACAATGGCTACGGTTTATGTTTTTGGACAGCCAAACAACGTAACATTTTTAGATAGATAATAACAATGTGCTATATTAAACATAATATTAAGTTTTGATAATTCAATGTTGCTGTATATTTTGTTCTAAAAGAAGATATATCATATCTTTAATGTGAAAATACAAAATTAAAAAAAAAGTGTAAAATTTGAAATAACTATGCTTTTTTTTTAGAAATATTACAATTCCGTTTAAGAATCATAGTTTGAACCGAAAAATTCAGTCCAAACACAAATTGGTGCTTGATAATGTTAAAAGAAAAAATCAGTTTGATTAATTAGTCTAAATTAAAATTCTCAATTTAAACTTATTTGTTATAATAAAAACCACTCACTTGAGTTAGAAGAGTGAAAAAGAAAGAAGTCAATGGTTTTTATTGCAACAAATGAGTTTAAATTGAGAATTTCAATTCAGACTAATTGTTCAAATTGATTTTTTCTTTTGATGTTGTCAAGCACCATTTTGTGTTCGGACTGAATTTTTAGACCCAAACTACGAAACGGAGTCGCAATTTTTTTAAAAAAGTATAGCTATTTCAAATCTTCTATTTTTTTTTTTTAATTTGGTGTTGCCATATTATACGTTATATTCTCTTATAGAACAAAATATACAACAATATTAGATAATTAAAGCTTAATATATGTTAAATATAACACATTGTTATTATCTTATCAAAAATACTACGATGTCTGAACAGTCTGGAGGTAAGAATCGTAAACCCTCACTACATATAATATAGGAATTTAATAACTCAATATTATTGACGAAGAAAAATATATATCTGAACTAATTAGTAATAATACAAGGCTTAATATTTCAGTATAATATGCGATACTACAACAATAGTGCATGGTGGATATATTTCAATATCCTTAACTATAATAAAAGAGCTTATACGAGCTCCTGTTCATTTACGGTGGTTTTTCAGCACCGGTTTGGTGCTTTGCAACTTTTCCTTTTCCTTTTTTTTTTTTTTTTTGGCGCTGCTCAACGTGCTTTGCCACTCGTTTTTTGTTTTTTTTTTCCTATCATCATTTTTGAAGCTTTTTCCATCATTAATTTATTTTACTCTACTTTTTTGTTTTTTTTTTTCCATTTGTCTATCATAATCTTTTTGTCCTTAAACCCGATTAAGTCTCTTTTTTCTTTTTCTTTTTCTTTTTCTTTTTTAACTTCACCGCTTACGTGTTTTCCTTTTTCTTTCGTTTCCTACCATTATCCCTTACAATATTGTGTTTTACCATTTGTTTTACTATTCTTTTGGTATTTTAATTTTTCTCCTTTTTCTTTTTGGTGATTTACCTTTTTTATCTTTTCTGCTTTGCCGACACTCATCCGTTTTTTATTTTTTGATTGTCTAGACCAAATCTTTTTGGGCTTCCTTTTTTTATACTTTTTTGGTTTTTTTTTCTTTTGGATTTTTCTATTTTAAAAAAAGCCTCGCTCTGTCTTTTGCTTCTATTCCTTTTTATTCTTTTGTCTGCCTCTTTTTTTCAATTTTATCCGAGTATTTTCCCTTATTATCTTTTGCTCTACTTTTGTTTTCTTTCTTTCTTTTATTTTATTAATCTTTTTTGCCTTTTTTTATTTTTTGGAGATCAATATGTTTACCATATTCTCATATTTGGATCTTTTGTTTAACTCCACCGTTTTGATGCTTTATTTTTTTTTTCTTTTTTAAACTCTATTTGTTTATTATTGTCTTTTACAAACAATGCTTATTTCTTTCTCTTTTTATTTTTTTTTTTTTGACATTTTTTCCCTTTCTTTCTTTTTAGGGACTTTTCTTTTCCTCTTTTTATTTATTTGGTGTTGTACCGTAACCTATATTTTTATTTTTTAAAACTCTAGTTGTTTACCATTGTCTTTTGCATTTGGTGCTATACTTTTTTCCCCTTTTCTTACTTTTTTTTTTGTTTTACTTTTTTTTTCTCTTTCTTACTTTTCTTATTGTAATTTCTTACCCTAATGTTCTCCTGTCTTTTTCTTTTTAGTTTTTTTTTTTAAATTTTCGCTCCATTTCAACTTTATTTATCTATCTCATAGACTTCTTAAACCTCTAATATCTACTACCTCTGGAATAATCTCATAGCTTGTGACTAATTATGACTTATATTGTGCTTAGTTCCTATCATGGTCAAATTTATATGTGTGCATCTTAATATTTTTTGGTTTATCTGAATTGAAAAACAAAATCAAAATTTTATTTTGGTTAATGAAGTGTATAGTTTTGACCCTGTAATTGATAAACTATTTATTTTGAGACAGAAACTAACACGACACATGCCATAAGAAGTTTAAAAAAGATAAAATAAATGTTGAAAAAAAATCTTAAAAAATATATATTTGAAATAAAAACTAAATTGTATTAGTTTTTTCCCTTTTTAAAGAATACTTTTGATCTAATTTTTATTTTACTATTTTTCTCGTAAAAACCTTACCCAATATACTCATGGCAAAAATAATAACTTTACTAACTAGATACAAGCTGCATATTTCTTAAATCACAAAGTATTTAGACCCAAAGGTGAATGTTAATGACTAAAATCAAACAAATGTATATTTTCATAGCTTATTTGTGCAACTTTTTCTTTTTGAATCTTCAAATAAAATTTTCTTTTATTCATTCTTTTATTCATAATCTACATTATAAAAACTTCAATTGCAACTTAATACATGCATGGCACGTACTTGAACTAGAATTAAAATAAATACGTTTCAAACTCATCCTTTGTCTACTGATTTTTTTTTTTTTTAACTTTCTGAAACATACTTCCTTCACTTTTTGGATAAATACAGCAAGGCAAAGAGAAAAAAATTATCCTTAAAAAACTTTCTAAAATATTTTATTTTTTATGTTTCAAAAAAAATTACCAGGCTGATATTCTTTACTTCATAGTATATATAATCTTTTAATTATGGGTTTTAATGTTTTTAAGTATTTAAATATATTTTAGAAATTGTTTAAGGGTATTTTTATCTATTTATTTTTGGAAAAATACGTGAGTGTTGAAATTAAAACACATTTCTCAAATCTAAAGATACCTTTATATTCATCAAAAATTATGAATAAATTGAGTGAAAATTGAAACTAAAAGATATGCTGGCATAACTACTCGTAAATATGCATATTTTTACAAAAATTGTAGTAATTATTATTTTTCAAAACTAATTATAGTAAACATCAAGTTTTGAAAATATTTGTAGTAAATAACAGATTTAAAGTGCCCTTATCTATAGTGAAAATAATTTTTATTTATACAATAAATAGATTTAAGATGCAAATAATTTATTGGGTTAATTACATAATTATACCTCCTAGTTTTAACTATTTTTCAATTTGTCACTCTGTTTTTAAAAACTATAAAAATATCTTTAAAATTTAAAAACTTATTTCAATTTCACTCCCATGAATAGAAAAAAAAAATTAGGCAAAACAGCATGACTACCCTTAAATGGTTATAATAAATATTTTATATATTAAAAAAAATCCTAAAACAAAACATTAGATTTAAAAAAAAAACATCTTAAGTTTTATTACTTTTTAAATTTTAAAGTATATTTTTTAAATTTTTCTTAAAAAAACATATATTTCATAAACAAATTAGGTTTAATCAATGGTATTTTTATCTAATCTCTATTTTTTTAATAAAAAAAGTCTACAAGGAATAAAATTGAAACAAGTTTTTCAAATTCAAATGATATCTTTGTAGTTTTTAAAAATAGAGGGACAAATTGAAAAATAATGAAAACTAGGGGGTATAGTTATGCAATCAATTCATAATTTATTTACTATTTTGTTTACAGTATAAATAATATATAATATTTACATCATAAATCTACAATTTACTACTAATTATTTTAAAACCTACTATTTACTTTAAAAAGTTTTAAAAATCTGCTATTTTCCTCACCTTCCCTACTTTAGATTAACAAAATATATCAATATGTGTATATATATATATATATATATATATATATTTGTCATTTAATTAGACGTTGAGGAACTTATCATATACAAAATTTACAAGTTAAAGACAAGAATTCATCTCTTACAAATTACTTATTTTTATATATTGAGATTTTTATGGTAAGGCATAAAAAAAACTTCATCAATATATATATATAAATATACTGAGCCATCAAATTTATATTAAAATAAGATTTTAAGATGCATGGCCCTTTTTTAAGCTTTTTTTAGGTAAATGGCCGAAGTTCTTAAACATAAGAAAATGATCATTTTTGCACATTAGTTATTAATATTAATTTGATTTATAGTTTATCACTAATTAACCTCATGGTTTGTTAGTAATAAATTATTCGTAAACTAATGATAAACCAATTCATCAGCGACATATTAGTATTAATCAATGATGAACATCAATGATACATATACTGGTGTTTATTAATGATATACTAGTGTTGCATTTTTAATTTTAAAGATATATGGTCATTTTCTTAATTTTTGAAAAGTTTTGCTATTTATTTAAAAATGTAGCAAAAAATAAACCATTTGTCTAATTTTCTTTGTTAAAATTTACTTTTTTTCTTTTTATTAATGTAGTTTTGATAAAATATAATTCAAGGCACATGGGTGTGTTTATGTATAACATTAAGAAACCCCTTTATACCTACATGAGTGTGACCTTACTCATCTTTTTATGGGAATTTTTATAGTAAAGAAGGTAATTTTATTTTATTGATAGAACAAAGTGTTTTAATTAATAAATTAGTATTTTAATGATTTAATTTATGACCGTACATAATAAAAATTTATTATACGTGGTATAAAATTACTTTTAATCATAAATCAAAATGTTATAATTAATCTGATAATTAAAACAATCATCTTCTACGAATAGCAAAATTATCATCTCTATCGGAAAGATTCCCCCTTTTTGTTTTTGTTTTTATTCTTTGTTTTTTATTTTTGTTTTTGCTAAATTGCGTATGCTTGAATTAGTTTATTGTGGAGCCCATATCTCTATATCAGAACCGTGATTTCGTCGCCATCTTCTTTCGGCGGTGTCTTTATTCAAACGCTTACTTCCGGGTCCACACTCTACATCGATTGTCTTAAATAAATAAATAAATAATCACTGCTTGTACTCCCTCTGACACAAAGACAAAAATAATCTCAATTTGGCATACCTTGTTTATTTTACAAAATTTAATAAAAAAAAATTTGTTTATACTGTTATACCAAACGGACCTTTTGTCTCAAAAAATTTTTAAAAATGAAAGAAAGGCCGGTTCCTATTGCATGCTCTTCTTTTCTCTCTCTCTCTCTTTTTTTTTTCTTTTTTTTTAAAAATTTTTGCCCTGCCTCTCTCTGTCCATCAATACAATTACCATTACTTCACACATTAACGTGGACTAATGAGGTTCTTATATTGTTCCAAGAATAAAATAATTAATTAGTTAGCTGTGTTGAAGTAAAATTTCACCCATTACTTAATGGACGTTCTTAACTAATCAGATTAAACGAACAAGCAAATCAAGAATATTAGATGAACACTCATAAATCATTAACAATCTTATGGATTATAAAAATAAAATCAAGAGTAAGATAATAGAAACTCAAGGCTTTAGTATTCAAAATGAGTGTCTCATTCTTCATCTTAAGTCAAAGGAATTTATAGTATAGCTTTAACACAATAATTCGATTTATAAGATAGCTTGAACCCATTAATTTGAGAGTTTATTCTTTTTTTTATTACTATGAATTGCTTTAATTATTGTAACTTCTCACTAGCTTAAATGCATTAAAATATCTAGGCATTAATTAGATCTCTTTGTTATCGTTATGAGATGTTGCTTGATTTCTTCAGAAACGTATGGTTAACCATAAGTCTATCTATATTATCATAAATCTTATTCTCTTAATTCTAAAAAATTGTTGTTTTTTTTTTATCACTTTTATTTTTCATTTTTCATTTTGACTTGTATTATGTCTTATAACAAAAGAAGTTGAATGTTGTTTTTTTATTGAAACACCCAAGCATTTTAAGTACATTAAAAATGCAATAAGTTAAGAATTATATTAAGATAAAAATACAATTTAAGAAAAATACTGTATAACAATATGAAAAATTATACAATATTAAAATAATACAGTGTAAGGAAGTACACTGATAAAGTTATATAGCATAGAAATTACATTGTAAAAGTAATACAATGTAGAAATTTGACTATTTAAGGTTAAGCAGTACAAAAATAAAACTGTTTAAGTTAAAGCAGTATATGAATAATACTATTTAGAGAATATAGATGAATAAAGAATGTTGTAGCAGTATAAAAAATATACCGACAGTATAAGAAAAATATTATCAATGTAAATTTAAACTGTACAAAGTTAAGCCTTATAAGAATTACATTATGTGGTAGACGAAGATAAGTATGGGAGGTTGTGGGACCTCATGAATTATATGGAGAATAATACATAGTATAAAACAAAAAACTGTCATATAAACTTGGATTGTCTAAAAAGTTTTATGGGACCCACCAAGGGGGACACCTTGAGAGTTTTGATTAGGCCACCACATTTACTAATGTGGCCCAATCATAAAAGGCCAAGTTAAGCCAAAGATGATGTGAAGTGATGATGATGATGATAAGTCATCAGATTTGGTAAACATTACCAAAATGCCCTTGATGTGGCCAATCAAATGTTGCCAAGACTAAGCAAAAATTTTAACCCCAATTAATGCAAAATGGTGACTAATCTTGATAAGTCACTAAGTTGCCAAAAATGAAAATAAAAAATAAAAAGCGAATTTGAAGAAAAATTCTTCATTTTTTTCTTCCATTTCTTCCCCAACCCAAAACTATTCCCCCCTATGCTCTTTCCTCTCAAAGTTTTGATGAATCTCAAGCTCCAAATCATATGAGGAAATAAGAACAAGTGAATGAGATGAGGATTTTAGAGTTTTTAAGGTAAAACCTAAGCTTTTCCTATTATGATTAAGGGTTTTATTCATAATTTGATGGGATTTTTGTGGGTTGTGTTGTGGATGGTTTTCAAGAGGTTTTGTGATGCTTACAAGTGATCAAGAAAGGACAAGCCCTTTGCATGAATTAGGTAAAATCCTAGTCTTTTTATTTAAGTTAAAGTTTGTGTTTTCTATGCATGCCAAGTGTTTGATGATATGCTTTAAGCTATGGCATGTAAATGGACCTTATGGCATGATTGTTTTATGCTTTATGATGATGGAGTTGATGAAAGAAAGAAAGAAAGTAAGGATTTTGCGTTTAAAAATAAAAAATTGATAAAATTGTAAAGTTTAGTTAGTTTTCAAGAAGTGATAGTCTAGAGGGCCTTAAGGCCAATTTATGTTCTAAGTAAGGTATGGAAATTGTCAACACAGTGAGGGAAACAAATTTTGTGAATAAAGTTTTGTAAAATTCTAAAAGGACTAAATTGCAAAGTTTTGCTAATTCTCGGCAGATTTAAAAATCAGCCAAAAAGTCCACCTTAACGATGGAATTTCAATAAAGTGAAAACACGAAAGTTATAGAACACATCAAAACTGTTAGGATAACAAGGATAATTTTTCAAAATTCTGCTCGGTTTAGGAGCTATGAATTTTAAGAAATTTTGAGCACAAAATTTCAAGAAATGAAAACGTTATGAAACGTATTGAATTTGACCATGGTGCTTTTGTAAGTTTTATTCCCTATGAAAAACTAGACATTTTGGTATAAAGTAGTAGCTTTTGGTTCTAGGAGCAAAAATGTAAAGATTTTTGTGTTTTAGGCCAAAACTGTAAAATTGTGTGAAAACTCAGTTTTCACTAGAGAATGTTAGTTTCTTACACTGCTGTAGGTAGTTAAGCAATTAATTTTATAAAGTTACGAAATGGACAAAAAACCCCTTAGGGCTAAAATCGTCATTTTTAAGAAAACGACTGAAACGGAGTTAAACACTCCAAACTAACAAAACGTTCTTAGACAAAAAATGTTCCTTAATACGTTAAGTAACAAAACCGCCAGTGAGACAGGAAGTTTAACTAAGGGTCGCTTAAGAACAAATGTAGCTCGGTAGGTTTCAAAGTCAAATCAAGAAGGAGCTAACTCGATGGGTTACCAAGCTAAGCAGAAAGAATGGTAACCCGGTGGTTATATAATTAAGCAAAAGGAAAGGTAACTCAATGGGTTACAAAATTAAGTAAAGAAAAGGGTAAACCGACAGTATACCAAGTTATGAAAAAAAAAAAATGAATGTTTAATGTTTAAGTTATGTCATCAATCAAGTAGATTGATAATAAGAAAAGTTAACTAATAAGTCGGCTGTCATTTGATCAAGACACAGAAGTCGACTAATGAAAGGAAAAGGAACGGAATAGAGAAAGTTAGAGCGTAGTTTAGGTAAGTTCAGACCTCATCTACAGCATGAAGTAAATAATTTTCAAATGTTTATATATATATATATATATGTTTGTAAATGTGTTTGCAATTGTTATACAAGTTGTTTTTAAAAGTATATTTGCATCTATTATGTAAAAAGTTTTACAGTTTTAAATCAAGATTTGCAATTTATTTACAACTATTATGTTAAAGCATGCTTGCATTTGATATGCATAAAGTTTTAAAAGATCAAATAAAAGTTTGTAATGTATTTGCAATAACTATGTTTAAAGTATGTTTGCATTTTTTTAAATGCAAAATGTTTTACAGTTTGGTTATAAGTTTTATGTTGCATTTGTTATGCAATAAGTTTTAAAGAGAACAATTATGATTTGCAAATGTGTTTGCATATAATATGTTAGCATTTGATATGCTCACTAATGTTAAAAAGAAGGTAAAGTAAAGACGATAAAAGAAAGTGTCGTACCAGTTTCCTTGTTGTAAGGTTTTGAAAGTAAAGTTAAAGTTTGATCTCCTTGTGTGAGGTACATGACCTTGGTGTTTGATGGTCTTAAGTCTTCCATAAGGGAAGCATTATGTTTATGATCTCATGATTAATGATATTGGTACAAATACTAAAGTAAGATAAGGAAAGTTAACGAACAAAGATAGCAAGTTATAAGAAAAGATGTTCATAAGACGGTCATAATCGAAAGTTCATAATTGAGCATAAATGGAAACATGCATTTTGATTTTGCTTATTTTCCTTGTTATGAAATATTTATATGCTATGAAAAATATTCTGAAGAATGTTTTATGTTAAATGTTTATGAAAAATATTTTCATGTTTACAAAAAAAAAAAAGGGGTTCATAAATGACGTTTTATGAAAAACGTTCAAGAAATGTTTTATAAAAACGTTTATGAAAAACGTTTATAGAAATTTTTATGAAAACGTTTTAAGAGAAAGGTTTTTATGAGAAAAGTTTTTAAAGTATGAGAAAATGATTTGTGAGATTTCGTTTGAACTTATTGAGGGAAAGCTCATTAAAAGTTTCTTCATGCTGTAGGTAGTTCTACGGGTAACTAATAGAACATGTTTGGGGGGCTTGGTGCTGCAGAGGGCAGATGCGGAGATTTGGGTATGAATACCACTACGGTATCTTTCGCTGTTCAAAAGAAATATTTTTCCCTATTTGATATAATGTTTTCAACGTTTTATGAAAATTAAAGTTTTAAGAAATATTTTCAAGGTTTTACGATATATTTTACGAAATGTTTTATATTAACATAAAGTTAGTTTTAAGTTATGATTCAGTTAACATTTCTTATCAAGTTTTAAGAAATGATTTTAATGTCAAGTGTTAAGCGATGTTTCAACTTGGAATGCGACAGAAGTCACAACAACTTTTAAAATTGTTTAAAAGGATGTTAAAAAATTTTCAATATTTTTCTTACTAAGTAAGTAAGATTAATGTTTAAGAAATGACGTTTAAAAAAATTAGATGACTGTTCAAAAAGACGAATCGTCATATTTATTGTCAGATCATACAACTAGTATCCTTGAAGAAATATCCAAATATTTTGGTTTGACAGCAGTGCTTTCCGCGTTCGCCATTTTAGGGGGCCTAATTGTTTATTATTTTACACTGCCTCACTTAGCCGAAGGGGTGCATATCTTGTTGTTTTCCTCTTGTTCTGTTCTTCTAATAATAGTAACGAAATTTAATTGTTTAAAACCTTTATCCATTTTACAAATAAAATAATTCATTTTTTTTCGTTTTAGCTTTTTACAAAAATGGTTGATTGGTTTGATTAATTCAACGCTGAATTTGAATTAGGTTTGAAAAACATATGTTGTTACACTTTGAGCCGTTCAATATACAACTCGTATGCACTTCACAAGGGGGACAGCTAAAAGATTTAATGACAGATTTTTGCCAATTAATTAAAGCATTGAGGTCATATCATACAATTGAATTAAATATGCTGAAATTTAACCTATTCACTTTTTTATCTTTTCATTAGAAAAATAAGTATGTTTCTCATAATTTTTTTTTAAATTAATAATACATCCCATAACGTCTTAAAATTCTGTCAATCTATTTCTTGTATAAGGCTTACAAGCTAAAAGTCAAAACAGTCTTCAAAACATTTAATAGATTCTAGAAAGGAATGGTCACAATTAGTATAAACTACAGTTTTATGATTTTATGAATTGTCCGCAGTAATTTTAGGGGAAAAAAGGTGCACATACCTTTATTTATACTGTAGTCCAGTTTAACAAAAAAAATATATATCTTGTTCAAACTAAGAATAATTTTATCATATACTTTTGAATATTTTCATTCTAATCAAACTACAATTAAATTGGTATATAATTTGATATTATGAGTTATAAAGTGTTTAACAAAGCTAATTTTAATTAAAATTTTAACTATTATAATATAAAATTTTTATGTGTTATAATTTTTAATTCAAAACATTGGTGACACCGTTATAAAAAGTTTTGCCACGTTAGTACATATCCATGGACTAGGAAAAAACCTAGAACATTAATTCATGTTGTTTCACTGACGTCATTGTTGAGTTTATTGCGGTTCAATGAAAGCAAAAATAGTACAAATATCGCAAAGAAGATGACCCAAGCAATTCTAAAGATATTTTACCCCTCGGCCATGTATACAACTGTAGATTGACAAGTTACTCTTAAACTTTTAATTTGGATTTATTCTTAATAAAATTAGGTATGATAGTCTTAGAGAGAATTAGATTAGATTATATTAAAATAAATAGGATAAAATTTTAGCTAATTTAATCTTATGTTTGGTGTTATGTTATTAAGATATGGTGTTTTGTATTTTTTTTTTAAATTTGGGTCAATTTGTAACTTTTTAAAATTTGAGGGGCAAAAGTATAATTATTAAAAATATTTTGGTCATATAAAAATTATATTTTAACCTCTTATTTTTTAAAAAATTATAATTAACCCTAAATTTATAAATTTTTGCAAATAATTTCTTGAAAATTTTCATAATGTACAAAGATTATATTTCAGCCTATGCTTTAGCAAGGCATTACCTAATCCTCTTCCAAGGGGATTTAAAGTATGAATTGGATAAGCTCTTATCTAATCTAATCCTTTAAAGTTTTTCACCATATAAAGCATTAAAATTTAATCAAATCTAATCCTTTTTAATCTTGCACATCAAATAACATGTATATTGCTTTAAATTTTGGATAGGTCCTTTTAGTGCACGTAGGATTATGTACTCCTCCCTCACACCACATTTCAGTCTCTGCCCTGTAAACGAGTTCATGTGACATGCCCAGAATGTTTATGTTGAAGATTTAATAGTGGTCATCAATTTAAAGACAC
Source organism: Artocarpus heterophyllus (assembly GCA_025403435.1). Lineage (NCBI taxonomy): Eukaryota > Viridiplantae > Streptophyta > Magnoliopsida > Rosales > Moraceae > Artocarpus > Artocarpus heterophyllus. The sequence continues at coordinate 17,160,260 of CM046349.1, forward strand.
TTTGCAACAATTTATCCAATCCAGGCGACTAGGTAATTTTAAAACGTTCAGACAAAAGTACCAAATACCTTAAGTTTATAACTAATTGTCAAAAAAAAAAATGAAATGATACCGTGTGAAGTTTATGATTTTCACTTTAAATTAAAAATAAATGAAACCATCATGATTCGTATTTCAGCGGACATATGTACACACCCATACACCCAACCTCCTAGTTTTTAAAATTTTTATATGTATTTTTTTTTTTACTAAAGAAATAAACATATCTACGAAGGTGTGAGGATAAAAAAATATTTATAATTTTATAATCGAAATTTTCTTAATCGTTTTTTTTATTCTTTCAATGTATAGGACACAAATTTTACCATAAATCGTAAAATTTTTTTAAACTTTATTTTGATCTACTTATTACAAATTGTAATTCTATATCGGCATGAAATCTATCACAAATATGTCCTTTCATTATACGGAAATGTAGAGTAGGCTGTAGGCATACAGATTCCTATTTCATGCATCAAGGTCTTTAATCATGTAGCGGCACAGTCAAACGCTAGAGATGTTGAGCCGCTCTAATGGACGTACATGGTAGGTAGGTCCCATTATTTGATGATAGTCATCAACAGCTTAACAGAGTAGGGTCCACCACACACTATCATCACTCTGTATACCACCACCAAAAAGTTTTTAAGGTTAATCACCTAATCAAATTAACAGCCTCGGTACTTTATCATCAATTTTATTTTGTGTTTTAATCTTTAGAGTTGAAACGTATCAAAATTAATTTAACTTGTCAATTTATTTTCATTTGTGAGGAAAAAAAGATGAAATATTTGTCATTGATACATGTGTTACGAATATATTCAAACATTTTTTAGCACCTAATAAAACTAAAACTTCAATAATAAACCAAAACATTACAGGTTGAGTTAAATGTTACAAAAATCATGATCAAAATGGAATTGAGGGTAGAATTAACAAACTGTATTTTTCTTATTTTTTTTAAAAGAGTTGTTATGGTAGAATATGTATTTTTATCCCGCTGTTTTATCTTGTTATTTTAGTCATTGGATTAACTTTTTAAAAATCAATGTTTATGATAAAAATTACAACGTAACACAAAATTAGTTTCAATTATGAATCAGACCGTTAAAAGGTTAATATTACGATCAAAATAAAGGTTAATTACATAACTATATCTTCTAGTTTTAGTTATTTATTTATTTATTTATCTGTTTTAAGAAACTACAAATGTATATTTTAAATTTAAAAATTTTGTTTCAATTTTATCCCTCAGACCTTGTTGACAAAAAATATGGAGATAAAATAAAGATATACTTAAATAGATTGAATTTGTTTTTAAAATAATTTTTTTTTGGAAAAAAAATTTAAAAAAAGTATCGTAACTTTCAAAAAGTCGTAAAAGTTAAGATTTTTTTTTGTGAAATTTAATGATTTGTTTAAGTAATTTTTATGTTTTTAAATCTATAAGATATTTTTTATAATTGTTTAAAGGTAAATATGTCATTTGGTTTAAATTTTTTTATTTATAAAAATAAAATTAAAATATATTTTTAAAATATAATAAATATTTTTATAATTTTTAAAAACAAAAAACATAATAAAAAATAGTTAAAATTAAATAGTGTAACGAACCCGTTAAAGTAATGGTTTGTTCGAACAAAAAAAATCTGTCCCACAAAAAATTTTGTAAAAAAAAAAGGAAAAGAATATTTGTCTGCTATTTGGTACTTGTCTTCAGTCACTATCTGCTTGCTCAAACCCTTTTTCACTTTTTTCTTTCTTTCCCGCGCTTTAAAATTCCCCCACTTTATAATTATCATCGTTATTATTATTTCTTCAGGCCTTCATCTCCTGCTATTGAAATATTTTGACAGCATTAGTCAAAGTTTCGTGCTTTGCTTTTTCCCATTAAAATCACTCTCTTTCAAAGCCCCCTTTTTCTCTCTGTCTCAACCGAAACCCTCCTTCATTTCTTTACCCAGCCAAAAAAAAAAAAAAAGAAAACCCACCAGAGATTTTCCATTTTTCTTTTTTCCTTATGCCCAAACATCCTTTTCTGTTTTCCCTCTAATTAATTTCAACTTCAACTTAATGGACACTCTCAAACCCAAATCTGCTCTCAACAACAAGAAGAGCAAATTAGCCAGAACGTTTCAGAAAGTTATAAATCTCAAAACTGCGACGAAAATCGCTTCCAACAATGGCATTTGCATACTCAATCCCCAGTCTTGCAGAGTCGTCAAACATCAAGAAGATGACGATTTACGATATTCCAACTGCAATGGCTCCGGCAATAGCAAGCAGTTCAACGAAGATCTCAAGTCTAAAAACAGGGCTGTCATGGAAGCTCTGGTGGCGAAGCTTTTCGCCGGCATAACCTCCATTAAAGCCGCTTACGCCGAGCTCCAAATGGCCCAGAATCCCTACAACAGCGACCTCATTCAGGCCTCCGATCAAGCCGTCGTCGACGAGCTCAGAGCCCTTTCGGAGCTCAAACGAAGCTTCTTGAAGAAAGACCTCGATTTGTCTCCCCAAGTCACCATCATGCTCGCCGAGATTCAAGAACAGCAAGCCGTCATGAAAACCTACGAGATCACCATTAAAAAGCTCCAGTCCGAGGTTGATCACAAGGATTCGGAGATTTCCTCTCTCAAAAAACGCCTTGACGACGCCGTTTCGACGAACAGGTCGATGGAGAAGAAGCTGAATGCGAGTGGGTTGTTGACGTTGTCGGCGTTGGACAATCTGAAGCTCTCGTCGCTGAATCAAACCCACTTTTACCAGTTTCTTCAGGCGTGTTTGAGATCGGCGAGGAGCTTCGTGAAGTTGCTGGTGAGAGAATTGGAGTCGGCGAATTGGGATCTTAACTTGGCCGTCAAGTTCATCGAGCCCAACTCTTCTTGTTTCTCCAAAACGTCACACAGGTGCTTCGCCTTCGAAGCTTTCGTCTCCAAAACCATGTTCGAAGGCTTCAACTTTCCCAACTTCAACCTCGAAAACGATAGCAAATCAATCGACCATCATGACCAACGACATCTATTCTTCGACAAGTTCAAGAAGACGAAACCAGTGAGTCCCAAAAACCTGTTCACGCAGAACCCGAACTCGTCGTTCGGGAAGTTTCTGAGAGCCAAGTATACACAACTGGTTCACGCGAAAATGGAGTGCTCTGTTTTCGGGAACTTGAACCAGAGGAAGATGGTGACGTCATGCGGGTACCCGGAGACGCCATTCTTCAACGCGTTCGCGGAGATGGCGAAGAGGGTTTGGCTCCTCCATTGCCTGGCGTTCTCGTACGGAGAGGAGGTGACTGTGTTTCAGGTGAGGAGGGAGTGCAGATTTTCCGAGGTTTACATGGAGTGCGCCACAGAAGACGTGCTCTTCTCGTCGCCGCCGTCGTCCGGAGAGCTCGACCCGAATCCCGAGGCGGAGCTACGGGTCAGCTTTACGGTGGTTCCAGGGTTCAAGATCGGGAAGACGGTGTTTCAGAGCCAGGTTTACGTGTCTCCGGTGAATTCTCCGGCGACTTGATGGTTTCTTTTTTTCCATTTTCTTTTCTTTTTATTTTCCACGCGCTTTTTTTTTTTTTTTTGAATTTTGGGTCGTGGGATCTTTTGAGGAGATTCATCATTAAGATCGGACGGTGGTCGGTGGTGGTTGGCAAAATGGCAATAGGGTAATTGTATATAAAGCGGTGATTGGGCTGTCGCCGGTGCTTGGAGGTAAGGGAGCTCCAATTTTGGAAGAGGGCGGCGGCGCATGGAGTACACGTGCTTCGTGTTACAGTTGGGACTTCGGAACGGGGACAAGCGGGCCAGGTGATGACGTGGCTGGAGGAGGGCATGGGAGAAATGGAGGGCTCAAAGATGCTGTGGGACCGGAGTAGAGCTTCATTCTGTCTTTCTCTTTTAGACTTAAGTATAGAGATAGTGGAAATGGCTGGGAGGGGTATAAAAGAGAATTAATGATTATTGTTGCTTTTGTTGTATATCTGTTTTCTTTTTTTCTGCTATAAAAAAAAAATCATAAGCAAGGAAAACTTTATAATTAGTGAAGCTTATAAAAGAAATATATTGTTACATGATGATACTTGCATGTCTAATGTGAAATGTTTTTATTTTTATTTCTTTCTATACAATATTTTCCCCGAGGGAATTAGGCAATCATTAATTAGTAATAAAAATTAATATATCTGTTTATCAAATAACTCATTTAGATTAAAATAAAATTTATTTTTGTATAAAATGACTTTAAAAAAAACAAAAAAAAAAAACGAGATAACGAAAAACAAAAATGAAAAGAAAGCAAAGAAGTAAATGAAGAAAAAAGAAGAGAGAAAATTATAAATTTAAGTATTTAAAAAGAATAGGTGATTGTAAAAATATTAAGTCTTTACATACTTTTAAAAGTGTATTATTTGTTTACTGTTTAAATTAAAATTGTGTTATTTGGTGTAATTTTCTTATCTTTTTTTTTTCCTATGAGCTCTCTAATTTTAAGTAAAGTGAGATTAGTTAACAGGTACTTGAATTTGCCCGCAAAGAAACTTTGTGTACACTCAAATAGCTGGCACTTGATCTCAAGGCTTCCGATCCATTTTTAGTCCAAAAAAGCTATTGGTCTCTCCATACAGAGCCAGTTTCGCGAGACATACAATGGTCCACTTCATAATGAAGTGGTGATGGACATTCAGAATCACCTTGTCACTCCTTATCGAACCAAATAGAATTGCTTTTTTTTTTTTTTAATATTTAAGAGACTAATTAAATTAAAAATATTATTTAAAAAACTGTAACATATGATAACTTTATGTTACAGTAATTTTTTATTTTTTATTATAGTTTAGAGAAGAAGTAGATTTCTCAGCCTTAAAAAAAAAATATGTTGTTAGTTTTTTAGGGAGGGACTAGTCTATATATGTGACGCCAATCTATCAACCGTCTAATTTTTAGGGAAATTAATCAACGTTAATGAGAGTTTGGACCGCAAGTGAAAGTTCTGAGCATAGTTCACGAGGCCCTGCAAGATTTTATGCTCAGAATTCCCCACATTTTTAACCTTCTATGGTAGCCAATGCTTGCGAGTCATGTCCTGAGTGTTAGGCATTCGAAACAAAAATAACTCGCAACGTTACACAACGCAAGTACCTTTTTAACTGAAACTTGAAGCACTAATCACCAGGCCAGACAATTTACTACGGTTATCTTCTAGCAACAGAGCATTAAACCAACCAAAAATCTTGATATTTTTACCCTTTTGTACTTTTTACCAAAAACCTCCATTAGTTGCAGGCTCTGAGGCGGAAAACGAGACAAGCTTTCATACTTGTCTTGAATACTGAACAATCATTCATTCATTCAAACCAATGAATAAATAGACCATGCCAGACGTTAGCTGTCGGTTGTAGAAAAGAATTAAATGCCGGGTCATAACTTAGAGAGAGAGAGAGAAAGAGAGGGAGAGAGAGAGAGAGAGACAGATAAATATTGGTACTTGGGCACGTATGAGTTTGCAGGGCATCTAAGAAACCAAACCGTGAAGCTGCTTTAGACAGTTTCTCTAATGTGTTTTTTCAATGTGGACAGATTTATTCATTTCCAAAAAAAAAACAATTGTTGTCTGTTTGTAGCTCTCTAAGAGGGTCCATTTTTCTCTCCCTATGTTGTCTACAATACTATATGCTATATGCTTGGCCTCTTTATTAAACTGTTTGGCAATCTCTAGGTGTCACGCAAATAGATGATGTTTGTTCTTCTCGCGTCATTTAAGTTGCTCCGTTTTGAATTTTTGTTGTCATATTCTTGTATTTTCAAAGTAAGGGCTAGGGCATACTAAAAGTTACTCCTGACTTTTTAAGTTTAAAGCTGTTTTTAGAAGTGTTTAGGTGAATTGTCAGAAACAATTTTGTTTTTTAAAAGTGTTTTCTGTCAAAGTCATAAAACATAGCTTCTTAAAAAAATACTTTTGAAATAGACTTTAAAACTTGTACCAAAATATTAATAATACATTATGAGATTAAATATGATATTTTTGTAACTTTTTCAAAAAATTGAAACCTTCTTAATCTATTAAAATTCTTTTAAAAATATGGTTCTAAATACTTACTGAAAAGTTAAAGTTTTTGCTTCTTTTTTTTCATGGACTAATAATACAAATGGAAGTTGCACCAAACGGGTCCTAAATTAAGTTTGTTGGAGAATTTCCGATTAGTGGTTCTTAACTATATGCGAATCTCGACAATTTCCTCTGTAGACCCAGAGTACCTATTTTAATTTTGTACTACATTGTGTGGTAACTTAACACGAAGGTGAGAAAAGAAGCGTTAAAGTTATGGTTAATGGCACATCACACCCAACCCAAATTCTGTTACGGGGGATTTTGAAAAGTAATTTTAAGAAAAACTGTTTTTGGCAAAATGATTTTTTTTGGGTAGTTTTTTGTCGCAAAAAAACATGATTTTTGGGCATGAAAACAGTTCCAGTTTTTTTTTCTTTTCACTCTGTTGAGGTTCCTCTCCTCGTTACAGTTATTTTTGTCTTTTTTTCTGAAAAAAAACTGGAACAGTTTAATTGTCTAGAAAAGCTTGTTTTTTTTCTGCAAAAAAAAAAAAGACATTTCCTCAATTAGGATTTTTTTAGGATTTTTTTTTTGCCCTTTCTTCAAATTCTCCCTTCTGTTACTAATGATGGAAAGAAAAATCTTGACTATTAGAAAGAGGCACCAAATGTTGAGGTTTTCTTCTGTAATGATATGGAAACTTCTATACCAAGTGGATTAATAATAGTATGTCCCAACAAAACGAGCCACTGGCTCCAAAGTAAAATCTCTCGATTTCTTGGGCTTTGGCTCTGGTTCTTAGAAGAGATTAACACATCAAAAAGTATACATATTTTAGGAAGTTATATTGAAGAATGCTATGAAAAGTTGATATTTTGATTTTTGCAGCTAGGTGATAGGTTTTAGAGCTTCGGATGTGTATTCCTTTTTATGGTAAAAAATTATATGCTCTACCAATTTTTTTTTTGCACCGGTCGAAAATGTAATTCATGAGATTATGATAGGTAATCTACTAGAAGTCGTTGGACCGATGTCGGTCATCAGAGAGAAATATTCTTGACAAAGAAATTCTAGCCGTGTACACTCATCAAACAATAATCTGGCATATTATTTTCTGATTTTCTGTTAGGTTAATATTCATTCTTAACAAAAAATTCAAGTTGTAATCGTTCCCAGGAGTAGCTGAAAGCATAATATGGTCCGTTATTTTTTATAATTTATCAGATAATTTTTCCTTCTTGACAAAGATGGATGTGGCCGTCTTTTGAACTGGTTGCCGGGGCCTATCGCCAAGAGTTACCTAGTGGATTATCATCGATAATCGATCAAATTATTTTTGAATTCCATATAAAAGATAATCCGATAACAAAAAGCTTGCATAAAAGATCCATAAAGAAAGATTACCCAAAAAAAAAAAATAATAATAATAAAAATAAATTGAAAAAAACAGTGCTTTACCGTATTTGTTAAAAACATCATACATTAGATTTGATTGCATTGGCTAATTGAATTCGACACACTCAAACTCAATCCCGTCAAATCCAATTGAATTTTTATAATTTCAATCCAACACACTGAAGGTACGACCTAATTTCATTGAAATTAATTTGATCGAGTACTTAAATCACATTAGAAATAAATTATTTAAAACAAATAGCATTAAAGTAATAAACAATTTATTAATTCTCAATATAAAAAATACCAGGGAGACTAAGAGCCCGCTTGGTTCGAGTATTTGAATAGAGTATTTAAATGAAGATTTAAATTTTTGTGAGAGAAAATACTGTATCAAAATGATTAAAACCGTCATTCGAACCACGAAATGAACGGGCCCTAAATATGATCTGTTATTAAGGCCCGTTTATTTTGTGGTTCGAACCATAATTTGAATCATTTTATCATTATTTTCTCTCATAAAAATTTAAATCTTCATTTAAATACTCTATTTAAATACTCGAACCAAACGGGCTGAGATACTTCTAGAGACTCAACTGTACCAAATAATAATAAGGTTTCCTACATATAACCAAAAATAAAATCAAAATTAAAAAACCTAATAATTAACCAAAAAAAAGAAAAAATAAAATAACAAATTAAAAAAAAAAACCCTTAAAAATTTGTCCTTTGGTCGAGGAAGCATCTACATCTACGGCGGCTGCAGGGAGGGGACTTGGAGCTCAAGGCATCGCCGCGCTCGTGACCCACGAATCTGTAGCCAACCTCGAGACGCGAGTTACGACGGAAACCAACACGAGCTCCGCGTTGGGTCGAGCGCATAGCGACTGTTTGCGAATGATTCGCGATCTTTGTCTCGTCTAGATTTAAACTTGACGCCGAAGGACTGGCAGGGCGATGCGAGTCAACGGCTGAGGAGGTTCGAAACCCACGGAAGCAGAGGGGTTGCGATTGCGACTCTCGCCATGGGTGGTCGCGATCGCGACGGCCCTTCGCGACCCATAGTGGTCCCTTGTGTTGGTGGCGGTCATCGGAGATAGCAATGACAGCCCTTTGCGCCCCGTTGCGATCCACTGCCTCACGAGCACCGTCGAGGAGCTGTCAACCCACTGCCTCATGTTGCAACCCTCCGCACCACCACAATTCATGGCGATCTGGCGTCACCGGCCACCCAAACAGTTGTCGGCAGCCATGGTGTTTTTTTTTTTTTTTTTTTTTTTTTTTTTTTTTTTTTTTAGTTTAGACTTTTTTTAGTTTTTTAAGAAAAATTTGGTCGGCTTGAGCTTATTGAACTATTAGTGAGCTCTTTTGTTTTTCATCGTTAGGTCTAAATCTAAATCTAATGGATAAAAAAGTCTTATCAAGATTTTAATTGAGAGAGAATTTAAAATAAGGGTAAAAAAAATTTTTTAATTAAAAAAATGACTTTTTTTTTATAAAAAAATATTTTTTTTAGGTAAGTAAACTGTTTCAATTTTTTGCTTAAAAAAGATGAAAATAACTGTAACGATAAGAAAAACCTCAACAGAGTGAAAATAACAAAAACTAGAGCAATTTTTACGCTAAAAAAAATGTTTTTTCACGTCAAAAAACTATAAAAAAAAACCATTTATTCAAAATAACTTTTTTTAAAGCCATTTTTCAAAATGCCCTTTTAATAGGTCTTATTGTAGAATTTCCACTTCTAGCAAATAAATTATGTATATTTACTTTAAATATCTTAAAATATAGTATTTACTAATTTATTTATAGTTTAAAAAACCTGCTATTTACTTTTTTCTCTAACGATAAATGGCTCACGCACAAATCATACAAGAATATTAACGAAAGGGGGATAAGGAGGAGAACAGCATATTTTTAGGCGTGATGAAACATATAAAGCATTTTTCTTTTTGGGTGGAAGATAATAGCATATTTTAGTCAAGGTTTTCCAAATTTTCATTTAAAACCCATCATTTCTCTTTTTCTTGCCCACCATCCAAACCATTGTCCACCATAAACCTTGCAACACTAGTCATCGTAGCAATCTTGTTGGCTTCACCACGTTCTTGTTGGCTTCAGTGCAACCTCGTCGGCTCCGTCTTGAGATCTATAAACGAGCACAAATCTCTGAAAAATACAACAATCGAGCCCAATCTAAAAGTAATTATCAGAAGACCACGTTATTGATCATCCTCATTGTCGGAGAATTCATCGTCGTTGTTGGAGAATTCATTACGGTTTCAAATTTTGGGAATTTTTTTAGGTTCAAGAATTATTGTAGGAAAAACTAAGGGTAAATTAGGGAAAGATAAATATTTTTTTAAAGAATATGATATTTACTAGCTATTTATAACAACAACAACAACAACAACAACAACAACAACAACAGCAACAACTACTACTGCTATAAGTTTTAGAAAGGTGACATTTACTGCAAATTCCCAAGAAGGAAAAGTTGCCAATATTGGCAATAAGATGCACTTGGACAAGTCTTGTTGTAGGGCTCAAAAAGTAAAAGTTTGTATATATATTTTTGCTAACCAAAAATTTTTGGAAGGAGATGAGTGGCGTTAGCACTTAGCATATCCACCCTTTAGCCTTGTTAAAGCAGCTCTCCCAGAAGCTCACAAAAATGTTCACTAACGGCCCTAGCGGTAAGCCTTACCCCTTAATGAGAAGCTCTGTGACTTTAACCTATCAAATGTGCAAATGGTTGGGATACGTAAAAATGTGATCCTAGACACACAATTAATATTGAGCCTCGAGATCAACCCTCTTATTCTAAAGACCCTTAAAGACATCCAGTCCTAGTTTAGTAATTCTTTTGTGCTTGGCCACCACACTAGATGATAATGGGGCCAATGTATTTTAGTTGCATTAATAACAGCTTTTGGGTCTCTTGTTTCGAAGGTATAGTGATAAGAACCAACAAGTAGAATTGGGAAATTGGATTTTTCTTGTAGTAATTAGGCTGAAAACGACATGAAAACAAAACTAGAGAATGAGAAGCTTCCAAGAGGCCCTCTCTTGCCACCAAGAGCACCAATTTCCTACTCTTCTCTCAGTCTTTATACATATATTGCATAATACTCAAAGGAAATAACAAAAACCGGTTAAGACACGCATCTCAAGGCTCATCCCCACCCTTACGTAGTCGTTCCTACCCTTGTTCTCACAATGCCCCCTCCTAAGTCACGTGCTAAGCATGCCTTACATACATCTTCCTAACTGGAGGCTTAAAAAGTCCACCGGTCCCAAAAGTCACCTTGTCCTCAAGGCGAAAGGATGGAAACTGGTGTTGAATCAGTTCTAACGGCTCCCAAATGGCCTCATAGGTGGGAAAATCTTTCCACTTGATAAGCGCCTCCAAGCCTGAACCCCTTGAGTGGTGCCTTGCTAAATCCCCAACACAACTTTTGGTTCCACCAATAAATCCATGTCCTCTGAGAGCTAGGCAGGTGGCTTAGTAGCGATGAGGTTGGATCCCACAACTCAGCAAAGTTGTGAAACATAAAAATTAAGATGAATGAAGGCCGATGGTGGTAGCTACAACTTGTATACAACCTCACCCACGCAGGACAACACTAGAAGAGGACCATAAAAGTAGGAGTCGACTTCTTATTAGGGTGAGAGGCCAACGTGCGACTGTGGTAAGGAAGGAGCTTTAAGGAAAACCAAGTTCCCCACATGGCAAATTGAAAATCCCGATGATGAGCATCAACGATGACCTTTATCTCCTTTTGTGCACGCTCCAATTGAGCTTTTAATTCAACCAGGGCCAGGTCATGCTCTTGCAGCTGTTGTTCAACATCCGACACTATTGCAGTGCCCTTAGTGTAGCAGATCAGATGCAGGGATTGTGCCCTTAAAGAACTCGAATTGGGGTCAACTTAGTGGCTTGTGGTAAGAAGTATTGAACCACAATTCCACCCATGGTAGCCAAAAAGACCATTTCTTAGGCTACGAGGAAGAAAAGCACTTAAGGTAAGCTTCCATACAACATTAACCACCTCAAACTGCATAGCAGTTTGGGGGTGGTATGTCGTGCTGTGCTTCAATTTCATTCCCTACAATTTGAATAATTCCTCCCAAAACTTACTAAGGAAGACGTTGTCACGGTCGGAAATGATGGAGTGTGGGGTCCCATGAAGCTTTCATAACCAAGTCCAAAAGCGCAATGGTTACTATTGAGAGTTTTGGCTCCTCGGCAGGAGCCTGACGAGACCTTCCAATGTATTGTCGGGGAGGCTGCTCGGAGAGCCTCCACGCAGATTTGCCTCCTGTGGGGGGAGCTCGTCCCCCAGGAGTCGAACCCATATCATCTTGAAGAAGAGGGTTTTAGGGCCTATCCCAGGTACCAATCCATCAAGATGATACGGGCCTATCCCAGGTACCAATCTGGATTGGTACCTGAAATAGGCCCTAAAACCCTCTTATTCAAGATGATACGGGTTCGACTCCTGGAGGACGCGCTCCCTTGCGGGAGGCAAATCTGCGTGGAGGCTCTCTGAGCACCTCCCAGACAATACGTTAGAAGGTCCCGTCAGGCTCCGGCCAAGGAGCCAAAACCCTCAACATAAAAACGCACGTTTGGATGGGATACGCGACCCTTGAGTAGGCCCCTGCTCGGGGAGAGACCTCGGCTCGGGTGGTGGACCCTTCCTACGAATTTTGGGCGAGAGGGTCCTTGTTTGGGGAGAGACCCAACTCGGATTTGTTTTGCCTCCAGTGAAGGAGCACGTCTCCTGGGGTGCGAACCTTTGACACCTCGTTTAAGAGGGCCTTAGTTGCTTCCCTAGGTACCAATCCCTCCAATTCCAGTGAAGGAGCGCGTCCCCTGGGGTTCAAACCTTTGACGCCTCGTTTAAGAGGGCCTTAGATGCTTCCCTAGGTACAAATCCAACCAATTGGAGGGATTGGTACCTAAGGAAACAACTAAGGCCCTCTTAAACGAGGCGTCAAAGGTTCGAACCTTAGGGGATGCTCTCCTTCATTGGAGGCAAAACAAATCCGAGCTGGGTCTCTCCCCGAGCTAAGGCCCTCTCGGACCAACAATACGTAAGGGGGTCCACCCTGGGACCTAATTCAGGGTCGAGTGTCTCACCCAAACGCGCATTTATATGTTGAGGGTTTTGGCTCCCCGGCTGGAGCCTGACGGAACCTTCGAACGTATTGCCGAGGAGGCTGTTCGGGGAGCCTCCACACGGATTTGCCTCCAACAGGGGGAGCGCGTCCCCTGGGAGTCGAACCCATATCCTCTTGAATAAGAGGGTTTTAGGGCCTATCCCATATATCAATCCAACCAATAGATGGATTGGTACCTAGGATAGGCCCTAAAACCCTCTTATTCAAGAGGAGATGGGTTCAACTCCGACTAGGGAGCCAAAACCCTCAACATATGGATTGGTACCTGGGATATGCCCTAAAACCCTCTTATTCAAGAGGATACGGGTTCGACTCCTAAGGGACGCGCTCCTCTTACGGGAGGCAAATCCGCGTGGAGGCTGCCCAAGCGGCCTCCCCGGCAATACATTTGAAGGTCCCCTCAGGCTCTAGTTGGGGAGCCAAAACCCTCAACATAAAAACGCGCGTTTTATATGTTGAGGTGTTGAGATCCCCGGCTGGAGCCTGATGGGCACCTCAATGTATTGCCGAGGAGGCTGCTCGGGGAGCCTCCACGCTGATTTGCCTCCCACAGGGGGGAGCGCGTCCCCCAGGAGTCGAACTTGTTGCCTCTTGAATAAGACGGTCTTAAGGCCTATCCCATGTACCAATTTTGGATGGATTGGTACCTGGGATAGGCCCTAAGACCCTCTTATTCAAGAGGAAACAAGTTCGACTCCTGGGGGACGCGCTCCCCCCGCGGGAGGCAAATCCGCGTGGAGGCTCTACGAGCAGCCTCCCTGGCAATACGTTCTAGGTGCCCGTCAGGCTTCAGCCGGGGATCTCAACACCTCAACGCTACAGTCAGGCGAGAAAAAATGCTTAAGGGCAATGAAGTGGCCGTACTTGCTGAGACGATTGATCACTACCAAGATGGCATCCACTGTGACTTAAGGAGGCCCTTAACGAAGTCCATTGAGAGATCATCCCAAACCAAGTGAGGAATGGGCAGAGGCTACAATAGGCCAACTAAAGCCAACGTTGGTGCTTACTGGCTTGGCAAACCGCGCATTGCTCCACAAAGTCTCAGAGATCCCGTTTTATGCCTTCCTAATAGAAGGTTAAGGTAGCCTTTTTTAAGATCTTCAAGAAGCCCAAGTAACCCCTAATATTGCTCGCATGGCTCTCGCGTAACATGAATTAGATCAGAGGGGAGTCTTTGGGAAGCACCAGCGACCCTTGTATAGCAAATGGCCTTGAGCTATAGCAAAACCTGGATTGGCAGGCTGGTTTTTTGGAGGGCAGCGACCACCTTCCCAAGCTTCATGTCATGAAGCACAGCATCATCAATGTCTTCGAGCTGGAGCGGGTCTGAAACCATAAAAGCTGACAAAGAGGCCATAAGGTCCTGATGAGAAAGGGCATCTGCCACTCGAATTCTTGAGCCTAGCTTGTATTGAATGTCAAAATCATAACTAGGAAGATTGGTTAACAACTTTTGGTGCTCAGGACATGCCATACAGTTGCTTAAGCAAACTTAAAGGCTCCGTTGGTCGATCCAGACCACAAAGCAGTGTCCTAACAAGTAATGGAGCCATTTCTGCATTGCAAAAACAATGACCATTAATTCATGCTCATAGACCGATTTGTGGCGGGCACTTGCTAGAAGAATATGGCTGTAATTAGCAACGGGGAGTTGGTCTTGCATAAGAACGACCTAGAGACCCGGGCCTAAATGTCAGTTTTCATGACCAAAGGCCTAGAGAAATCTGGCAAGGCTAAATCCGACATGGTAGTCATCACTTCCTTAAGTCGAATGAAAGCTGACTCACCATCCCCGGTCTAATGGAAATAGTCCTTCAGCTACCCAGTGAGAGGCAAGCAAGGTTGCTATACCTCTTAACAAAGCACCTGTAATAACCCATGAGCCGCATAAAACCTCTCAATTCCCGCAACGATTGAGGCGTCGGCCACTGCAACATCGCTTAAACCTTGGATTGGTCAGATGCCACCTCAGCACCTAAGATAATTTGCCCCATGTACTCTAACTATTCCTGCCTAATCAAGCACTTTTCCTATTTGCAACCAAGTGGAGTTGAGCCAACACCTCAAATACCTTTTCAAATGCTCCACATACTTCTCAAGTCATCAAAGAAAACTAGAACAAATTTCTGCAAGTACTCCTTGAAAACACAATTCATAAGGGCTTTAAAAGTTACCGGACTATTGGTCGGGCCTAAATGCATGACCAAAAACTCATAGTGGCCTTTGTGTGTTCGAAAGGCAATTTTTGAAACATCCTCAACCCGTACTCAGATTCAGTAATATCCCAACTTCAAGTCTAGCTTCAAAAACACCCATGCACCATGAAGCTCGTCTAACAACTTTTCAATCATGGGAATCGAAAACTCGTCGGGACGGTCACCTTATTCAACACCCAGTAATCTACACAAAACCTCTAACTCCCAACCTTCTTTTACACTAGTAACACCGGGCTCAAAAAAGGACTTCGACTTGGTTTGATAATCTCTACAGTCAACATCTCTCGAACCAAGAGTTCAATCTCCGCCTTTTGGAAATGAGGGTACTGATAAGGCCTCCCATTCACCGAGGTAGCACTGAGTTGTAAGACAATAGCATGGTCAGTGTCCTGTGAGAGCGGCAGCCCCTCCTCCCTTTGAAAACTTGCCGATGTTGCTCAAGAACCGGCTATAATGGCTAAGGTATGGCGACTAGTCCATCACTTAGCTCCACCAAGATACTTCTAAGCTCCAAAAGGATCCCTTCCCCATCGTCCTTTATCGTCTTCATCATAGCCTTAAGGGTGGCCATGGACTTGCATAAGCTTAGATAGCCGTGCAAGGTAATGAAGATGCTGGCTACCGGAACATCATCATGAACGTTTTCCAACTAATTTGCATCCCTCTAAGAGTCTCGAGCCACTGCATCCCCAAGATTACATCGGTGCTACCAAGCTCTAAGGGCAAAAAGTCTTCCATAATCTTGATGTTTTGCAAAAAGAGCACCACTCCCTTACACATCTATTCTCCATACACCTTGATCCCAATACCCATAAACACCACATAGTTGTTTAAGCCCACCCGCTGAATGCCCAACAGCTTTACCAACTAAGTGGAGATGAAGTTATGTGTGGCTCGGAATTGATCATGACGATCACCTTTTGTTTGCCCAGTGTTCCTCAAACCTTCATGGTCTAGGGATTTGCCAATCTGACCAAAGAATTAATGGACACCTCCACCGTTCCATCCGCTTCCACCCCTGATCTGGCCCCACCGTTTCCCCACACGTAACAGCTTGTTCCCATTCTTCCTCACTGTTAACAACTAGCACATGAAGCTGTTTGTTTTTGCATTAGTGCCCCACCATGTATTTCTCGTCACAACAAAAACAAAGCCCCTTTGCTTTCTTCATTTGCAATTTTGAATCAATCAAGTTCCAGAATGTAGAAGTCGAATGGGATTTCATACCTATCAGCTTTGTGGTTATGGAGGTCGATATCTTAATTGAAGGGAGCTAAACTAAGGAGGTCATGGTTTGGTAATTCTCATTAGGCTTTTTGGGCTAATAAACTCCAGGCTCGCCTTCAACCTGTCGTAGCAAGAAGTTTTGGTCCTCAACTCTCTGGGCCAACTCCATGCCCCAGCACAACCAGCTTGGGTTCGTCATGCAGATTTCTCCCTAGATTTTGGGTTCCAACCCATTCACAGAATTCCCCTCCATCACATGCTTGGCAATGTCGAGTAGAGGTGACGCTAGCAGCTCAAACTACTGCTAGTAATCCCTAATCGTGCCTTCCTGATGGCACTTAAAACCGTTCACAAACTGATCCTTTTTGTGACAGACGAAATCGATTCAATAATAGGGATTTTAGCTTAGCCTAGCTCCATATTAGACGTCGGCTGTCTTGCCTTTGGAACCACGCTAGGGCTTCATCATCTATTCAGATCGCTGCGGCGTCAAGTTTTTCAGCTTCCTACAGGTAATGGAGGGCGAAATAGTGTTCCACTCGACAGATCCAACCTTTGGGATTGTCCCCATCGAAGATCGACATCTCAAACCATCGCATCAAAGACAAACTCTGCTGACTCGAGCTTGCACTTCAATCGTCTCGTGCACCCTCAATCATCATAGGGCTCTTCGAGTCCCCTTCACCAACCAGTGCGGAATAGTAAGAAAGGAAATTAGTCGTCGCCCTTGATCCCCCGACATCCCCCGTCGGTTATCGCCCCACACATTGACAATGGGTTTGCCAGCTTCTAAACCACCAGATCTAGCTTATCGAGGACGGCGAGTTTCACCGTCAAAGTGTGGACACTCTTCTCCAACCCCGACAGCTTCTGTAACTCGTCGCGGACCGAGACCAGCTACTCCTTGACGGTGTCAATCCGATCATTCATGTTCTTCAATGCCATGGGATGCTCTGATACTAGATGATAAGAACCAATAAGTAGAATTGGGAAATAGGAATTTCATTGTAGTAATTAAGCTAAAAACGAAATGGAAACAAAACTCAAAGAATGAGGAGCTTTCGAGAGGCCCTCTCTTTCCACCTAGAGTCCACCAATTTCCTACTCTTCTATCTCCACTCTTCATATATATATATATATCATAATACTCGAAGGAAGTAACAAAAAACGATTATAGCAACAGAGACACATCTCAGGGTTCACCCCCCACCCTTACATACCTGTTCCTATCTTTATCCTCACAACGCCCCCCTCCTAAATCACGTGCTTAGCACGCCTTACGTTCTTCTTCCTAATTGAATGCTTAACATATTTTTGTTCTATTTATTTGCCCAGCCTTGTACGTCTGCATTAGCTTGTGCCGTTCCCATGCTCAAGTGCGCTATTATTTCTCATTTTTCCCTTTGTGATAATTCTCCTCACATACATTTGCTTGTCGTCCAAAAATTGGAAGGATCAAATGGTTTTGGAGGCACTTTTATGCCAAGACGGGGTTCTTACTCCCAGAATAGAGTTGTTTAATCTATTCAGAGATGCTTAATTTCCAATTTCCCCTTCGCCAAATATAATTTTATCTGATTGTCAAAGGAGAGTAAACAGTTTGAAAATTTCATGTATGATGTCCTAATACCCTCATTATTTGTTGATTAAAAATAAAAACGGTTACCATTTTGACTCCTGATCACAAAATTTTCCTTTCTTTTGACATAATAGGACTTCATCAAAGATGAGCCAAATAGGCCTTGCATTATCTGAGTTACATGAGCTTATCTCCAACCAGCCCACAGTATTAAAATGCAAAGTCCTACATCCAATTTCATAAGCTGCCCTATTAGAACTCCTGGGAATCCGCTTTAACGTATTATTTGAAAACACAGCTTACTTATGCAAAACCAAATAAAAAGCTGGCCAGACTTCCCAGTTAGCTGGAGCAATTGCCGAGGTCAAGGCATTGATAGCCACCAAGGCATCACTTTACAGAAACAAGTTGTCCCGCCCTCTTGTCGACCGCAATATAAAGTGCAGCAAAAATAACCAATCACAAATTTTTCCTTGGAGACGCATAATCTAACCCGGAAATAAAGTAATCGCATTAAAAGCTAAATTGCAAATTTCGCTATATAATTTACAGATTCAATAAGCAAAGGAATCGATCTGAGAACAAATGGCAAAGCACATTCAAGCCAATAAAAAGAAAAAGAAAAAGAAAAAGAAAAGAAAAGTATACTGTTCTTTTTTCAATAGAAATCTAACTTACCCGCAGCGCTTGCACTGCTACTACCAGCATCCCATCTTTCCACTGTTAAAATTTAAAAACTTTCTCCTGCTGGATTCTAAACGACAGTTGCGCTGCCCATGTCAGTACTGACCAATTCCAATCGGCAGACTCGACTGTCTCAAGTATAAATGCTGCAAATATCACTAGGCTGTTGTATTTTCTTCCCAATTCCAAGTCAGTTCTCCATAAATAAACTTCATAGGTTTCATTAACCCCTCCAGGTTCCTGAGTCGATGCAAAATTCTCTGTTTATCAATGAGCAAATGCCAAAACATCCTGCAAATTACGAATGTTGTTTTATCACAAACAAAAGGTTCACTATATCTCTTTGCTTCTCAGAATGTCCACAAATCAGGCAAGAAGTCCTTTAATATCTTTCTCCACCAACGCCACTTCCAGACACAGCTAAAACAAAAGGGACTTTCTTGTGTTCATGAAAGCCGTGGAAGGAAGGAGATTTCAAGGAGATCTTGGTGATCCAAATTCCGGAGAAGGTTCGGGATCCGAAGCTTTTGCAAGAGCTTCAAGCATGTTCATGACTTCAGTTGTGTCATCCAAGTAGTACTTGGCTTTACTTGGTTTCTGTCCAACAGTGCAAGCAAAGACAGATGTGCTAGACGAGAGGATGCCACTTGACATGGCACTGCCAATGATCTCGAACATGTCCTCATCTGATCTGTCGTCACCAATACAAAGTACAAAATCAGCCTGCCTTCCACTCTCAGCCATTGATGTGAATATCTTTTCTGCAACCACACCTTTACTGACTCCCTAAAAGTCGCAGCAAATCATTGGTTAAAGAAGTACATTCCAAACAGTTCCATGCAAAGTACAAGGCTTTAATGTACTTAGAGGAAACAAGTATCCAACATCAATGATGTAATCAACCAAAAAAAAAAAAAAAAAAAAAGAGCAAAAAATTTAGACAAAATTCAAAGTTTAACAAATACGCAACAATGCTTAAGATTCTTTACTGCTACCAATTGATTCGAGATATGTTCAAAGACTATTTTTTATGTCTATCCTATTCTACGCAACCCCGAATAGCATAAATGATGAGGGCAACTATCATATTCTCTTGCCTTCAGCAGGAGTGGACCAGGATAGGGTTTTCTCTTGTTCTCATTCTGTGACTGTGACACAGGCTGGTGGCAAGTACTGCTTTGTCTGCTTTCCTAACAACTTGCTGCTAAACATTATCTGACAACTTACTGTGCTTTTTGAAAGTCAGCGTCAGCATCTTATCTATTGCTCTTAGCAACACCAGTTTCATCATTCTTCACCACTCAACCTCCCCACCTCCCTTTTATTTCTATAGGAATAATAACACTTTTCAAGCCTTTTGCAATGGATTGGGACCCACTATAACACTCAAACTAACAAAAGCCAGCATAATGCGGATAATGCCATCACTACCGCACTTAAATTTCCAACTTTGTCGACGGCATCTCCCTTATGGCAAAAAAACCCACAAGAAAGCATAATTTTTTTTGCAAAATAGTTGGAGGACCCTTTTGAACAAAATAAGTCACAAGTTGTCCAACCTTTGTCGGGCCTAATACAACAGTGTGTTCAAATCCATATATGTGACAGACAAAGTTACATGTCTCACTGGTTCACCTAATCCCAGAAGTTCTGAAAATATATATATATATATATATATATTTTTATGTAAATGACAAAAATTCCATGGTTAATTAGTTTGAAAACGTGGTAGCTCTTTTATTCTTCGGAGAGAAGGAAAACAAAAAGATTAAATGGGGAAACCCAAGCCCACCGAAAAGGAAATTCACATAAAGTTGAAGACGCAAACTTGGAAAGTGATTAGACACATACCTGTGGCTTGACTTCTACAATGAACTGACCGCTTTTTACGGCAACTGGCTCATTTGCCAGAACACTTTCTAGATGGTCCAACATCTCCTTGGCTTGGCAGGATCCAAAACTTGGATCTGCATCACGATGGTGCCAAACAATCGCACTCTCCTTCCTCTCTATGGAAGAACCATCTGTGGCTTCTGTGTACAGTTTCATAACTGGTTCAGCCATCTGTATCCACCCAAAGTCATTACCCTGGCCGCAAACTTCCCAATCCTCCTTGGCAGACCACCTAAAAATTAAGCACGTTTAACCATGACTGCAAATGAAACTAACCATAACAGTACAATAATAAATATTAGCATACCTCATATAGTAACCATGTTCAGCCGCAATTCCAAGTTGCTTGCAAGGAGAAAACCAATTGGCCAAGCTGTCTCTTCCTCTCCCACTAACCACAAAAATGGAGTTTTTAGTGTCAGCACAAAGTGTATTTATGATGCTTAAAGCTGCCTGACTGGGGACTTTAATGATAGATGTTTGAGGCACTACGGTACCGTCATAATCCAACAATATAGCCCTGTTTTTAGATCTTGAATATGCAGAGACAATTGCATCAATGGACAGCTTTCTAAAGTTGGGATCAAGAGCCACAACCCTGAACCCAAAGCTCAAACCAATGCCCCAGCAACGTCTTCGAAAATGGTCTTTGCATGATCGCTCCATATCTTGGAAGAAGCTTTTAGCCCAGTATGCCACATCATGCGTACTGACATACCTATAATGCTTTTCATGGCGCAATTGCTTCTCAGGATCAGCCATAGATATTGCCTCGTTCATTGCTTCAGCAGTTGCTTCAATATTCCATGGATTAACCCGAATTGCACCGCTTAAAGAAGGGGAACATCCAATGAACTCTGATACTACCAGCATACTCTTCTTCAGCCCACTGTACTCTGCATTGAAATCTGAACTTGAGACTCCTTGCCTACATACAATGTACTCATATGGTGTAAGATTCATTCCATCCCTCACTGCTGCGACCACAACACATTCAGCAATTGAGTAATATGCAGCTCTTTCACTAAGGGAGACTGGTCTGTCAATAAAGACAATTGGTTCATAACCAGGTCTACCAAAGTTTTCATTGATTCTCTTGCAGCTTTCCTCTATTTCAGCCTGTATGTCCTCGAGGTCTTTTCCTCTACCCCTAGCAGGATTTGCAATTTGAACCAAAACTGCCCTTCCTTGCCATTTAGGATGTTGCTTCAGCATCTGTTCCATTGCCAACAGCTTCAAATTGACACCTTTAAAGATGTCCATATCATCAACTCCGAGCAAAACAGTCTTTCCTTCAAACTGCCGTTTGAGCTCCTCTACCCTCCACTCATTATCCGCATGTCTCATAACCGACTCGATCTGCGCCATATGGATCCCAACAGGCATGATCTTAATTCCAACTGTCCTCCCATAGTATTCCAACCCAATATAACCCCTCTTTGATTGATACTCCAGACCCAACATCCGACTACAACAAGACAAGAAATGCCGAGCATAATCAAAAGTGTGGAAACCAATGAGGTCTGAGTTCAAAAGTGCCTTGAGGATCTCTTCCCTCACAGGTAAAGTCCTATATATTTCGGATGAAGGGAATGGGCTGTGAAGAAAAAACCCCATTCTGAGCCTATTGAATCTCCTCCTCAAGAATGTGGGCAACACCATCAAATGGTAATCATGAATCCAAACATAATCTTCTTCTGGATTTATAACCTCAATCACCCTTTGTGAGAAAATCTTATTGGCTGCAACATACACCTCCCATAAAGATCGTTCAAACCGTCCCCCATGATTTGCCGAGTAAGGAAGCATGTAATGAAAAAGCGGCCACAAATGTTGCTTACAGAATCCATGGTAGAACTTGGACAATATGTCAGGTGGTAAAAATGCAGGAACACACTTAAACCTATCCAATAAAAGCTGCGAGACATCATCTTGTTCGTTTACATCGACGTCGACCCTCAAAGACCCTACATACAAAACCTCCATATCATCAGGTAGACCATTCTTTAGCTGCAATAGCAACGAGTCCTCATCCCAACTAAAACTCCAACCTTTATTGTCAGGTCGACGCTTAGCTTTCACAGGAAGTTGATTAGCAACAATGATTATACGGTCTTGAATGATCGATGACGGAACATCAGATGACACACTATTCGCCTGATCATCATCAAGCTCAGATATAACCCCAGGAACGGTCATTACTCGGGGAAGTCGTTTCTTTTCCCGAATCATTACGGGGAAATTCCCCGAAGCTAGATCTAATAGATTGGTGTACGATCTGGACATCATTTTTAACCACTTTCTAAGGGGTATTAATCCCAAATCAACAAAACCCTAGACTGTTTTCTCTGTCCAAAATGACGACAAAATTGCCCACGATCTTTATACAAGATCAAATCAATAGCATCACTGGAAAGACTACCCAGTTAAATTCAAAACGGAAACCTGAAATCAAGCATTGAAAAATCATTTCCATATGAGATTCAGAGAAAGAAAATAAACCCTCAATGCAATCCAGTAAGCGAAAAATCATATATAAACATTTATTCTACTCCATAAAAATACATATCCCCAAATCCAACGCAGATAATACCATGAGATGCTGTCAAAAAAAATAAAAAACAAAAGCAAGAACAAAATTTGATACCTGCCAAAGAACAAAATTCGAATCTTTGCTCGGTACCGTTTCGGATCAGAAGAAATGAAATCAAAAGCAAGCATAAAGAAAAGGAAAAATTAAGGAAAGTATCCTGTGTTTTGAGCAGCGAATGAAATCTAGGGTTTGGTTTTGGTCTCTCCCCTCTTCCAAGAGACAGTTCCAATCCCTCTCTCTCCTCTTTTTTCTCTCTCTCTACAATATGCAAAATGCTTCTTCCTTTCGGCGAACAAAATGGAAATGGAAATAAAAAAACAATAAAAAGAAGTAGCAACGCAAACGTTTTCAAGGAATAAAATATGCGCTTAAAAGAAATCACAAAAAAAAAAATATTATATTAATATTAAACAAAGAAAGAGATAAGGTCGGCCAGTAGACTGCCCAGTAATGCCAACTGTTACTTGAAGAAGGTTCGTCACGCGCTCTTATATCCCCGCTTTGCTTACGTGTCTTAATTGGAGATTGCCACGTTTCCATGTGTAGACCGCTTCAAAAGCCCCTGGGACCCATCGAACTAGGGCCCCACATCCTTCGCATTCTATCCACTAGGTCTAGAATCATCCCGTCCAACTTGCCTCATTTCAGGTCTCAATCAACCATCCATATTTTGGCACGTGGAGCAAGAATTGTCCATTTTATTTTATTTTCAATTTTTTTATTTTTTATTTTTAGTGATGGTGGTCCGGAGGAGCACCTGAGTATTTGAACGGAGAGAGAAAACCGGCAGGGACTGGGCAGGTCCATAAGTTTCCCGATTGGAGGACTCGCCACGTGGTCTCTTGTAATACGACGTTTGTGGATAAGAAAGAAAAAAGGCCTAATCTGGCAGGAGATTACGCCACGTCTGACGTCACTTATGCACACGTGGAGACACGTGGTTGATGTCGGGTTTTACTGCATCGGTGTTTCTGCGTTGGTGGCATTTGGTATCGAAAACATGCGCTGCGCCGGTTAGGGGGAGAAGTGGGTCGGGGAACAAGCGTACAGACGAAATGTTCTTTTCGTCCTCGTTGGCTATGATTCATTTTGCCGATTACCGATTGGTTTATTCGGAATAAAAAAGGATAACGAGGGATATATTATTAATTTGGCTTACTATGTCCGTCTGTGTGTCATGATTCAGACAGAGACCATGAGGTGGCCCCCCCCTTTTTTTTTTGACTCGCTTGCTGTCTATGCACCAAAATTTTCAAGCTCAATGGAAGATAAGATTGAGAATAAGGAATATTAAACAAAATGTATACGTACACATGTACATGTATATTGAATCAATGTGCCATGAATGTTCTATAAATATATATGTACCCATATGTGTCATGCAGCCCGGTCCTTAAAATGTCATTTCTATATATATTCAAGTTTAAGGTTATCATAAATAATAAAGTTACAGTAGATTTAAAGTCGAGTCCTAAGAGAACAGTCTTAATTTAAATGTGTTAAATTTATTATTTATTCAAAGTACAAGATAAATGTTTGCTGAGTTAAAAATTAAATTAATTATTTACAAACTATTTCCAATTTTTACAATTTTTCTATTTTTAACATATTTATCATTTAGAATTTCAAGAACAAAAATACGATTTAATTTAAAAAAAGATTTATGAAAATTATGAGGTTTTAAGATCCACTATGTTTTCTAACTTAAAGTTTATTTTAATTTTTCTTAAAGCATTTGCTAAAACAGTTTAAGAATATATTATCTCATCCTCTGTCAACGGCTAATCAAAGTTATCTTAAACATTAATTGTTGGAAAAAAAAATATGTGAGGTGCGCAGCGGAAATTTTTTAAAATTTTTAACATCAGAGTATTTTTTCAAAACATAAGTTTGATATGCTATATGTATAAATTAAACAGATCTTACTAACCTTTGTATACCGAAGAACCTCAGCAACCTATGAAGAGAAGTAACGTTCCAAAAGAGCCTCAACCAACTGGTCTTCTTTGCTATTCTCTATCTATAACCGGAATGAGTGTGGGCTCACACGTACAGCTCTTTCATCGGTGACTCTCCTTCCAACCAATCGAGAGAACCCAAAGCTAGTGTTCGTGATTTGTGAACAAAAGCTCTCAGGGAGTTTTCAGATGTCCACCAGAAGAGTATCACTCTTAATCTCTCAATTGATATGAGTAACTCATGAGACTTACTCCCTTTATATAGCGATTGGTCCTGGGGTCAGTCCTTATCAGATTAGGTCTCAAAAACTCGAAACAGAATCAAGTTTGGATCAATATCTGAAAAGATCCACGTGAAAACGTGTAATCTTATCTCTCACTGATCGGCAGGCCGAACAGGCCCCATCGGTAGGCCGAACTGCCGTGTAAATATTTTCGTGAATCTTTTATTTTCCACCCGAGATTCTATAGGATAAAGTCTCAGTTTTAATTCAAATAACCCAAAAGAGAAGTTATTTGATCAAAACAAACTTTATCAAGATAATCTCTAAGAAAATAAATCAATTCACAATAATTCTACAAGTTTATCTTGATTTAATTTATCCAATTAAATCAATCGATAAACAGACAAGAATTATCCGATCCCAATAATTCAACAAGTTTATCTTAAGTTAATTTTATTACAAAATTAATTCAACCAATAAACAGACATGAATTATTTGATTCTTTCAAATTTTAAACCAATCTGATAAATCCGACATAAGTCACCAATTATTGAAAAAGCACGCCGTATCGTTACAGAATTTTGTGAGCTAGCAAAGGGGACCAAAGTGGACCTATAAAGTTCAAGCTCTCGATAATTATGAAACCCAATATCCCAGATATACATTTCACAATTATCAACTCCAACGCTACTCCACTAAAAGCTTGGAGCTGCACTCTCGAACTTTATAGAATTACGAAGCCCGTATAGCTAAGTTTTCATGACATATCAAAGTGTATCGTATCTCCATATGATAATCTATAATCAACTTAAGGACAAGTTCTGTCTTACCTTCCCGATTATTTTTATCTTACGTGTTTCATTATCTCACCATTAGGAAACTTACCATCCAAAGATAGTATACCATTTAGTCACACCTATGTATCCAAATGGTTGAGCGCTCCAGTTTTTCAATTACAGGATAACACATATAATAGGATATCATTACTCCTAAAGAGGAGTTATGGATTCCATATCTATGAATAACAAGTCTACGCTATCAAGAGTCATGCCTCCAACGTACCGATATGCATACCACTACAGAGATGTGGGTGTCACCCTTTAGTACATTAAAAGACACAAGTTAAGATAACGGGCCCATTATCCATCTCAAGATTAAGATATAATACAAATGATTGTCTAAACTGAATCGATTTGTCAAGACAGAATTATTAATCCAAATCAATTCACTTTGTGTCTCGATCCAACACATCGTCACCTATGACAACGTGCTAATGTTTCTATTCACGGAGTCCAACTCCGATGGTCAAGACAAACCATCTCCCTTTAGGGATATAGACAACATAACAATCTTTGCATGGATAAAGCACCCAACTTTATTCCCTCAATTGCGGATCATATGTTTTAGATTGTCACCTTAAGAATCGTGTCTTCCGCATAATCAGTCCATCATATGTCCAATTCTTAAAGGTTTAGACCGATAGTCTCAGACTACTGTTTGCTTAACATACATTCAACAAATATGAACGTAAAAAGGACAAGATTTGATAAATATATAAATGAATAAATTCTTTATTGATAAAAATGTTTCTAAAAACGTATTAAATTTTTACTCCTTAGGGCATACATATCTAACATTAATCGTATCAGTTCATGTCTATAACATAGCAAAAGCTTAGGGCCCGTTTGGTAGTGTTTTTATTTTGGTTTTGGTTTTTGGTAAAATCTAAAAGTGAAAATGTTTTTGAAAAATGTGCTAAGATTGTTTTTAAAATTGTGTTTAGTTGTATGCAATGGTATATTTTTAAACACATATATTTTTAATAAAAAAATTATTAGTGATAACCCAAATTTAATTTTTAAAAAAACTAATTATTGATGTATTAAATACCTTTTTTTATTATTATTATCAACCCAACGAAAAGAAAGGCTCTTCTTCTTTCTCTGCTCTAGTGAGAACAAACGCCGGAAAGGCTATCTCACGCTAGCTGCAATGATGACGACAATGACCCTCTCATGAAGATCGATGGCCCACGTGGTATGAAGATCGACGGCCTACGAGGGCACAGAGATCGAAGACAACGGCCCTCTCGCGGAGATCGCAGCCCTCTTGCGAGATGACTTGCTAGGCTGGTCTTCGACGGCATGGGTGTTCAACAGTTGGAGTGGGCTTCAATAGCTTAGGCACTCGATGAGGATCGTTGGAGAGATAGGGGAAGGCGAGATCGGCCGATCAGTGGGCCATGGGTTATACTTGCTTAGTTGGGCAGTGCCAAGGCCTACCTACGGGAGGAGGGTGGCCATTGGTGTTTGTGCTACCGACTGGGTTCGTTGGGTGCTAGGACGGTGGTGGTTCGTTGGCAATGGCAGGTTGTGGGTTGGAGAGAAATATCGAGGAAGGGAGTGAGAAAGGGTGAAGAGAAAAAAAAAACTAAAAACACTTTTTTTTTTTCAAAACTTAAGGAAATTTTGGATGTTTTGGAAAGTAAAAAAACTCATTTTCATTTTCCAACAAATTTTAACCAAACAAGTTTTAAAAACCATTATTATATTTTTTTTGTGTTTTTGAAAATGGTAAAATACATCTTACAAATGAAACCAAACGCGCCCTAGTTTTAACAAATTGATATGAAGCTAGAATTAATTAGGAAATTTACCTTAAAAATAGGTTTTAAGCATTTACTGAGCTATTCTCAATTGACGACTAATAAAGAATTACCAAGCACTACACATGTCAGTCTATATCTATGATAAATCAAACTCTCCAATTTTACAAGAAAACAACCTAGCCTAACTCTAAATATATAACACTACTACAAACTGTGGATTCCACGATGGTTTATAACCGTCGTGAAAAAATTTCACGACAGTCAAAAAACTATCGTGAAAGCTTCAGTCGTGGTACAACGTGGAATTTTCATGACGGTTTTTTATTGTTGTGTAATACAAAAATTGACGCGATGAGAGGTAAAATGGGGTGGGATTCCATGACGGTTTCACAAAAAATGGTAGTGGAAAGGGGGGATTCCACGACGGTTTCATAAAAAACCGTCGTGGAATCCCCCCCTTTCCACGACGGTTTTTTATGAAACCGTCGTGGAATCCCCCCCTTTCCACGATGGTTTTTTATGAAACCATCATGGAATCCCCCCCTTTCCACGACAGTTTCATAAAAAACCGTCGTAGAAAATTGGTAATCCCCCAAAAAAAATTTGCCAAAAATTTTTGTTTTCCTACAGGATGGCCAGTCCCGTGTGTTATCCATTACAACAAGGCCCTGATTGCATGGAATCCCCCCCTTTCCACGACGGTTTCATAAAAAACCGTCGTAGAAAATTGGTAATCCCCCAAAAAAAATTTGCCAAAAATTTTTGTTTTCCTACAGGATGGCCAGTCCCGTGTGTTATCCATTACAACAAGGCCCTGATTGCATACAAAAATTAGAGTATATTCAAATTTCTAGGTATTTACAAGATCATTTACATTTGAGTTATTTTCAGCAATTGTTTATCTACTATCTCCATCTATCTATCTAAAGAGCACATACCTATTTACAAATTGTATCCACTCTAATCTAACTTTATGTATATCTGTATGTATATAAAAATCCTTTTTTTCTAAGGCTTGTATACCACTTGTAATTATATCCTACATGAAACGTAAAATAAAAAAACCACATTCTACGTTTCCTTGTTGTCTTGGACACTTACGTTTGGAATATAGTGTTTCGTTCGGTCGGTTTGTGACACCGCTTTTCGCTTGAAGCTTTCAATCGTTAAGTGCCCTAACAATATGTCATTTTTAAATGAATTAATAGATGATACAAATATGTGGGACTAAAAACATTTAATTTAAATTTATAAGAGAATATTAATACTTACAATCTCGTGATTGATACAAAAATCCTCACGTGGTGGGTGTCCGAGGGGGTCAAACCAATATATTTGGTCCTCCCATGGCAAAATAGTCCCAACATCTAATATTCTCCAACATTTTATGGCAAGAAGAATAATTTCCCTCTCGGTGCTTGAGCTAATAGGTGGAGGAGTAATGTGGCGCGCTCTCTACGATCACTCTGTAGGTCTCTTGCAGCACTTGAAACAATGGCCGGAGATATGAAGCCGAAATTTTGCGCCAAGCCTTGAAGTTCGCAATATTCCGCCAAAAAACTACAATAGAAAAAAATACAACCAATTATTTGATAGAACCTTACAACTCTACCTATATTTTAAAAATATGAAATAAGGATGAAGTTATTACCTGAGGTATACCAGGATACAGTTTGCCCCAATTTTATCAAAGTTGATGAAGTAGTAAACGTCTTCATATCCCACATAAATAGGAAATTCATTGCCAGTGACATTTACCGGTATCGGGCACTGAATCGTCTACCCATCGTGCATGAAAAAATATGCGTATAGAGCCAACTGCATAAATTCTTGAGGTACTGAAGCGAAGTTAAATGCTTGTAGTTGCTCATTAGCAACGGTTTACCCTTATTCTTGTTCTACCTTAGGTTGTGATTCTCTTGCTTTTGTAGAGCTTTTTTTTTGGCGTTTCTTTCCGCTTAGATCTTCTGGAACATGGCTTGGCGCTCGACTCGTCTTCGTCAATGTGATGACTTCAACTAACCTCTTCGGCCATGCGACGAAGCTTCCGGCTGCTTCACCCATAGTTGTTGCTTCAAGTGTTGGAACAGGCAATTCGGCTATTCTAACTCTAATGGTAGTGATGCTAACGCGCACGTTCTCTTCCCCTAATAGTTGTCCATGAACTGTATCAGTTGGAAGACTCTCCATCCACACCTTTACAAGCACAATAAGTGCACACGCACCATTAACTCTATCCTCAACGAAGAGCTTACATTGTTCAGGCTCTTGACGAGGAGGTGACAATTGGACTTATGGAGCTTCTAGAGCTTCTGCTACATTATTGGCAGGCTTACAACTAGCTTTGACGTTGTTGCGTTGTGAGATGCTATCATCCGTCGACTTGGCACGTCCTTGGGAAATGAGCTCTGTCACAAGACCCCACAGTTCTGCAATCTCCATCTGCATCTTCGACATTTGGGAATTCAATTTTGAAGTACCTGATTGGAGGTCAAAGTATTGAGACTTCTTCACATACTTCGATTGACCGCGAACTCGTCTTAAATGTTCTGGTTTCCCTAGTGCCCTCGTCAAATGTCATCATTATTGACCGATTGGAAGCTCCCTTGACTTTGTTGGGTTGTGTATTCATCTTGTAAAACAACACAACCATGTTATTTAAGCAATCCTTGATCTGGTATTAAATTACAAATTAATTGTTCATGTTCATTAAACTTCAAATCAATTTCCCAATTTCTGCTACTTTTGGATTTTTGAATTGGCCATCAGGACCTTGACGTGATTTGATCTACAACTCCTCCCGTGTTGGTAGCACGCCCGTCTTTGCAAACTGTGTTACGCTATATTAGTAACATAGTAATGATAGAATAATTGATATATGTACTATGAGTAAGATATTAACGTACCAAGAATTGCTCGAGCTCTCTATATCCGACTCGGCCAACCATAGAGCAGTATTCATTCTCCACTCGTATTTTTCTTGCGTTTGATGATAGTAGTTGGAATTCGGTCGAACGTCGATACCTCACAAAAGCTTCCCAATCGTCATCGTTTATGGATGGGTAGTAGTGTACTATCGTAGGAGGCCGTTTATATACATTCTCATCCTCCTCCATAATAGAAAGGTATGGCTGTATGAAGGTAACATAGAGGTCGGATCTGAACCCCTTTGCTAATTCGCTACAAACCTTCAAAGCCCTTTTCCTATACCAATCCTCGACTATAAAAGCTACATATATCTCTCTCCAAATCACATCTTTTACTTTATCTAAATCCTTAGACCTCCAATCTTTTGTCCATATCGGAACGTGCTATCGACTGAGGACTCCGATCCAACTACTTAATTTATGGCCGAGTGCACCTTCCGGTTGGCCTTTTGAATCAAAAGTCACTTCAATTCTTAAACCTTTCTTTCTCATCCGATGAATTTTTTTCATTAATGTACCCCTTCGCTCAAAGTCTACTTTCGGATCAAATTTGAATCGCCTTCATAGCTTACTGCGTTGGTTTCCCTTGCTATATTATGATGAAGATGGAGTGCAGTCTTTGTACTCGTCACTATCAATGGGGTGAGACATTGTACCTGTGCAAAGTATTCCAAAACTAGCACATACATACTAATATTAAATCACAAACTACACATATTCACATATTCTCATATTCCATTTCTTACATTTTTACACAATTTCACATATTTATTTAATTTCACATATTACACTTTTTCACAAATTTAGAATTTCAATTACATATTTAATTTCACAAATTGCACATATTCACATAATTTCACATATTACACATATTTACATAACCTCACATATTACACATATGCACAACTTTACATATATTGACATAATTTGACGTATTCAAATCTTGACATATTCACAAGTTTAGAATTTCAACAACACAATTTCACAAAATCATTTCATTTCACATGTTACACATATTGACAAATTCGCAATTTTAATTACACATATAACTCCTAAATTACACATATTCACATAATTTCAACTCCAATTGTACATATTTACATATCCTCACATAGTACACATTATGCACATCTTTACATTTATTGACATAATTTGACGTATTCAAATCTTGACATATTCACAAGTTTAGAATTTCAACAACACAATTTCACAAAATCATTTCATTTCACATGTTACACATATTGACAAATTCACAATTTCAATTACACATATAATTCCACAAATTACACAGATTCACATAATTTCAACTCCAATTGTACATATTTACATATCCTCATATAGTACACATTATGCACATCTTTACAACTTTAATTACACAATTTCATAGATGGGCGAGGGGCGGGTGTGGGGTGGGGGGGTTGGGCGAGGGTCGGGCCTCGCGCGCGGGGGGGTGGGTTAGGGGGATGGGTGAGGAGGAAGAGGGGGGTGGGGGGGCATTGGGCGAGGGGGCGCGGGGTGTGGGGGGGGCTAGGTGAGGGGAAAGAAGGGGGTGGGGGGGCTGGGCGAGAGGGAAGAGGGGGGTGGGGGGCGCTGGGCCAAGGGGAGGAGGGGGTGGGGGGGGCTGGGCCAGGGGGAAGAGGGGCGTGGGGGTGAGGGGGAAGAGGAGAGAGAGAGGGAGGGGGAAGAGGAAAGAGAGGGAAGGGGAGCTTACCGGCGGTGGAGGTGAGGGCGGCCCGGTGGAGGTGATAGTGGCACAGTGGAGGCGATAGTGGCGCGGTGGAGGCGATTTTAGAGAGAGAGAATGAGGGATTTTAGAGAGAGAGAAATATTTTAGAGAGATAGAAAGAGGGATTTGAGAGAGGAGAGTGAGGCATATTGGGAACCTTGGGCACGCATAGATATAGGTGGGTGGCACGGATTTCAAAAATTTGAAGAATCCACCTTCCACAACTGTTTTTCAAAAAACGGTCGCGGAAGACTGGGCTACCACGATCGTTTTTTCAAAAAATGGTCGTGGAAGACTGCATATTCCACGACGATTTTTCACAAAACTGTCTTGGAATCCCTCCTCTTTCATGACGGTTGTTGATGCCTGATTTCGGCACAACACCGTGTGCGGGGACGCAAGGTGGTCGGGTTCCCTGTTCTGCCCGGCTCGGCCTAGTCTGGTCAGATCTGCAAGAGGAGAGAAGGCCTCGGAGTATGGGGACACTGGTTTGGTGTCTGCCAAGGACGCTCCGACGCTCAAGTCAGTGTTCTGACCGGGAAGAGCTAAGGAAAGGCAGAGTAGGCGAGGGAAGAATGCCCGTACCTTTGTGGTGGAGTTGATGCTCCTATTTATAGAGTTTAGCTTGGATCCGGGTATGGACCGGTTTGGCCCGTAACCCAGGTGTCCAGCGACAGGTGTCACGATCTCCGGAGAAGGAGGATTGCCCAACGGAGGGTTGAGATGGTGCCACGTGGTGGTCTTTGGGTAAGTCGGACAGATCCTGGTCGGACAGGTCCCTGGTTGGACAGGTCCCGATCAGACAGGTCCCTGGTCGGACAGGTCCCTGGTCGGGCAGATCCTGGTCGGACGGGTCCCTGGTCGAACAGGTCCCTAGTCGGACAGGTCCCTGGTCGGGCAGATCCTGGTCGGACGGGCCCCTGGTTGGACAGGTCCCTGGTCGGAGAGATACCGTCCTAGTCGGATTGGTCATTTCAGCCAACCTGTTCGGGTGCTCGGTTTTAAGAGGGTATGAACTTCAGATGATTTTCTAAACAAGAAGATTTCCCTCAACAGTAGCCCCCCAAGAATTTGGTGGTGGAGGTCATCAGCATCGAAGTCTTGATGTAGTTGGGAAATATTTTTTGTGAGCATATCTTGCCAGGACTCTTCGTCCTAGACCTAGTCGGCCGTAGCTTGGACCTGGCCTCTGTGGTCGGCGTAACCTTC
The DNA here is from genome assembly GCA_025403435.1 of Artocarpus heterophyllus. NCBI lineage: Eukaryota > Viridiplantae > Streptophyta > Magnoliopsida > Rosales > Moraceae > Artocarpus > Artocarpus heterophyllus. The sequence goes on from CM046349.1 coordinate 17,193,767, forward strand.
TCGGACCTGGTTGGACTCTTCGTCCTGGACCTTGGGTCTCGGTCGTAGCCTGGATGGACTCTTCATCCTGGACCTAGTCGGCCGTAGCTCGAACCTGGCCTCTATGGTCGGCGTAAACTTCTCAGACCTGGTCGGACTCTTCGTCCTGGACCTTGGGTCTCGATCGTAGCCTGGTTGGACTCTTCGTCTTGGACCTGGTCGGCCGTAGCTCGGACCTGGCCTCTGTGGTCTGCGTAACCTTCTCGGACCTGGTCGGACTCTTCGTCCTGGACCTTGGGTCTCGGTCGTAGCCTGGTTGGACTTTTCATCCTGGACCTGGTCGGCCGTAGCTCGGACCTGGCCTCTGTGGTCGCGTAACCTTCTCGGACCTGGTTGGACTCTTCGTCCTGGACCTTGGGTCTCGGTCGTAGCCTGGATGGACTCTTCATCCTGGACCTGGTCGGCCGTAGCTCGGGCCTGGCCTCTGTGGTCGGCGTAAACTTCTCAGACCTGGTCGGACTCTTCGTCCTAGACCTTGGGTCTCGGTCGTAGCCTGGTTGGACTCTTCGTCCTGGACCTGGTCGGCCGTAGCTTAGACCCGGCCTCTCTAGTCGGCTGTAACCTTCTCGGACCTGGTCGGACTCTTCGTCCTGGACCTTGGGTCTCGGTCGTAGCCTGGTTGGACTCTTCGTCCTGGACCTGGTCGGCCGTAGCTCGGACCTGGCCTCTCTGGTCGGCGTAACCTTCTTGGACCTGGTCGGACTCTTCGTCCTAGACCTTGGGTCTCGGTCGTAGCCTGGATGGACTCTTCGTCCTGGACCTGGTCGGCCGTAGCTCAGACCTGGCCTCTGTGGTCGGCGTAAACTTCTCAGACCTGGTCGGACTCTTCGTCCTGGACCTTGGGTCTCGGTTGTAGCCTGGTTGGACTCTTCGTCCTAGACCTGGTCGGCCGTAGCTCGGACCTGGCCTCTCTGGTCGGCGTAACCTTCTCGGACCTGGTCGGACTCTTCGTCCTGGACCTTGGGTCTCGGTCGTAGCCTGGATGGACTCTTCGTCCTGGACCTGGTCGGCCGTAGCTCGGACCTGGCCTCTGTGGTCGGCGTAAACTTCTCAGACCTGGTCGGACTCTTCGTCCTGGACCTTGGGTCTCGGTCAGTCGTCCAGGGAATGTCTGGGGGGAAGAGCTGAGGCTGCTGGAAAGGCGCAGGGCCCTCCTTCTAGCGCCAAAATGTTGATGCCTGATTTTGGCACAACACCGCGTGCGAGGACGCACGATGGTCGGGTTCCCTGTTCTACTCGGCTCGGCCTAGTCTGGTCGGATCTACAAGAGGAGAGAAGGCCTCGGAGTATGGGGACATCGATTTGGTGTCTGCCAAGGGCGCTCCGATGCTCAAGTCAGTGTTCTGACCGAGAAAAGCTAAGGAAAGGCAGAGTAGGCGAGGGAAGAATGCCCGTACCTTTGTGGTGGAGTTGATGCTCCTATTTATAGAGTTTAGCTTAGATCCGAGTATGGACCGGTTTGGCCCGTAACCCAGGTGTCCAGCGACAGGTGTCACGATCTCCGGAGAAGGAGGATTGCCCAACGGAGGGTTGAGATGGTGCCACGTGGTGGTCTTTGGGTAAGTCGGACAGATCCTGGTCGGACAGGTCCCTGGTTGGACAGGTCCCGGTCAGACAAGTCTCTGGTCGGACAGGTCCCTGGTTGGGCAGATCCTGGTCGGACGGGTCCCTGGTCGGACAGGTCCCTGGTCGGGCAGATCCTGGTCGGACGGGCCCCTGGTCGGACAGGTCCCTGGTCGGACAGATACCGTCCTGGTCGGATTGGTCATTTCAGCCAACCTGTTCGGGTGCTCGGTTTTAAGAGGGTATGAACTTCAGATGATTTTCTCATCAAGAAGATTTCCCTCAACAACGGTTTTTTTAAAAAACCGTCATGGTAGCTCCTACTCCCTTCCACGACGGTCTTCGTTTTCGCGGGCGTAACTCGCCACTCTTTTCTTGCGGTACCACGACTGTTTTTAGGAAACGGTCGTTAAATAAAGGTCGTCTAATCCAAAATTTGTAGTAGTGTAAGTTTTCTAAGAAAATGATGTTAGCATTATAACAGCTTAAAAAACTAGAAAAAACTAAGACTAACCAAATTAAAACATCTAGCATTTCATACTTATTCAACAAAAAGGAACTTAGAAACACATTATGGAAATAACAACAACAATATTATAAAACATAACTAAAAGCATTATACTAAGTGGCCACAAAAGTTTGATTATAGAATTTTTGGTTGATAACCTAAACTGCAAGTCTGCAACAAAGCTCTTAGACCAAGGCTTTCACGCAGGGGTTGCATACCTCTTATAAACGTCTGGCCGTGCAAAACTACAAACATTTACAATAAAGTAAAAAGCTTGGGGTCTACAAGATGAAACTAGATAAGAATTGGTCGAATGAGAGTTTCCATTCATTTTCGTTTGTCAAATCATTTGCCACGTGGCAAAATTTTAAGTGAATGGGATTTTCACTTCCCATTTCATAAAGAAAAATCAAGTTTTGGAAGCTAATGAAGTTCTAAGTATGTAATTGGACCACAATTATATTTGTAGAACAATCTGGACTAAAAAGAGCATGTGGTGCTCGCCATAGTCGAGTAAAGAAGAGTTGTTGTTGCTACCGACGCATGACTAATTAAAGCCTGATACAAACTGCAATGGACGGATGGGATTGAAATAAGAAATAATCCAACAATTGACATATTACCCAAATGTTTGCAAAATTAATTCTTTGACCCAAAATTCAAAATTCTTGGCACCATTTTCTTCTGTTTTGGTCCCAGATTCCATATTTCCTTACAAATAAACTCAAAGAAATTAATTATTTTATGAAACTAAAATTACTAAAATTAAGTAAATATTTATTGTTGAGGGTTTTTGGTCCCCAGTCTGAGCCTAGCGGGTCCATCGAACGTATTGCCAGAGAAGCCTAAAGAGGCCTCTTCTCAGATTTGCCTCTCGCCGGGGAAGCGTGTCCCCTAGGAGTCGAACCTTTGAGCACTCGTATAAGAGGGCCTTAAGTCTATCCCAGGTCCATCGAACGTATTGTCGAAGAGGCCTAAAGAGGCCCCTGCTCAGATTTGCCTGCCTGCTCGAATTTGCCTTCCGCGGGGGGAGCGCGGCGACAATACGTTCGAAAGACCCACCAGGCTCCGACCGGGGACCAAAAACCCTTAACATTTATAAATACTAAATAAACACAAAACTAAATTAAAACACACAAACATGCATAAAATAAAAGTAAACATATTGTTTTTACGGTTTTAATTTATTTCACACAAATTAATTATTTAACACACAAAAATACTTCTAAAAATTACTAAAAATATTCTTAAACATAAAAACATATTAAAAACACTTAATTAAACATATTTTCACACTAAGACAAAAAATACTATTTAACATGAAAATGCTAAAATTAAGGGTTTCAATGACAAATAGAAATGCAAAACAAATGATTTTAGCCTTAAGAAATGTTCATTTTTACGTAATATTTAAAATAGACAAAGATTTTATAAAAGCTGGTGATATTACAGATTTTCCTCAAAGGTTTTCTTAGATTCATGGCTCATAGTAAAATACATATGTTATTTAAGTTTATGGTTTATTTCAAGAGCATGTCTTATATTCAATTGGATTTTCTTGTATGTCTGTGCTTTTCTATCACTAATCAATAAATGAAAAACTAGATAAATTTATATTAATATAAACTAATTTATTTTAATGAATTCTCATAGGTTTGTTTTTCATCCCTCTCTCCATTAATGTAGATAAACACTAAATCAAGGACCATTAGGGTTTTATTTAGCTTATAATATAAGGCTAGAGGAAAAAGTTAGGATAAATGATACATTTCTAGCTTAATTCACCCATAAAATACTTACACTATTTTGAACCTTTAAAACGTACAATTTTTTCCCTAGTAACAAACCCAAACTTGAAATAAACAATCTTGTATCATCCACTTTTTATTCAACCTTTTTTTCTTTATTCTTTTTAACTTTTTTTATATTTATTTTTTTTCAAAAATACTTTTCTATGTTTTTTATTTTTACTTTTTTCTTCTATTATATAATTATAAAGTAAATTGAAATTACAAAGTAAATATAACTGACTTTCATTACAAACTTTCATAGCTGACAATAAACTTTCAGACTTTCATTCAAAACAATCAAATGGCTACGAGTAAAAAGTAAAAAAGAAAGGTTATGAAATTATTTAAAGGCTAAGTTAAAATTGTAGGTGACAAAAAAAAAAGAAAAGAAAAGTGGACATAATAGGGTAGCTAGGGATATGAATATAACAGGTAAGCTTGAATCTAAGAATGGCCTAAATTATGTCCTTAACTTAGTGTCATCTAGGATTTCGCCTTGAGAGCGATTTAAGCATATTCTAAGATTTTATAAAAATAAACTAGATCTATAATAAAATAAATTGTCTCTAAATAAGTGTAACAAATTAGAGTTCAAGATTAAGTGCTTAAAATTGGAAAAAATCACAACCTGATATGAGACTAACACAAGAAATTGACATAAACTAAAGCATTATTTGAATTTTACAATAAGCCATGAAAACAATATAACCCTGGATATTATCATTGGATAGAAGACAAATCATTGAAAAATAAAATAAAACAATTATTTACAAAATATTTTTTTAAGTTTTTAAATTTTTTGATTTTTTTAAATTAGTCAGTTAGATGTAATGCAAACACACAAACATTATAGACAGGTAGAAATACGTTTCAAGAATACTAGTCACTCTTTTATTCAGCTATTTTTAACATGGTGGAGATACATGTCAAGATAAAATAATTGAGTACAATTTTATCTCCCTGACTTAACTATCCTTCTGCATGCATACTAACAAAAAGAAATTGCATGAGAAAGCAAAGAATATACAAGACACATAAGGTTTCAATAGCGAACCAAATTGAGATGCCTTTCAAGACCAAACTCCTTCACTCAGCCATCTCAATTCTAGAGAATATGAATCTTAGAGTTCTACAAACAGCACACCATTTTTTTCTTTTAATTTTTGCACTTGGTTTTTAAAACTAGTCCCACAAAAACAAACACAAAATTTAAAAATTTTGACATAGGCCTCTCCCCCAACCTAAATTGAACATTGTTCCTAATGTTTAATTAGGTGCAAAGAAAGAGAAATAACAAATGAACAAAATCGGTTATTCAAGACAAAAAAAAGGATGAAAATGAATATGATGTAGGTAAAACTAAAAGGTTAAATAAGTTAGAGTTGGAGAGTTAAATCTAGAGGCTACTTTCTAATGTCCTTCTTCCATTCCAGCTTAGAAATTGCAGTGTCTGTCTCAAGAGTGATGATCTACATCTTATTGATCAATTCCTTGGCAGTTGCGGCAGAGATAAAATCTTCCTTCCTAACTCAACTAGAAAATTTTGTTCTATAGCTTGATTAAGAAAGCTTCAAAAACCGTCAAAATAACCATTTCTATTTAACAGACTGATAGGTTTAGAATGGATGCCTCAAAGTTTCCAACTTACTACAACAAACAATTCTTCTAGAATTCCTAGACCTCTGATAAGACAATGAAAGCATCGAAGTGAAACATCATAGCATTAATACGCTGAGGGATGTTTAAGACTCTTATCTCAGTTCCTATCGTTTCACCACAAAGACGACTTTGTGCAAGAATACCAAGGATAATACCCAAAATTCCAGTAGCTCCAACTCTAGCTCCATATGCAACTACACCAATAAACCTAGATTACCTCTTCCATACATTAAGTTTATTCTTCTTTTAGTTAAGACTTGACCTAATTCAAATGCATCTTCTAAATAAGCTCGACCTTTTTCTAGACTAAAACCATAAAACACACATATATTTTGAAACTTCTAAGTCATTCGGGAGGAGGACTCCACAATGATTACTAAGAATAAGACTTTTTTTTAGACTTTTATGTTTTTTTAACTGACTTTATTCATACCGCTTTAATTAAGCCCTAATTTTATGTGGATTTTTATACATGATTGAGTATGAATAAGGACAAAGGGTCAAGCAAAAACAGCTTGAGGATAAGTATACACAGGTGTTGACAAATGTGACACAACTACAAAACTTTTGAAAAATAAAATCGAATTTTATAAAATTTATTGACAGCACTATTCAAATTTTTGAAAAAGAAAACATTACTATACAACTTTTTGACAAAATGGGACTGAATCTTGAAAAACAAGTTCATGTTAAACAAACACGCCACGCAAAATGCCTAACGCAAAAAGATGTTGCATTTAACAGATAATGTTGCATACAATAATAATATTAAAAACAAACACATAATTATTTAACAAACACTGTTAAGATATAAGACAAACAATACAAAGATTATTTTACAAATTATGTTTCAAACTCGATAGATCAAGGATTTGTCTCCCATTCAACTTTCTTATAAGCTACCAAACAAGGCCTTCTTACATTAGATTCCCCAAATGTTTTCTCTTTATGTCATATTGTGGCCAAAGTTTACAAATGGCTCCCCAAACGTGCCCACTTGTATGAGATTCAAGAGAGGCTTAGAGATCTTCCAAGTTCTTTTTAGTAAGACCATTTTTGCAAAACTGAATTTTATCCTCTCTATTTACAGACACAATACCAAGAGAAGAACACTTACCTCTACAGTTTATCTAGAACATTTAGTACTCTTTGACTCCATCAGTAGGAAGGCAAAAACGAGTGAGAACTCAAAGATGAGTGACACAAGTTTTGTACTTTTTTCAAAATTCTTTCTAACAAAGGGAAAGGAAGTATTTCTGTAGGTGGATGTACTTAAGATCCACGATGAGAGATAAAGAGAAAAATTTGAGAGAGTGGAGATTAAAGGTGAGATATGAGGAGTTTGAAAACTGATTTGAAAGATTTTGAATGAAATTTTAGGGATTTCAAGTGCTTGAGAATAGAAAAGAGAAATTAGAGAGATTGAGAAATGAGAATTTCTGGAAAGATTTTGAAAATCTAGAGAGAAGACAGAGAGAATTTGAGTTTTAGAGAGAGAGAAATTTAAAGAGAGAAAAATCAAAGAATTTTGAACTTTGATGCACAGTAAACGTATTTATAAACAAAGGCTAAGTTACTATTTCGATACGAATGAAACTATTTAAAAGCGTGAGAAACCACTTAAACATGGGAAAATTGTGCACACGTGGGACTCTATTCTAATTTTTTAAAATTTTATTTTTTAAAATTTAAAAATAAAAAAATTCATTGTTGCTTGATCTAGAAACTACTTGTGCTTATGTACTAGCAAAGCATCAGCTGTAACTTCCATAATTTCTACTACATAGACAAGTTTTCAATATATATATATATATATATATATATATTAGAAAACCACATGTACTAAAAAAATGAAAACAACAGTTAAAAAGGAAAAGGAAAACACTAAGTTACATTTGAAAATAGAATTTCATTCTCACAGTCCCAAAGATTATTTGTTAGAGTTAGGAAATCACTATCCCTTAGTTTACCAAAGAGAGAGAGTGCTCAAAAACTTTATTTACCTCTTCCTTCAAGAAACATTTTCTCAAGAACAGCATCCTCATCATTAACAGTTTCTCCATCAAAAATTTCTTTCCCAAAATTAGGTTTTTAAATTTGACTTTCTATGAAAATTGGTCTTCAATTTCATGTGATTCATCAATCAAAAAGCGCATGCTACAACATTTTCAAATTGAACATCTGAATTAAAAGAATTGGCCAAGTTTGCTAAAGGATTAGTTAATTCGAGGAAAATTCTTTCAATTAAACTAATTTCACATTTTTCAAAATCGTCAGCAGGTTGTTTCATCATGGTAAACACATTAAATTCAGAAGTCATGTTTCCAAAAGACAATTTTAGAACACCATTTCTACAATTAATCAAAGCATTTGAAGTTGTAAGAAATGGAACGGGACTTTGGACATTTGAGTTTATAATAGGTTATGTGTCTAAAACAATAAAGTCAACTAGAAAGTAAAACTTATCAATTTGAACTAACATATCCTCTATTTCTCCTCTTGGAATTTTGATAGAATGATAAGCTAGTTGAAGTGTGACAGATGTTGGCTTAAGTCACCTAAATCTAACTATTGGTAAATAGAATAAGGTAAAAAATTGACACTAGTACAAGATCTAATAGTGTGTGGTCAATTTGAGTGTTTCTTATGATGCATGAAATTGTTGGACAACCTGAATCTTTAAACTTTAGTGGTGCACATGTTGAATGGTAAGATGAGGCTTGTCTGATGGCATCTATCAATGGAATGTTAATTTTGACTCGCTTGAAAAGTTTAAAAATTTCAACATTATTATCAGATTTTTCTTTTGAAAGCAAAGCTTAAGGAAAGAGAACTTTTGAAACAAATTTTTGTTTTTTCAAAATTTTCAGAAAAACCATTAGCTTTATCATCACTTTTTAAAGTTGAATTAAGCTTTTAATCTTTTGAATAAATGGTTTTATCAACGGCTTTTCCACTTCGAATAGTGTGATAAAATTGATAGTTTCTTGTAGTGAAGAAGAAACATAGACATGATGAGAAGAATGATTTTTCTCAAATGAAGTAGGAAATTTGCCTTTTTCTTCAATACACAATGAAGATATGATTTTAGAAATTGATTTCTTAATTTCAGTGATGTCTTGTGATGTGCGAGTGTTAACAACTTGTTGCTTTTGAATGAATACTTGCAATGTATCCTCAAGAGATTTGACTCACGGAACAAGATTTTCAGGTGGTGTAAAATTTTGTGGAGGTTTTTGAAATTGTGGATTTGGTAGATATTGGGAATTTTGAGAATTTTGTAGAAATAATAGATGATTTTGAGATTGTGAAGGATATGGTTATTGTGGTTGATCATTCCTCCAACTGAAATTAGGATGATTCCTCCATTATGATTGTACTTATAAGAATGTGGATATGGAAATGAGTTCCTGAATTGGTCCATTTGGTTGTATAATTTACCTGCTCATAATCATAAGTAGAGTATCCTGAAGTTTGGCAAATACTACACAAAGTTTTAATTTTGGGTTCCTAAACATTCCGACATTCCATAGCTTCAATTTTTCCAATCAGACTAGCAATCTTAGCTTTTTAGATCATCCTCTTAAAGCACTAGCATGATTAAACCTAATTGTTCCTTTAGAAAAATTACTACATTGCTAATGTTGAAAATTTTTAGTTAAATTATCTAAGAAATCTAACGTTTCATCGTGTTCTTTATCAAGGAATTCTCCATTATACATTGTTTTAATGAATTGACGAGCTTTAGGAGTTAAGCCTTTATAAAAGAAACTAATATAACATGGGTGGACAAGAATTTAACAAATCCTTAAATCATTCCCAACATTGAAAGAAAACTTCTTTTCAAATTTTGAGTCAAAATTTTGAATTAGTTTCTTCAAATTATTAGTTTTATGAGTTGAAATAAATTTTTTTAAAAACTCATTTTTTATTTCTTGCCATGTACCAATTGACCTCAGTTTTAAAGAATTAAGCCAAGTTTTAGCCTCATCTTTCAATGAAAAAAGAAAAAGCTTGTCTAATCAATTTATTTGAAACATTTTGGACAGTGAAAATAGCAAAAATGTCTTCAAATTTTCTAAGATGTATGTAAAGACTTTCAAATTCTAAGCCATGAAAAGTAAGAAGTAAATGGATCATTCTTGGTTTGAATCAAAAATTATGAACATTGAGAGGAAAAACAAAAAACGACGGAGTTGCGTTACAAGGTGGTTGGAAGTAATCACACATGGATTGCACCGAATGAATGATTTGTTGTTTAGCCATGTTTTCATTATTAACACTTTCATCATCAGCCATTGTATGTAAGTGTGAAGATGCAACAATGGTTCTAAACTTTTTTCTAATTAAACAACAAGATTTAGACGTACGAGACCAAACACATATGCAAAACAAACGGCACGATGCATAAAAAGAAATAGAAAAACTAAGACATAAGAAAAACACATTTTTTTAACTTGACTTGAAAAATTAAGCTATCTGCAAAACAAAAGAAAATTAAGAATAATAATATTAAATAGATTTAGGCGGTACAAGTAATAAAGTCATGGCGAGCCGAAGGTCGAGTCCCAAGGGAAGAGTCTTGGTCCAAATATATTAAGTTTATTATTTATCCAAAGTGCATGTTAATTGTTTACGGAGTTAAAAATTAAAATTAACAATTTACAAATTATTTATAAGTTTTACAAGTTTTTCCATTTTTTACATTTTTATGATTTGGAATTTCAACAACAAGAAATGTGATTTAATTTAGAAAAAAAAAACATATTTATGGAAATACTGAGGCTTATAGATTTACTTTGGTTTTTAACTTAAAGCTTATGTTAATTTTTTTAAAAATATTTGCTAAGACAGTTTAATAATATACTATATTATCATTTGTCTACGACTAATCAAAGTTATCCTAAGTATTAATTGTGTCAGTTTATGTCTATAATATAGCAAAAACTTTTTAACAAATTGATATGAACTTAGAATTAATTAGAAAAATTACCTCGAAAACTGGTCCTTAATATTTATCGAGTTACTCTCTATCGACGACTAATTAAGAATTATCAAGCATTACCCATGCTAGTTTATGGCTACGATAAATCAAACTCTCCAATTTTACAAGAAAACAATTTAAACTAACTCTAAATATATAAGTTTTTTTAAAGAAAATGATGTTGGCACTATAACAGCTTAGAAAACTAGAAAAACTAAAACTAACCAAATCAAAATATCTATAATTTCACCCCTTACCTTAGCAAAAGGAACTTAGAAACACATTATGGAAATAACAATAATATTATAAAACGTAACTAAATCCATTACACTCAGTGGTCAAAAAAGTTTAATTACAAAGTTTTTAGTTGTGAACCTAAACTACAAATTTGCAACTAAGCTTTTGGACTAAGGCTTTCACGCAGGGATTGCATGCCTTTTATAGACGTCTGTCCATGCAAAACTACAAACATTTACAATAAAATAAAAGGCTTGGAGTCTACAAGATAGAAATAGATAATAAATACAAAAATGCAAATGAAGTCAACTTAGCCAGTGCACTTGGTTGAAAAAGAGTTTCCATTCATTTTCCTTTGTCAAACAATTTGCCAAGAGGCAAATTTTAAGTGGATGGGATTTTGTCTTCCCATTTCATAAAGAAAGATCCAGTTTTGGAAGCTAATAAAGTTCTAAGTGTGTAATTCAGAACCACAATTATATATACAGAACAATCCGAACTGAAAGAGCATTTGTTGCTCGCCGTAGTCGAGCAAAGAAGAGCTGTTGTTGCTTCTGATGCATGACTGACTAAAGCATGATATGGACTGTATTGGACGGCTAGGATTGAAACTGGAAATGATCCAACAACTGACATCTTACCCAAATGTTTGCAAAATTAATTCTTTGACTTGAATTTCAAAATTCTGTGCATCATTTTCTTCCATTTTGGTTCCAAAATTCCTTGTTTACAAATAAACCCAAAGAAATTAATTATTTAAAAAAACTAAAATTACTAAAATTTAGTAAATATTTATAAATACTAAATAAACACAAAACTAAATGAAACATACAAACACATGTAAAAATAAAAATAAACATAATAGTTTTATGGTTTTAATTTATTTCACACAAATTAATTATTTAACACACAAAAGTACTTATAAAAATTACTAAAAATATTCTTAAACATAAAAGCACATAATTAAACATATTTTCATACTAAGACATAGAAATACTATTTAACATAAAAATGTTGTAATTAAGGGTTCTAATGACAAATAGAAATGCAAAACAAATAATTTTAGCACAAGAAATGTGCATTGTTACCTGTTTATTACATCTAAATATTGATGTCATGTAACATTTTTGGCGTAAATTTCATGTTTTTTCTTGGGAAAATTAAAAATATATATATTCATGTTTAAGAAAAAATTGCCCACTTTTACATGTTTTGTGTGGGGAGTTTTCTAAAAAAAATATGTGCAATATCAGTGTTATATTGATCAAATAAATATTTTCAAAATGCGTAGTTACTTTTGAGATTCATCTTGAAATATTTGAACATATTTTCGGTTTTTGAAATTTTTTTAAAAATATATACACACATATGTAACAATGCATGTTAGAAAAATGAGGAGTACGTAACATTTTGAAATTCCCTGGCCTTGGCACGAATGCCCACCACCACGGCGATGGAGGTGCCACCTGCCCTCTGGAGCTGCCCATCTACATAAGTTCTAGCAAACTGAATGCGCAACAACTTCATTTCCATATTGCTCCAGAAGGTCTCGATGATCTCTAAAGTCATCAACTAAAAATTTTTCTCCAGATTCTTGTACATCCGAGGAAGTATTATTAGTCTTTGTTTTAGGAAATTTGGAGAACGTAAGCCAGGTCGATGGTGCTCTGGATTAAGAAATGAACCATCGTTGGATACCTCCGAGAGGCTCATACAACCCGAGACGCTATGATTGGTCACGCGGACTATCTCACTACAGTGCATAGCCCCTGCAACCAACGGGGCTAACGTTGATGGCCAGTTTTGTATCAGGCCCCTTCGACGGCTCATGTAACACCCCTATGTGGGGGTTAACAATTTTAAATAAATAAAAATAATTTTAAATTTTATATTATTTAAATCAATTAAACAATGCCCATGGGTCTTTAAACAACAAGAAAAATAAAAATAAACGTTTTAAATACAAACCACAGTTTTTAGTGTAGCACCAAATATATATAATTACAGTCATCATCACCATAGTACAATTCCCAAATAACTTAACACAGCCATAAAAAAAATAATACAACTCTTACATATTGTAGATAAGTTGTAATTAAACAGGGACTTCTAACACGAAAACAACAGGATTGTTTTCGCTTATTCCTCTTCAAATATGTTGCACTGAGTTCCACCTGAGATATGAAGATATGATAGGGATGAGCATCGACATGCCCAGTAGGGAAATCATGACTCACCTTATGGTTTATCCATTACCACATTAAAAACTGCATGGTTAGTAGGTTACATCATATTCCAGATTATGAGGTTTATTATGATCACATCTTATGGATACCGTAGTTAATCATTACCAAGTGTCATAATTACACATTTATACAAATATTACCAATCATCATTGTTCCTAGGTATCCATGTTAAATTGAGTATCACTCAACTCATCGAAACCCAAATGGGCGCACTTGATCACCCCATAAACATTCCAAGGGTGTTCCGGTGAGGGGACATCAAGCCCCGAGTCCTCACCAAATCAATTCCTGTACAGTGTGTTCTGGGACTTTCAACCCAAGGAAGCGTCATCACCTTCCCCCTATTTTACCTTTTTGGGTATTCATGCCCAAGGACGTAACCGCCGCCCTCTTCATGTCTCACCATTTCTCTATATTAAATCATTATTAATAGAGTCAGTTTTCCTAACCATGCTTCTCAATTTATAACATATGTCAATTCATTATGTTCCTCGCCGTACAATACAAGACGAGTCCATGTCATAGTTTCATATGTGATACTCATATAATATCAGTTCAACATAGATATATATATATTGCGGCAAAACAATCAATTTTAATTCTATAAAAACCTCACAAAAATGAGTAATAGAATCCCTACCTTTCAAGCTTATCAACAATCTTTTAATCCTGGAATCAATTAACGTTAGCTCCACACATCCTTGACCCTAAGGCATGCATAAGGACAATTAAAACTAAAGCACAACGTATAATCACATTCATAAGTGAGTTATGTGTAAACCCGTCTACTAGTGCCATTAAAGTATTTTTATGCATTAAACATGGAGAAAATGCATACTAAAAACTAAGTTTAGATTAAAGAAAACCTACCTCAAAACTTCTTTGAAAAGCACCAAAGTTTGGGTTATCAATCAAGCTTGAATTAACTTTAAAACCGCCTCGATCATCGTTGGGAATTATAATTGTCTTGGCCACAAAGAGAGCTTTGTGCTCTATGTCTTTAGTTAGAAATTTGAAGTGAGAAGGGAGAGAATGAGAACTAGAGAAGAAGGTGGTGATAGTTAAATAAAAAGATATCAAAATGCTTAAGAGGAATGGGATGTTTACGGGGAAAAGTTGTAAGAAGAAACAAAAGAGTCTTAAAGGAAAATATCATCTTGTCTCCCATGAAGACTTTTAGCAAATAATGCCAACATAATTGAGGGGATAATTGGAGTGAATTATAGAAGAAGATAAGGAAATAATTAATTAGGTGGTTGAGAAAATATCTCCATGTCTTCTATGAATTGACGGAAAATAATTCAATGTCCCTTTCGGATACCTTTAGCAAAATGAGAAGAAGTCTATATAATTGAGCAATAATTTAGGGAGACAAGATTGGTAGAAGTAAGTGTTGGTAAGTTTTGAATGTTTCTTAGGAAGACTTGGTAAGAAAATACTAAAATGGTATTTTTTTTAAATGATCATAAACAACTTAGTAATTTTAAATAGTCACATTTTATTCATTAAATTTTACAAAATTATGCCCGTTAAAAATACGGGTGTTACAGCTCAAGCCCAACATCTTTGTCCTACAGCGCCAACGGGCTCCCTTCATAGACGCAAGCCACGCTTGGGGGACTAACATGGGTCATGGTTTGGCAGGTCATAAATAGTCAAATGGGCTCATTTATTTTAGTTTAATTCAATTCTAAGTCCTATATTGGGATTTTAAAGTTAATTAAACTAAAATAAATGGGTGATAGGGGAAAATAAACCTAAAGCATTCCCTTTTTCTTTAAAAAAGCCCAAAACTTTTTTTTTTTTGTTGCTTTAGCGCAGCCCAAGGAATCAAAATCCAAGTCTGAAAACCTTTTTCATGACAAACATGCTGAGGGAAACATAGCGATAGAGCATCAGGTGCACCTTCGAAGCACATAGTATGCCCTTTGGAGGCTCACCATTGGAGCCTTTACCCGAGTCGCAAGTCCACCATCGGAGATGTTATGCACGGACCTCAATCATCATTTTTCGCTTAATTTTTATGAAAGAACTCTGACAATATGTTAGACATTTTAGACTTGGAAAAAATAGAGAAACCTAGCGTTGGAGGGAATAGCATACTTGTCAACTCTCTAAAAATAAATGGTCAGACTTGATCAAACCCCTTAGGATCATCATACATTGAAGAAAGTTTGAATTTCAAAATAACCATAAGTATATGCCATTTTAGGCCAACCTTAAAATCAACCTCTGAAAAGTGCCTAACACCACTTGCTCCAGAGGGAAACGAACGGTGTCAGAGCACAAGGAGGCCAACTCTAAAGTAAGCTTCCTATCTCCATTATAAATACTCCTATCTTCCTCGATCAGAATAACACCATTAAAGGGACTTAGACCCATATATTTTACATCATTTTCACTCTCTATAACTCTAGGAAACCATGTTCTTTCTTTCCAATTTTGTGCTCTTCAGGCAATTGACTGTTTTCTAGAAAAGTTCTTCGTCTCCGTTGATGAAGATCAGGTTCCTCTTCCATCATAACTTCAGCTTCCTCAAATTTTATGAAAGATTCATCGAAACACTTAGTAATCTCACAAAAGTCCATCATCACCCTTGAGAGCTTCTGGAATTCAAGCTTCACCCTTCGATGGTTCGAACCCAATGATGAAGGCAATTGTAGAGCACATTCTTTGGAAAACCCAAAGAACTCTAGAACTTTGCATATCAACTCTCTCTTCGTCATTCCACAAAAGTATCCTAGATCTGACAACGGAGGCAGCTTTGCTTCCAGCCTTGACAAAGACAGCTTTGTCTCTACCCTCCAAACCTAGTCCTCCATTAACCATTGACTACTCCTTCTACAGTCACTGCTTATGCTAGTTCCTCCATTACTATATTTCTTCGCGTTTTCTTGGTTTTGGTTGTAGGTTTTATCATTTGTTTGGCAATAGAGTGGGCTCTAGAAGCTGCCTTCTTCGGTTCATTTCGGGCTTAATCGTCCCTATCACCTGAAGTCACCTTGTGCAAGTTTATTCGTTGCTCCAGCCACGTCAACATTGACCCTAATGAATTGGAGGCTAACACGTGTACTACCCCGATAAATCACACCTGCGAATCTACTGGACCCCAACACTAGTGACTTTGCGTAACATTAGTTTTGCCTTGATTATCTAAATATTTATAGTTACCTAATTAACTATAAGAGAAAAGTTTCCAAATATAGAAAATATCACCCTACTTAGTTGGTTGAGAGTAAGTTTCCTCGTTACTCAATCAGTCAACTATTTGGAAATCTCGTAATATTTCGACATTAATATTTTCGTCCTCCAAATTTATTCCAAATAAAATCTAAACATATTGACCATTGGTTCATAGATCATTATTGATGACAAAAAAGTCCAACATTATTAAATATATCATTATTGATATTTTCCTTTACTTACATAATAGTAAGCCATATCTTAACAAATTCCACTATTTATTAGACGAAGCCATTATTTTGTGAGTGATAGGATGATATAGGAGTGCTCTTAAAATAAAAGGTATATATATATATATATATATATATATATATATATATATAACTCTTTTACGCTGTCTTTATAGCTGTGTAGTCTACAAAAGAATTGTGGGTGTTTGGAAGGGTGATGGAAACTGTTGGTTAGAATCATTTTTACTGTAGCATTTAAGAGCTTTACACTGTAATAATTTTTTTATTATTACTGTAATATATGAGAGTTTTATGCTGTTTATAATTAAATTTGTGATGAAAATCGTGGTTCCACCGTTCAGCCAAATAGCAAAGTGTTTTGCGCGAAATGACATACGGAGATTTTAAAGTGACGTTAAAACCGGTCAATTATACAATATGATTCGTGAGTCCATTGTATAATGTAGGCCGCTAGTTACCACAAACAAAATATATATTCTCATCAACGGATATATGTCACATCATTTGACGATGATATATGATTGTGGTTGATTACCAGAGTTTTCTGCTGAGTCAGTCATGAATAAATTACAAAAATTTCCAAAATAATAATAATAATAACCTCGTAGTCGTAAGACAAACATTTACCATCTTTTTTAAATTTTGAAATTACGTAAGACCAGCATTTTATTTTTGGCGCTTATAAGCTCCGCAAAAAGCATATTATAAATGCATGCATCGTAGATTTTCCAATGTCAGAGAAGGGAAAAAATACAAAAAGAAAAAAAAAAAACAATTAACACCCAATGATAAGGAGAAGACGTGCCTAGACCTAGACGAAGAAGTCAAACAACAAAACAAGAAAATACAGCACAGAATAAAAAATTAAATAGAAATGAAGACGGCACAGGAAACCACTAGTACACTACAACCTTTGGCCCTTGGAGATTCATCCAATGCCAATAATATAAATAATAACATATGTCATGAACAATAATATTACCAATTAATAATATCATAAATATTTCAACTGTTAGTGGATTAAAATTTCATAATCAGTACTGCTGATTAATTAATGTAATCTACGAGATGTCCTTGAAAAATGAAAGCGTTACGCTTGATTTTGCCATGGAAACAATGGGGAAGTGGAAGGAGACTTATCAATGGATACCAATATTCGGCGCCATCACCGCGATTGCGGCGTCGTTTTCTGCCAGCGGGAACAATCTTCCAGCCCCAGTGCGTGCCTAGCTAATAATTTGCTACATTATATCAACCAACATATTTGAAAATTAAATGAATTAGTTATATGATTTCAACATTACGTTTTAAGTACAATTTTTTGTTACTATCAAGATTTATGCAGTGTTTGATTTTTCAGTTTCTCGAAGTTCGTCAGCCAGATGCAGGTTTCTTGATGTGGAGTTTTGTAATTGTTCTCGTCACTGCAGGTATTTGTGTTTATTTTGAAGGCCTTTGGTGGAAGGAAGGACGGCGGTGGGAAGATTAGCGGATCGATCTTAAGACTTTTAGTTGTTGTTTAGTAGAAAGGAGATTAGAGGACACAATAAATTGAGTAAGAGACTTAGAGATTTTCAATCTTGACCCTTATTTCGGTGTTTTAATTTTGAGCTTAGAAAGATCAAGTTCTTAAATTCATATCATTTATTTAGTTTTGGTATTTTAAATAGTGTCTAACCACTCATATTATCATTTAATAAACAAATATGAAAAAATCAATTAAAGAATATTTTATATTTTTAAACGATGCGGTTGCTTCGGTTTTATTATATCAAAATTGAGTAGGTAGCCTAAATCTCCTTTTCCTCCTTATTTTCTTTCCCTCTTTTCGAAGCACTAGCAGAGGCAGGTTGTGAAGTGCCCTCACTTATTTTTTGAAATTTAGATTTTCAACCTTATTTTGTAGTCCAAAATTTTAGTTATGCCTCTATTTTGCAAGAAAATTACAATTGTGTCCCTACAAATTAATAATAGAAAAATATTATTGTGTTCCATAAAATAATTATAATATATTGTTGTGTCCCTATAAAATACTTTAAATATATTGTTGTGCCCTTATTTTACAAGTAAAATTACAATTATACCCTACTTAATTATTATAATATATTGTTACATCTTTATTTAATAAATTACTATTTTTAATTTTCTATATAGTGCCCATACTGAAGATAAGTTCTGGCTCCACGATTGTTCCGACGGTAGACAAAATGCATAAACATAAATTAACGTGAGATTCTCCTGCAAGGGCAATAGCATTATGCTTTATTTTTATGCATAAGAAGCAACCATGTGATGAAAAGCTTTTATATTTATAACTATAACAAATATTGACAGCAATATTTATACTTGGAGTGACCTGTTTCATCTCAATAATCAATGCAAGGTGCTCTTTTAGGAACCATACTTGTTACCGAAGGTTTCAGCTACATACCCATCTGGAATAAGGTAAATCATAAAAAGAAATCCAGTGAAGAAAACAAACCAATTTATTGTCAAGACACAATGTGCTATGATAGTATAAAGATAACGAAAAACAAGTTCAAATATTGAGTATTCTCTGCATTCTATGAAGAATGAAAAACACAATTTCAAAGGTGGAGGACTTGTTTAGATATCACTCGAATGGACCGTCGCAACCATTGATTGCCTGCTTCTCCGCTTTCCTCCTCTTCACGGTCTTGAAGGCTTTGGTGCTGCGCCACGAAAACCCCAAGAAAAGGATCCTAATCTTTCTCCCAATTGACATGGATCATCTGCTGGGCTGCTTTGCTTCTTTATCTTGTATCAGGTAATTACCAGTTACTAGTACTGTCATGATCTTTTTAACTTCACCGTTCTACTGATAGATAATTAGATGATCATTAATACAAGATTTTAACAAGGAAATTGCTTGACAAAACTACCATAATGTTACATTCATTTGATACAAAATATATATGAATAAAAATAGTTCACAATGATGTTACATTGATAATCCAATTGTAGATCATACCAAGTATAACCTTGCACAAATGGGTGGACGCGGTGGCAGTCTTAAGGGCTACCTTGATTGGAGCAGTACTATCTTTGGTAAGAATAAGATTAAGAGACATAAACATCAAAGTTGTTTAGCTAGATCCTTTTTCTATTCTTATAATAACCTTGTTGAGTATCTAGATTTGGCTCTAAAAATTAGGTCGTTGAAGTTCCTTTGGCGAACGAAATAAGTTCAATTCTACCAAGAACTACAAGGGGAAAAATGCAGTGGCCGGTGATCACCAAGAACAAGCCTGCAATATTAAAGTGGATATCATACTAATGAAGACTTTGAAATTGTCTTGAAAGATTTGATGCAAATGGGAGTCCTTGAAACTGTCTATGAGGAGGACAAGAAGAGCTGGCCTTCCCCGGACACAGCACAAGATGATTCCAATCATGCTCATGATCAGTCACTTTGCAAGTCCTCCACTGAGCTAACAGCTCCATTCAAACAACTTCTTCAGTCTACTCCAAATCGCTTGGTTCAAGCAAGAAACTTTCAGAAGCTTAGCAAAACAATCACCACCGAGAATGTGTCCGAGTTTGTAAAAAATTTTGCAAAATCTACCTGTTCCCCTGTGAGCACAACACTTACATGTCTCTTAACATCTTCTTACTTCCTTTATTAGGAAAAAAAAATGTTAGGAAGAAAGGGCATTTTTTACATGACAATGATCTAGTCTATAGAACTTATTTTCTTGACAAACAAGGGAATATTGCCCTTGTTTCATATAAACTGTTATTTTCTAGACTAGTCAGTATTTTGTCGATATGTAATTAAGTTAATCACCAAACAAGACATGCAGAACGGAACTCAAGTATCATTATTTGTCAACTGCGTAATTTTAAAGAAAGTTTACCAGTTACAATTTAGCAAATTAATTGTAACATCATTTGACATCCGAAATTTTGATAAACAGTTCGTTACTCATCCCGTATGCTATTTAAACTAGGCAATTGAATATGGCAAACACACCCTAATCTGCCATGCTCTCGCTGAGAAATACGACGACATAGAAGACTTCTTCGGCTTCCCTCAGCTGCCAGCTTCATGCATATGTTTGCCTATGTTCCATTCCCTAATAAGAATAAAAAAATAACCTCCATAATTTTCTCACAACTTGTAACTTCACAAATTCTCAAAATATATTGGAACATGCAGGTTCATTCAATCTGCTAGCGAAATAGAACCACTGCTGAGTCCACATGGACATCTCCAAAACATATTCTCACACAGGGAAACATATTCTAGAAGTGAACATGATGTTGTGAGTTGATTTTTCTACTTCTTTTTTTTCTTTTTTGATAACTTTCTCTTGATGGGGTTTATTAATTTTTTATCATGCTGACCATCTTTAATGCTTGGTTTAGGGCGATAGGCGGATTTAGTGCTGCGGTGGGATTCTTTCTCTGTGGATTTAGGTTAACTCAATGCCTTGGAGGAAAGTTGACTTTTATCAATCAGCAACTCAAGAGGCTTGGCTTCACAATTGTCTACCGGTTGCGAGCGGATCATTGTAGTCAGTAGGTTTAAACTTCCTGTGTCAAGTGTTCATGTCTTTGTTGGGTCTTTAGTTGGACTTGGAATTGCAGATGACTCCTAAGGTGAGTCAATTTTTTCAAAAGTTGTCGTTGGTGTTGTTTTGGGTTTTTAGCTCTTTAACCCTTCCAAACTCTGCAGTTTTCACAACCTGGCCCCAAAATTTTTATTTTCAACATTTTTTTACCCTCAAGTCGCTAAATTGTTACATGGTGCCACATTTTACCACTGACCATCAAGTTAGCTGGTAGAAAAGAAAGAATGCCTCACCTCAGGCCAAAAATCTCCACATCTCGATTCAAACCATATCACAAATTACTTATAAGATCTCCAAAAGTACGGTGGGATGAAAGAGATAAAATTCGTACTTATTTGTTTGCTTTTTTTTTTTTCCTTACAAAACATGGTTTAATTTCAACCTCTTTTTTTAAAACTGAGTTCGTGCAGAATGTGAATTAGAAGCTACTATTGAAGTTCGTGTGTGGGTGAGTGATGACTTTGGTTTTCTGTTGTGGGGTTGCTTATATCATATTCTCTGCCTCCATTCATTCCCCAGCTTTTGTAGTGCCCTGATCTCTCTCGCTGTGTCTCTCTCACACACACGCACACTCATCGAGGCCTTTTCTTTAAAAACATTTTCTTTTTTCTATCTCAAGTCTAATATATATAGAGCAATCATTCATTTGGATATTTTTGGAAATATGTTTTCTTCACTTTGTGCAGCTTTTTCCAACTTGTATATAATTAGGAATAATCTATGATCCTTACTGTAAACTATTCTTTCGGTTGATCAACGATTTTGCTTTCGAGCTCGTATGATACGGACAACGGAAAATAATCGAATCTATCTTTTAAAAAAAAAATTAAAAAATTTGACGGAAAATGGCTCATGCAAGTCTCGAACCTACGAGGTTCGCGTTACTAACAGGACGCTCTAACCTACTAAACTAATAGGTGGATGAAGACCGGCTACTAAAGTTATTATTTTAAGAAAATTAACTAACTTCTTTTTCCCGCGAAATTCGAGCCTTGGAGAGCCAAAGGCTATAATCTGTCGTAGACTCGTAGTTTTTTTATTTCACCATACACAGTCAACGTCCCGCTAGGTTTGTTGAACTTTGTCATGTATAATGGAACAGTTAACTCTAAGCCCACAAAAAGTTGGAGGTGAAACCAAAATCTAAGCAGCGCGGCAGAAATGTTATTTATCATATTTTTTCTTTTAAATTGACACCCCACATAAAAGAAAAAGGAAAAAAAAAATCTGCAATCATAAAGATTGGGGGAAGTAGTTTTATCCAAGAACTTGCTTATAAATGACTCAAAATGAAGTGATATCTTTCTACATGTCGGCATTAAAACCACAAGTACTGAAATGTTAAATAATCCTATTAGAAACATTTCCCCAAAACAAATATCTTTTTTCATTTATTGTTTGATACTTATCTGATCATTAGTGCTAAATATTAGGTACATAATTATATGAATGTGTCAGATAAAATAATTGTCCTCCCAAGAAAAAGAAAGTAAGAATATGATCCATATAAGATAATAATGCCTGTCTTTAGTTTGTACCTGAACAAAAGAAAAAATGGATAAATAGATAAATATTTCAAACCATTATTAGTATTTTTTTTTTTTTGCTGGTAATATTCTACGTCCTAGTTGTACTAATATGGATTCAAATCCTCTGTCAAATTTTGGTGTCTCAAATGATGTCTCAGATAATGTCTAATCAATTCTCTTATGATATATCATTTTAAAAGTTTGAAATATAATCTAATTGATTTTTACATGCTTTTCAATAAATTTTGTAGTATAATATGATTGGTTCATCATCATTTAAGACATCGAAATAGACAAAGAATTTGAGTTTGTACCAATATAGGTTTTCCAACCCTAACAGCAGTATTAAATAAAATATATTTATTAATTTAAATTTTGTAAACATTAAGAATTTAGATTTCCTTCTCCTTTTTGTTATCTAATGTTTATAATTCTAACCAATGGTTAAAACCATTAGAACTATAAACACTGTAGCATATGTGAGAGCTTTACACTAGGGGTGAACGGCGGGCGGTTTTATGGTTTTTGGGCGGTTGCGGTGCGGTTTTTTTGGATGGCGGGTTGGAGATTAACCAACCTGCAAACCGCCCACCACATGGCGGGTGGTTTCGGTTTGGTTTTGGGTGGTTGCGGGTGGGTGCAGAAGGGTTGAGGCGGTTTAGACCTATGCTATTGCCCAATGTAATTTTTTGGACATTTTTTTTAGGAAGTGAAGAAAATTTGTAGAAAATATAAGATGATAATACATAAAGCATTCCTAACAAGTTTGATGCTTAAAGACAGTGACCATATTCAAAAGTACAAATTAAGAAACATAATCATTCACTGTAACAAGAAACATCAACTACAGATGAAGTGATAAACAAAGTCAAGAGTCCATAGAGATTAAAGCCTATTCACTGGGTTCGAAAATAATAGAATGCTACAAATAAAATGATGAACAAAGTCAAGTGTTCTTTTTCTTTTAGGGCTTTCTCTACTAACTTACTTAATTTGAATTTTGATCACTTCACAAAATAATAGAAGAATTTCCAGTTCCCAATATGTCAAGAGGCAGCCGAGCCCGTGCTTGGAGTGTTGGATTGTTCAATCATCTCTAAAACAAGAACAAAATCAAATAAATGATAAGTTTTTTTAAAAAAATATATAGGCGGGCGGGTGCGGGTTGAACCCACCCTCAAAAACTTAAAACCAAACCCGCCCACCGAATATATTGGTGGGCGGGTTCAACCCGTCCATCAGTGGGTTGCTAACGTAAACCTGCTTTTTTCGAGATGGGCGGACGCAGGCGTGTGTGGTTGGCCGGTGCAGGGCGGTTTTTGAACAGCCCTACTTTACACTATAGCATGTTAGAGCTTTATACGTAACAACTTTTTTCTTTTTACTATAGCATATGAAAGCTTTATACTGTTTCTAACTGAAAAGTTGGTTAAGACCAACTTTACTAAATAGGCTATTAGTTTCGTATCATTTAGTTTCCACTTTTGAATGTTTGAATTATAAATTGACTTAATTAGGATTTTTTTTATTCAATGAGAAGATTATGCCATATTTTCTCATCTCTAGTATTCTCTATATGGTATCCAACCATCTTTTTGAGAATAGGGTTCTTTTTTTTTTTTTAACAATTTCATCATCCTGCCATTGTGACGTCAGGCGAGGGCCCCACCTCAAGCCTCCATAGGACTCACCTTGCGGGGCCCTTAGACTTACGGCTCTTATTGGTGAACCGTTTCCATGTCGTCCCACTCATCCGTACTATCCCCTCTGGGGTCCTTTGGCCTCTCAAGGTTTTCTTTCGCGTCCCTCGACTTCGAACCTCAAACCTCCCTTAAGAGGTTCTTATTTCCATCTCGAGTACCAATTGACCTATTAACTCAATTGGTACTCAAGATGGAAATAAGAACCTCTTAAGGGAGGTTTGAGGTTCAAACCCGAGGGACGCGAAAGAAAAACCTGAGGGGCCAGAGGGGACAACACAGATGAGTGGGACGGCACGGGAATGGTTCACCAATAAAAGCCGTAAGTCTGGGGGCCCCGCAAGGTGGGTCCTATAGAGCCTTGAGGTGGGGCCCGTGTCGGACGCCACAGCCACAACCTCCCTAAAGTTGGCACTGTTGTCCCCACACCACTACTGCTGCCACTACAATGCCATCTTTGCCGTTGCTACACCCAATCGTCCACCACACCTTGTTGTCGCAAGACACCCCCTCCCCACCGTAGAACCCTCCACTCGCTATTGTCACCCCGCCATCTTAAACACCAATGTTGTCTCGCAATCCCTTTACCACCGCCGCTGCCTCCACATCACCAATGGCTGTTGATAATCACACAATCCACTATTTCCTATAACGCTTGGAATGTTCTCTCGATTACTAATGCCCAACACTCTCAAGGACATATCAAAAAAATCAAGGAACAAATCAAGCATGCTACCATGAGCTCTTAGACAAAATCAGAATATATGCAATTCATTAAAAGTTATGCCGACGAGCTCTTGGCGACAAGCCTATGGATAATGAAGATTTTATTGAGATAATTTTTGATTGTCTCAATGACGATCATCAACCCATTGTTAATGTGATCTATAGTCGAGACACAAGTATCTCCTTTGACGAGCTTCATATGAAACTAATCCGCAAGGAGCTTTCTCTCTCAACCCATTGAGATTTATTGATTGTGATCATCAACATGTTTGCAAGTTGTGTAAGGCAATTTATGGTTTTAAGCAGGCTCCTTGCGCTTGGCACCATGATTTATGCCAGTTTCTTGTCACTTATGGCTTTGTCAACTCTCATGCCAACACTTTACTTTTTTGTCTTATTAACACAGGTAGTATCTTGATCTCTCTTCTTGTCTATGTTGATGATATTATTGTAATAGGAAATGATGATGATAGTGTTGTACAAAAGTTCATTACTCTTCTTGGCCAACATTTTTCCCTTAAGGATCTTGGGTCCTTGACATATTTTCTCGACGTATCAGTTATTCCACATGCTAAGGGCCTATTTTTATCTCAATGATGGTATCTTCTTGATCTTCTTGCTTGTACTTGTATGACAGATGCTAAGCTAGTTACTACACCTTTTTTAATTGCTCCTATGCTTGCTCTTCACTCCGATACTACCCTTACTGTTCCTTTTGACTATTGGACCATTGTTGGCACTTTGCAGTGCTTATTGCTCACTCGACTTGATATTGCCTATGTAGTAAATAAACTATCCTAGTATATGCATCATCCTACCAATGACCATTGGAATGCCATCAAGTGACTATTGTGCTATCTCTATGGGACTTTTAATCATGGTGTAGTTCTTCATTGTCACTCTTCTTTGGCCCTCCATGCGTTTTCAAATGCCGATTGGGCAGGTAACAAAGATGATTATACGTCAACCAATGCTTATCTTGTTTATCTCGGTCGCAATCCTATCTCTTAGAGTTTGAAGAAACAACAAATAGTGGCTCGCTCTTCTCCTGAAGCGGAATATCGTTCAATTGCTATTGCTGAGCTAAGTTGGAATTGTTTTCTCCTCTCGAAACTTGGTATCTTTTTTCCCCAACAACAAGCAATCTATTGTGACAATGTTGTTGTAACCAACCGCTACTCGAATCCGATGTTTTATTCTCGCATGAAGCATGTTGCCTTTAACTGTTACTTCATTTAGAACCAAGTTCAAAGTGGTTCTTTTCGTGTTGCATATGTTTCTTCTGAGGATCAGTTGGTAGACGTTATCTGTAACACCCGCCTATTTTATGTAACGGACCACGTTAAGTTAGTAACGTTATTAAGGAATGTTATTAATAAATCACGTTATATGATATGATATGTGATGTGCATGTTATTAACTTTTTATGTCAAGTTTTGTGACAGGTGACGACCGTATGAAATCGTTGTGCTCTAGTGTTCATGTGAAATTCTAAGTATATGATTATTTATGATGCAATGATGTATGAATGTTTTATGTTATGGCATTTAATTACAGATCGGCAGGCCGAAAAAACCCATCGGCAGGCCGAACTGCTGGAACCGACAGGCCGAAGGGGAAAACCGACAGGCCGAACACGGTTGACAAGTAGTCAGCAGAAATTTCTCCAAAATTATGGCTGAGTTAATTACATTAATTGGGTGAATTAATGTGATTAATTGGCATAATAATGGAATATTTTTATCAGTTAAGAAAATTAAAGGACTTGATTTGTATTGATTTGTATTATTTTAAAAGGTTTCCTATTTTTAGAAGGTAAATTAAGGTAAGATTGATGATGTTTGACCTTCTTTTTCTTTCTCTTCCTCTTCCCACGCCTCACGCCCCAACAGTCAGAATTTCCTGGCTTAATGAAGGCCATGAATGCTCATTATGTTTATTACGTTAAAAATTTTAACGTTTCTTCTTTTTATTATTTTCTCTCTCTCTCTCTCTCAAAAAAAAAAAAGAAAAGTCTGAGACATTTTCTGATTTCCCTATCTTCCTCTCCTCTTCTTCTTCACGAAATTTCTCTCTCTCCCACAAAAATTTTCTGAGAATATTGAAAGAAAAAGTTTTGTTTCGTTGGTGAAATCAAGAGTCTTGGGAAGAAATTCCAAGGTAAGAACTCAGTTTTCTTTATGTTTTTGAAAAGAACTTTGTCTTCTCGTTTTGTCTACAATATCCTCTCTAGGAATTGTATTTTTGTTCTGAGTTTTTATTACGATGTTCATGTGATGATTTTTCACGTTTCATGTCTTCTCGGTTTTTATGAAAATGGATATTTCTGTCTTCTACCCTTCGCAGTAATGTTACTGTTTTATTTTGATGAATAAAATGTGATGATTATTCAAGGGGTAATTATGATGTTTTCATGAAAAGTTGTTAAAATATGCATATGTATGAGTATGTAAGATGAATGTATTTTATTTATATGTTATGAGATTTTTATGGGAATTCATTAAGAAAAATGTTTTAATAAATGTTATTTCTGGATTTTTGTTATGGAATGTTATGTATGTTTAAAAGATTTTATGATAATAAAATAATTTCATGCATGATAATATGATGCTTGTATGAAGTTTTAAATTAAAATATAAATATATTAATTGTTCAAAAATGTTTTATTAAAAGATAATTATATTCAAAATGTATGGTTTGTTTTATATGCTTAAGGTAATTTTTATGATTTAAGAAAAATCATAATAACATGTTTATGTGATGAACATTTTATGGTTATGAATTATGTTTATAATATGAGATGAGTGTATGGATAGTTCATGATAAGTATTGATTTTTATTGCATCTTTAAATGATAAATGGCATGAACACTCAAGGAAGCGAGCACATCGAGACCACGGCATCGTCACTAAGTGCATTTTTAAGGTTAAGTAAGCTATCGTTGAGGTAAGTACATTCTCACCTGCAACATGACACATGTTTTTACAAGGTTTGATGATATGTTTACAAGGATATTCATGATAATTTTATGATGATTTTTCTTAAAGGATTTCTTATGAAAGAATTTCATGATTTTAAAGATATCCATATATGATGATGACATGTTCAAAGTATGAAAAGTATGTATATATGTATCACCTAATAAGTGTTGCACACCCAATGTCATGAAACGTTATGTTATGATGTCATGTTTGGTTTGGGATTAGCTACCCTTCTCCTCTCATGACGGCGCGCCTATGATGATGTTAATGGTGCAACACTTGGGCCCTGAAGATAAAAAAAAAATGATTAAGTTTTAACATGGTCAACGTTATGAAAGATATATTCTATGAAATTGTGCTTATGACACTTTTATGATATGATGACAATGATGATGATGATGATGTTTATGAAAGGTTTTAAATTGTGAGAATATATGTACTTACTAAGCATTAGCTTAATAATGTTATTATGTCATGTTACAGATAAGGGTAAGAGAGTCATGGAATAGGAGGAGGACATGAGAAGGCGTGTGAGCAACATGAACGATGAATTGTAACCGAAAGCACGCCAAGAAAATGATTTTATGATTTAATCAAGTTTTATATATATTTTTGAACATGTTTTTGTGTTAAGTTTTTAAGAATACTTATATTATGGTTTTATAAGTTATTTTATCATTTTCTTATGAATTATGAACTTCCGTTATATTTTACGTAAAGTTGGTATCTTTTAAATTAAGTTTTCCAAAGGAATTTGGTCTCGGACGGCCTGCCGAACTATGTGGCCAGCCTGCCGAAGACCAGAAGTTTGGCCTGCCGATTGAATTTTTCGGCCTGCCGAACATGGATGAATTTTTAATCCGATTTGCAAAGCCTCTGTCGGCTTGCCGGTAGAGGAAACTCCGGCCTGCCGATGATGTTCGGCCTGCCGAAGTCCCAAGTTCGGCCTGCCGAACTTTGGGCACAAATGGATTTCAAATGATGTGATGATCAAAGAGCTTTAATGTGATTTTTTATAAGTCCTGATTTTACATTTTTATAAACCTATATTACTAACTAAGTTCATGTTTAATTTAAGTATAATTGAATAAATTATTATATGGAATAAGTTAAACATTGTTATTCTAAACAATGATAAGTTTTTTTTTAAAAAAAAAAAAACGTATGAATGGATCCTGGTAATGTAAGATTAAGTACTTTTAAAATCAATAGTAATGATTAAGTTTGTTATTATTTATAAGTTTAGTGTTTATGCATGTACGAATGTAAGTATGTAACTACCTCTGTGACGTCCGAATTAAGGGGCGTTGCATTGTCAACAAACCATTACCATAGGCGTGTTTTATCTCTTTAAAGGACAAGAGTGGAATCTCCTCACAAAGCTCCATCTTCCAGGAGCATAATGATAATATTAAATAAAATATATTTATTAATTTAAATTTTGTAAATATTAGGAATTTAGATTTCCTTCGCCCTTTTGTTATCTAGTTAATTTCCTATTATCTAGTTTCCCCTTTTCAATATTTAAATTGTAAATTCACTCAATTTAGGATTGCTCTTGTAAATTCTATAAATACCTAATTTATTCAATGATAAGGCTATGCCATGTGAAGTTAGGTGCCTCATTTGTTGAAGCCTCCATTATTGAAGCCTTCTTTGTTGAAAATATACTGCTAGGTGTTGAAAGAAGAAAATAAAATGGTAGATGGAAAATGTGGTAAATGGAAATATAGTAGATAGATAAGTAGTTAGAGGAGGAATTTGCCTATAAATAGAACTTCATCCTCCCTCTTTTGGCATCCTATTCTCATTCATCCCATTCTTTCATTCTCTCTAATCATAAGAGTTTTCTTTCTTTGAGTGATAAGTGCGATGCGTTTCTCCTATTTCTTAGAGAGAGACGTTTCCATTGTTTTCTCTCATAGTGAT
The DNA here is from genome assembly GCA_025403435.1 of Artocarpus heterophyllus. Lineage (NCBI taxonomy): Eukaryota > Viridiplantae > Streptophyta > Magnoliopsida > Rosales > Moraceae > Artocarpus > Artocarpus heterophyllus. The sequence continues at coordinate 17,223,687 of CM046349.1, forward strand.
CTAGAGATAAGGTTATTTTTCTTACATTTTGATAGTGGGATCATTTTATATTTGCCCCGTGGACATAGCTAAATTTGGATGAACCACGCTAAATATGTGTGTCTATTTTATCTTTATTTTATTTATTTTTGGTCTTTGTCATCCCAACATATCGTATTTTCTCCTCTCTAATATTCCCTATAAATCCCACATATAATGACTTTGAAACATTTATGCCCCTAGAGTTGTTTCGTATCTAACAACCGTCAAACTTCCGTAAATGACTGAGTACATCTTATTTATGAAAATATAGTGATAACAATCTTTTGTAATTTATTAAATTGCGTAGTATGGCAAGTAAAGTTGATTTTTTTTTTTCAATTTGAGAACTTATTTATAGCTACATATATTTTGTCAATTGAAAATTTAACACTTTATTTTCTACATCATTTGGTCCTACAAAAATTTGAGATAACTTAAACCCCCCCTCTCTTTTTCATTCACTTTATCAACGCACACCAGAAAAAGTGGAAAATGGTTCTTTTAAGTAGCATGATCTTATCAAGGACAAAAATCTACTTTGACAAAAAATGATTTAATGGCCCATTTAGTCCCTGATATGTTTTCTGTGTTATGTGGAACCACAATGTGTAAAACGAAAGTTTTAAAATCAATGATTGAAACCGTGTTTGGTGATAATATATGCAGAGTCATTTTTCTAAAATTTTTTTAAAAATATATATATGAAATTATATGAGTTCGCTTGGCTATTTAAAAATATAAGTAAAAATAAAAAAAATTATAGTAAATGATAATTTTTTTTAAAAAAATTAAGATAGCTAATAGCAATAGGTTTTCAAAAATGAACCAAAAAAAAAAAGCAGGTTACCAACAGTCATCTTCTTGTGCTGTCCGCGTAGATAAGGCTCTTTCTGATCTTCTTCAAATGCGTAAGATCATCTCTAAGCTCATATCCAAAGTGTTGAAGACAACCTGATTAGAGCATTTTCTATTTATAGTCTAAAACATGCTATTATCTTCCAACTCTCAACAAATTTGCTATTAATTTTTATTTCCCTAATAATATGATAATTGCCTCCTCTCCCTAAATTAAATGGGTTATTGTGGTTTTGGATCAAAAAGTCAAAACAATTTTTTTTTAATTTTTAGTAATATCTCAACAATAACAGATATTTTTAAAATTTATACTAAAAAAGACCAACTATCAAATACGTTTGTACTTGTCTCACAGTTTCAATGTTGTCAAGACGTCATAAAAATAATGAAAATTTATTTACAGAGACTTATTGTCGATCAGTAAATCCAGGCATATTTGCCAGTTTTATATCATACCAAAAAATAAAAGTCCTAAAAATAATACCTCAACGAAAAGGGCCTAATATTTTCATGCAATTGCGGCAAGGATTTGAAAGGAAAAATGATTGATACGAAGACACCCCAATTTCCAAGTGTAGTTGTCCTATCACTTTTTGAGTAGATTGCGGTATACAATATTACCCTGAGGTAACTAGAAAGTAGAATTCTCAAAACAGTAAACCAATGTAAGTGTTTCTTTTTTTCTTTTTTTTTTCAAGGGGGCAATGCAAATGTTATTGTTAGGCTTTTTAACTAGGTAGGCTAGTCTATAGCATCGAGATTGCCATTTGCCGACAAAAATTTGAAAACTAGACCTAACCCTGGACGGTGCAAACGCGATTCTGTCTACATTTTTATCTAAGCTTTTCTGACCTTTGTCATACTTTCTTTTGCTTTGCCAGTCAACCATTTATATCTGGAGGCAGAAATTTAGGGCAATCAAGGTGAGCCCTAGCTACCTAGCACAGTTTCTTCACTTTATTGAAGTCTTCCTCCTACAAATTATGCTTAGTAATTTTATTTAACCTCATATATTATAACATGTTATTAATAAAACAATAACATCCAGTTTAAAAAATATATTATATATTAAATTAGAACCGATTGTTTTATAAATAAAAAGATTACAATCTTATAAAATGAAAATGATTTTTCTTACTTAACTAAATCTGAAGAATGAATATGATTAATATGTGACATATGTGCAACAAACGTATTATTGTCACTATTAGTTATAGTTATAGTGGTTGGATATTATCCTTGTGATAAGCTCAATGGAGAATATTGGTTCAAACCAATATGTCACAAATTCACGAGAAGAGATGGCAACTGGGTAGTGTGGCTGTGAGTATGCTTCCCCCACTTGCATTAGCCACTTGTACCTACTCTCATACTGTCAAATTTAAGTCGGGGCTGGGGAAAAGGAAACTGGGGAGCTATTTTTTTTTACCCTACCCATTTACTGATTGAGAGTTAGAAAAAAGATATTGTAACATAATTAAAACTCAAAGGAAATTAAATTTAAATTAATTATAAACTTTAATAACATAGTCACTAATGTCTCAAGAAAAATAAACCGAAAACAAAATTCGAGCTCTAATAATCCGAAAAATAAATTTGTAAAACAATCAAAACATTAAAAATACTCAAAACATGATTGTAAAATAAATTAAAACATTAAACCAAAACATGATTCTTGTTCTTTACATGTTCACCCTATAGCTCTACACCAACTTTATTACTTGATCCTCCTTAGGCATCATAATTCGTTGGGGGCAACTGGGGGAGCTTTCCCAACACTTACACCCATCCCCATCCCATTCCCAACTCGGGGTTAATTTAAAACCCATGGCCACCTCACCTTTATTTGAGTATTTTCTAACTTGAAAACTTTAAATACAATGTGTATATTTGAAAATCTGAAAAACGTAAAATCTGAAAAAATTGAACCTCAAATAAATACATTGTTTATATTTCACTCTTCCTATCCGACAACTTTTGTTGTTAAATCTTTTTCTTGATAATTTTTGTCCCTAAATTTAATTACATAAATTTGTACTTACAATTTACGGCCAAATTGTTGAGGAAAAAAGAATAGTTCGAAAAAGAATAATGCGTGAAAAAAAGTCTTTGATGGGATAAGCTTGGTTTTTTTTTTTTTTGAAAGTAAGAGTAAATATATCAGTTACAAGGTTAACTTCACTAAGTGAGCACTCTATTCAGATAATTGTTGACTAAAAAAGAAATCTTAGAATACTTAAATACCATAAATTCAACTTACTCCCTGTTGATGTGGGGCTTGAAATTATATATCATCAATTCATTACCTAAAGAAAAGGAGAAGTAGGAAAATAACAATTTGTTATGGCTAAAAATTAATGTCACATTTTAGCAAATAAATTATAAAATAGCAGAAAGGTTATCAGAAATAGTTTATTAAATAGCAAAAAAGAAAAATTAGATATTTTTAAATACATTGTTATACCCAAAATATCCCATATTAAAAGTCTGATTTTAAATTTTTCTACCCTAACCTTAACCCTAAATTCTCTAAAAAACCCTAAATTAAAAAACCTTATCTTTTCCATCCCTCCTCCTCTCTCTCCAATGATGATGGCGCGGCTCTGGCATGGTTGTGGCAAGATAGTCACGACAATGCCAAGATGGCAAAGGCAATGGCAACTTTATCACAGAGAGTCCCATTGGATCTTCTTCTTTGTTCTGATGTTGGATTTCATCGTTGCTCTGTTGCGATTATGGAGAAAAATTTGATACAACCAAATGAGAATGAGAAAGAGGCTGGATTTGATAGCGGAGTTCCCGATGTGATGCTTCGGGTCGGTTTGGAATTGCAATAACATCGCGTGGTTGCTTCTTATATGAATGTCAGATAAAAAAAAATAATAATAATAGAAGGGGGAAAGAGAGAGGAAAAAACCCTAAGTTAGATTGAGGATAGTTTAGTCTACATAATTTTTTTAAGAATAGTCTACACAATTGTTTAATTTGGATAGCTGACAAGATTTGTGACATTTACTAACGTATGAAAGTATATGTGACATTTGCTATGAAAAGTTTAATAAATCTGACATTTTCAACAAAAAGAATCCTAACAAACTATACCAACAATTTGACAATCCCAAGTTGTAATAAGAACCCCATGAAGTCCCGTTCTTCTCAACCCCACCTCCATTATAAAGTGACAAAAAAGGGAAAAACTTTTTTTTTTCTCAGTCCAAAATTTTTTCCTCTGCTCGTTTTTAAAGCTTCTGAATTTAACATGCAAAAGAAACTTAAAATCCAGCCTGCAAGATGCGCGGCGTGGGTCAAGGGCTCATGTAATTCTCCATTCTTCACTCCACTGTTTCGCTTATATCATATCATCTTTGCTAAAGCTTTGAACATCTCCCAAAAATATCAACATATTCTCTCCAAAGTCTCTCGTACATATTATATATTTTCTCAGCGTGCAAACCCTAATTTGGTCCTGTTCTAGTTATGGCCAGTTTCAATACTCCAAGGCCGTGTGTTATGGCCAGTTTCAATACTCCAAGGCCGTGTTTTTTCTTCGCCCTCATGGTCATGACACTTCTCTCACTAATGGCAGTTCTAAGTACTTGTGCAGTGAGCAGCTTCACTCTGGAGCAGCCGCCGAATATTGGAGGGGACTACGACTCGTATGATCTTCGAGCAGCGTCTGATCAGATCGCTAGTACCCCTACTCCACCGGGGCCACCACGTACGCTGCAGGCCTCTGGTAAGGGGCGTGGTGAGCCACCGAATTCTGGTCCGAGCCATAGGGGCAACAAGGCGCCTACCAAACATTGATCATTTTCTTGCAGGCACACCTTTTTTCTTTTCTTTTTCTTTGCCTCTTTATTCTGCGTAGTTCACATACTAGTTAATGGTTATTTCAGTTGGATTTTCTGTTTATTATACTGATGTAAGGATTTTTATTTTTTTATTTTTTCTTGGGAAATTTGTAATAGAGATGTATGAACTTTTCTTTTCTTTTCTTTTCTTTTCTTTTTTGTTTGAAGTGAATAGATGTAAGATTTGGACATCCTTTTTGAAAGAGATGTAAGAAATTGTGTTTTTCTTTGCGTACATATCTTTCTTATGGTTTTCTATTAAGAAATTGTGTTTTTCTTTGCGCACATATCTTTCTTATGGTTTTCTATTTTCAGTCTATTAATATCGAATTATTTTTAATCATATAAGTTAAATATTTATCTTATATAACTTATATTTATTGATAAAGAGGCATGGATTAGAAGGAAAAAAAATAAAAGTTTTTTCCCTAAGAAAAAATATCTATATATAGTTTTTACCTCTTATACACATTTTTTTTTATTCCTTACGTAGAAAGCTGGCATAGTATGTTTTCTCTTATAAAACTTGATAATGTTGGAGAAAAACATGATATCTACATGATAAACTAATGGCATTTTGTATGTTTCGAGATTGATTTTTTCCACCATTTGTACAAAATTTCACTCTCATAAAAATCCACTAATTAAATTTCTTGTAGCAGTTTTTGAAAAAAATTCAGTTTCTGTACATTTTTCCTTATCCCCTCTTTCGTTCTCTTTTCCTACCTCTCTCCCCACTTTCTGGCTTGTTGCAGTGTCCAGATCTTATTTCTAGGCCGTGGAATTCTTGCACTAGCGAGCCGCGGCTGGATACAATTTGCCTGTGGTGCTTAAACCTCATGACAGTGAGTTCTGGCCCGATACAATGAATAGGACCGAATTCGGCCAGATTGAGGTGCACATGAACCTTCCTAGATCATGCCAATGATCGAAGAAGTGGTCAGCAAGCCATATTTTGGCTAGACCCAACAGTCTTTGCCTTCATAAGCGTAAGGTTGGCAAGAATGCCTCACATGTCTTTGCCTTCATAACCGTAACGTTGGCAAGAATGCCTCACATTCACATTATTCCTTTCACGGCATTGGTGAAAGAAAGCACAATTGCAAGTGCAAACACCTAGTGCACTCCCTACATATGCCGCCTAGTACTTGTCGTACAAGGTCACCGGATTTGTTTAGGTCACATATGGTAACCTACCAAGTTACTTTGCTGATCAGGGTCATCGATGATGTTTCCATCGGTATCTCACTAGGTGACTCTGATACCTGGCGATGAGTTACAATTAATAGTAATGATGTCACTTCAACAACTACAACCACCAACAAAAAGTTACCATGGGTAACTTATTATGTGCTTTGTGGGGTTGAAAACAGCCGTGACTGGTGTACGGCAATGCTGGGTGAGGAAAGAAGCAAGAGAATAATTAGTGAAAAGGAGGCATATATAATTAGCATTAAAAGTTTTTTTAAAGTTACTTATGGGAGAAAAAAAGTCAATTTATCAAAGAAGTTTTCTGAGGTGCATTGAATATAAATTATATTTTAAGGTCACATTCATATCTAAAGAAAATTTTACATTTCACGTTTTCAAATTAATTATTTGTACGTAAGTTACTTGGATTTTATATATCAAGCCTGGCTTATATTTCTGCAATGGAAGGTGATAGAGAAGTTATAAAAATAGGAGAGAGGCTAAAGCTAGGGAATTATGAATCTCAGTATCTTAACGTATATTGAAAACCTAATTAGATCTGAAGATAGCATATCCACAACTCTTAGCACTTGTTAGGTGATTTACTAAAATTTATAATTTACATAGTGATCAAATTAAAAGTCTTTAACATTCTCAAACTTTGGGATCAAGTAAATTTATAAAAAATATTTTCACACAAATTTATACAACACATACAGATCTCTCTTTTTTTTTCCCTCCAAAATACGTTCTCTATAGCTAGCATGCGAGTGAAATGAGCCATAAAATTGAGATAAATTAATCCAGTGCTTAAAACATCAATACAATGCCAGAGTATTATTTTAAACTTGTGTATACATTTCTCGCAGATTTCCATCTTCAAGATCCAAAATGTTGTCGTGCATCCCGTCTTCAAGCTTGATGATCCAAGAGCTACCTTGAAACTTCTTTCATAATACTTAAGATTCTAAAAATATATGATATGATTTTAGGTTTAAACAGTCAAGAAAGATTGATTAGAAATTCTCACTCAATAATTTGTTCTCATCAAAACAGTAACAGGTTTATCAATAAAAATTTCGTAGGCAACAAATTATATGTTGGTTCAATTACTATTTGTTCAATGTCGTAATTGTATATATATATTTTTTGTTTTTAAAATATACTGATTTTTACTCAATCTCCTTGTACAAATGTGGAGAAAGATGGAAATGTGTGTATGTATGCGGGAATGCAGATGTAAACCAACATATATGCATCTATAATCCTCTTTTTTTTTTTTTTTTTTGATGAAAGAAGAGGCCAACATGATGAATCACTAGCACATCCTAATTAGATTCGTACCCTCTAAAGAATCTATCCCACATTAAGCCTCAACCTAAATTTATTAATAAACAAATACAAAAAATTCATAAACAAATAGAGCGAAACAATCTTAAAGACTTTAATAAGCCAGAAACTAGTGATAAAAGGTCAAGCCATGACTTTTTCTTTGATAGCCAACTTTGAAGATAGATCTCATTTAAAAACTAGTAAAAAAAAGAAGAAAAACCTAGCAAGAGAAACATGTGCCTATGCTTGCAAAGTTTATAAAATATCAACAACAAAAAACATATTATCCAACAAATCTATAATTGGGCGTAAGTATCATATCCCTATTAATCGATGAATTGTCAAAATCAAGAATATCAAACCACCAAGTTTGTTGATGACTAACATCATATCCAACAAGATTATTTGCAGCTAGATTTCCTTCACGATAAATATAAAAGACAAGGCATTAAACAGTGGTTAAAAACTATCATCTAAAAATTAGACGACAGTCAGCTAAACCGTCGTCTAATTCAGTGACATAATAGGTGTGGATATTAGACGAAAATTATAAAATAGCATATAATGTCCACCTGGCTACCAAGTGGCGTGAATCATTGACTTTAGGCGATGGTTTCTTCATAAACCGTCGTATATGGTAGTATTTAAGATAATGGTTTTCTAATAAACCGTTGTCTAATGGCTTATACCTAGGAAAAAAAAAGTCGTTGTTTTGGTCCTTTTTCCCACGAGTGGCCTAATATCCTGTGATTCCATTTTTTGGCCTCGCCATTTACAATGATAAAAAAATTCATTAGTTTAAATATAGTTTAGTTTATATTTAAACAGTAAATTTCTTTAATAATTTATATTTTTGTTAAATATGACATAATGTGAATAATTATAATAATTTTTATATTTGTATTATATGTAATTTTGTGCAATATAGAGTATTTTAAAATGTGCAAATTTTGTGAGTTTTAATGCTCAAAAATTTGTTAAATACTCTTAAGATGAAATTTATGTCACATTAATTATAATTTTTGTAATATAAATTTATGAATAATAATTTATTAGTAAAAGTAGAAAAATCATGCCATAGTTTAAAATAGTGTGAAGTTTGTCTGTTTGCTAACTAGTTAAACTAGTAAGTCTAACTGTTATTAGAATACAGTGTAAAAAGACACATAGAAATGAATAATATACATAACAATGTAATTATACAGAAAAAGTGCAAACACATATAAATGAACTTTTGTATTGGAATTAGACAGTATGGGTGAAAAGTAAGTTAGTGCAATTCTAGACTATTAAAGTAAATATCTCCTTAATTTATATACTTATAATATAAGAAAAATACAATATAGTATAAATAAATTTAGACTGTGTAAAAAGTATGTGGGACAATTAGGTGACACCCTTAAGATGGAAAAATTGCCACTTCTCCCCCATGTAGATCCAATTTTGGCCTTGAATTTGGGAGAAATTTATTATTTCATTTTAGTCCCACGATGAGTCATAAGTGGTAAAAGACTTGCTTGGAAAAAAAAAAAACCATTTTCTTTATCGAAAAAATGACTCCATGAAAACCCACGCCAAATCACTTCTCCACCCATGAAAACCATCAATTTCTTCTCTTTTTCTCTCAAATATTTTGATGAAAACACTCTTCAATCAAGCTTAGAAGGAAGTTCAAGTCTCCAAGAGCAATTTTAAGAAACTTTGGAGGTGAAACCAAAGCTTTCCTCTTTGTATTTTTAGTGTTTTTCTTAAAGTTTTGAGTGAATTTTTGACCGGATATGTTATGGTGGCTATCAAGGGAAATATAAAAGTCTTAAGCACCATAAAGGATGATCAAAAGCTTGGGGAAAACTCTTGGTAAAAACCCTAAACTAGCTTAGTACAATATGTTGTTTTCATGAGTTAAGTTTATGATTTGTACAAAGATTAGACTATGGCATGTATAAGGGACACTATGGCATGATTATTTAATATTTTGTATGTATGATGATGTAAATTGATGGTAGAAACAAGCATTTTGTGATTAAAAATATGAAAGTTTGAAAACTTTGTCACAAAGCAAAGTTTTAGTAGTTTTCAAAAAACTAAGGTTTTGACAAGTTTAAAGGTCAAGTTATTTTCAAGACAAAACATGAGATTTATCAAAAACATTGAGATAAATGACTTTCATAGACCAAACTTTGTAAAATTTCAATTGGATCATATTGAGAAGTTTGAGTATAAAAAGGACAGACTTGAAAATTGCCAAAAACCCCACTGAAACGTTTGAAGTTTAGAAAAGTTAAAACATAAAAGTTGTTAATCTTACCAAAACTGTTAGTAATTGTGAACGGTCTGTGAAAATTCTACATAAATTTTTAGTTATGAATTTTATGAATTTTAATTAAGAAATTTCAAAATGGTGTTGACGTGAAAAACATGTTAAAATAAAAAGATTTTAACCAGGATACTTTTGAGAGTTTTTATCCTTGTGAAAAAATAAGCACAATGGTATAAAATTATTATTTTTGTTTCTAGGAGCAAAATCGTTAAGATTTTTGTATTTCAGGTTAAAACCGTAAAGTTTTGTTAAACTGAATTTTTCACAAAAAAAACAAATGTCTTGTTTTTTGAATCATTATAAATAAGGAAGAAAATGGAATTTTTTGATTTAAACGGGTTCAAAAAGTTTTTAAGACCGTCAAGGGCAAAATCATCATTCTTCAAAAAAAAGGCTAAAATAGAACCCAAAACATCTTATTTAAGAAAAATCCCCTAAGCGGGAAATATTCGGTAAACCGTTAAATGTTGAGATTGTAATGAAATTTAGAAGTTCAATCACATAACACTTGGGTTTCAAGCAAACCAATAGTAACACTTTGAATACACTAAGTGTATAAAAATAAGTGTTAAATGTTTAAGTTCCATTATCGACAAATAAGTCGGTGATAAGAAAGTTAGCTAATAAAGGATTTTATTCACACAAAACGTTTAGTCAATCAAGAGGAAACAAGTTAATTGGATACATAGTGCGAAATCCAATTAAGTTTCAAACCCTACCTACTAGATGGGCAAACAATTTTTCAAACATAATAATTCATGTTATTTTCCAAATTGTATTTGCTATGCACATAATCAAGTTATCAAGCATTTTATATGTTATGTCACCATAATTAAAGAAATGGTCAATCAATTCACTAGATAAGATAAGAAAGTGTCATCCCGGCCTCCTAACCTAAGTAGAGTTTCAAGTTAAGTACCTTATGGTCCCAGTATTATGATGACCCTTCGCATACTTGTTATATACACTTAGGATTTAGTACAAGACAAGGTATGATAATAAGTTAATGCTCATAAAAAAACATAATCAGTTTCATGCACTAAATTTTAGAAAATGTTTTGTAGGATTAGGTTTGGATTTAATAAGCAATAGCTCACCTAGTTATTTCATGTTAATGGAAATCTAGCTAAGAGGCCAGAGTAGTTATTACCATTGAGTTGGAAACTGCAGTTGAGTAATACGAAGGCATGGGTATGGATAACGCTACTAAAAGGTTCTGTTGTTAAATAAATGTTTTGAGATATGCTATTTTGACAAAAACTGTTTTGGTTTAAATATGATATGTAATATATGTTAAGAAAATGTTGTAAATGTTTTTGCTAAGAATATTTATATACATACATATATATATGAAAGAAAAATGAAAATATATTTAAAATATTCATGTTTAAAAAAAAGAAAAAAAAATTATTTCACATTTTCATGCTTACTTGAGAAAGCTTAAGAGTAAGTAAAAAAGATTAAGTAATAGCTCGAGCAATCGGTTCATCATAGTTGGTATTAGAACAGGTATCTTGCTATCGCACTATGCATTGCCATGCATCGATTTGTCATTGCTAAAGTAAGATAGTTTAATTTTAAGTATATAGTAATTAGTAGGTTCTTATAGAAATGTAATCCTCTACCAGTACAATTATTAACGATGAGCGTCAAGTTGACGTGGATCGGAGAGTAAGCATCGCATTTCAAGACATGGTACCTCCCTGTTATGCTAAAAGCCAAGAATCACATGTATTAATGGCATAGCTCAATACATTAGAAGTAATTATCAAAGCTTGTAAAACACTACCCCATCTTCAAGTCTTATTGGCCTTGGGAAGGCTATAGGGAGAAGCCTTAACATGGTGGTTAGGTCTAGAAAGGAATGAATAGCATCATGATTGGCAAGGATTTTGTGACCAAATCACGATAGAGTTTGAGCCACCTTAACCCCCACCAGTTAACAATGCGTAGCCACAGACAGATCCTTTAATTTGGGAAAACTAGCAGTATAGATACTTTGACCATCATCAAGTGATCTGCGACAGATACTTAGGAGAGACCATGGAACATTACATTATGAGGATTTGATATACCATAGTACTGGCAATTTTTCTTTCATGTACCATAGTTTTCTAAACAATAATTCTTATTTTAAATCATCATTCTCGTTTTAAACCTTTATATTCCATATGCCAATTTATAACCACCATTTAAACTATATATTTTAAAACCTACAGTTCAAACTATATAGTTCTAAACCAAATCATTCTGAACTTTTGCACCAAATAAACCCTAAGCATTTGGCAGCAGACACACTAAAAGTGTCAAGCAGCTCTTTGGAAAAATCCCTATGACAAAACTAGTAGAATCCTGAATTAGACCAACAACTCCCCCACCATCCAAAAGAGGTAATGCTAAGGCATTTGCATTTAGCTTTAAACTCTCACTCTGAGGGGGAGACTCGCAACTTGGGCCTGCAATGCCAAAGTTGAGTCTTTCCTTTAATCTTTTAAAATGCCTGGTACTCAGCAAGCCATCTAGTTGTGTCTTCTAGAGTAGCTGCAACAAGATTATACATGTCTTCATGTGTGAAAAAGTTCCAACAGTTCCAACCCTTTTAATTATCCAAGCTAGGATGCACAACAACTCAATATCAACTTTTTTGAGAACTTCAATCAATTTAAGAAAAAGGAAATCAAACCTATCACCTCTAAAAGAACTTATTTGCTTCTAAAAAATACTTGAACTCTAAACATGACAGGCAACTTGGCATGAAAATAAAGCATAAAAATAGATTTTTTTTTCATCTTGACATCTCATGTAACCACTTAACCAAGGGATACCTTATCAAGATAAATGCTCCTAAGTTGGAAGAATATCATGGAAACCTCGCCATATGAAGATCTTTACATTGTCTGGAATATTTAAGTGCCATAAAAGCTTCTAATATTGAGTATTGTCTGCACTCCCTTTGAAGAACCGAACTCCTTACAGGACTACAAAGCTACGAAATATCCTAACTTCACAGTGTAGTTTCCATGCCTACCATAGTGCCAAAGACCTTTGTTCTCACCTTGAAAACATCCGATACGAATAGAGTAGATAAGCTTCACATCACATTCCTACAAAGTGTGATGCACCATGGAGGGGGTCAAAAATTTTTGGGTAAAGAAGATCAAAATAAGATAAGTAAAGAAAATCAAACGAGGTAAATAAAGAAAAAGTAAATAAATAAATGTAAAAAATAAATAAATATCATCAGCGGTCACCGTTATATGAATGCCATGAAGGTGGAGCTGAGATCTTATTCTCATTCACCATCACATAAATGTTTACCACGAAGGTAGGTAAGTAAATAAAATACAAATAATATTAATAATAATATTAATACAAGAATATTGAAAATCATCATCTTTAAGATAAATTAAAAATATACTATTGATAGAGACGAAAACTACATCAAGATCGACATCAGGACAAGTCGTACAACACACGTATGATACAGCAGTTCAGAGGAAAATACCATTTCAATCCAAAGAGCAAGGTTTCGATCCTAGGTTTCGATCGACATCAGGACAAGTCGTACAACACACGTATAGTATATTTTCGATCGACATCAAGAAAATACCATTTCAATCCAAAGAGCAAGGTTTCGATCCTAGGACCTTCCTCCCTCTTTAACCCTGGAAGGGGGATTTTAAAAGCAAGAAAACGTGAACGGAAGGCTCAGTAGGATAATTAATTAAAAACAAGTTATTTTAAAATAACAATTATAGATAAAAATATTATTCGTAAACAAATTTTAAGATCTTAACAAGAATCAATAAATACTTACTTGAATGAAACTTGATAGAATATCACCGTACGGGTTTTGAAAATCCAAAAGGAATATCAAAATACAACTTTTCAAAATCAACGACAAAAATTATTTTCATCAATCATTCAAAAGGTCAAGCATTTGGCCAAAACAGTTTAAAAAGAGCTACCAAGGAAAGGGATAGAAATATATACATATATATATATATCCTACCTCATTTGAAATCCAATAACATAAGCTCCAAATAAAATTTAACATATGCTCCATTTACGTCCAAAACCTTGAAAACTCAAATCAACGTTTTTGAAGAGGTTTTTGACTTGAATCTCTATCTCTTAGCTTCAAATCAATGGGTTTAAAGCTTTGAAATGAAATTTTGCAAAGAAAAGAGAGAGAGAGATTTGCACAGAGAAAGAGACGAGAGAGAGCTGAGTAAAAAGGGGAAAGAAAAGAAAAAGGAAAGGGAAAAGAAAAAGATAAGGCCCAGGGGCGTTTTTGTAAGTATAGGGAAAATGTGGGATAAAAATGTCATTTGATATTTTAAGAACTAAAAATCAAATTTTCAAATGTAACAAATGTAATAAAATCTTTAAATGACTAAAATTAACAAAAAAAATTACACTAACACACTTAATAATTAAACTTAACATAATTAATCATACGTTAAAAATTTAGGGGTGTTCACAAAGTGTATCACATAAATTCCCAATTCCACTCAAAATACCCTAATTGTCTTGAGTCAAAAGATCGGCCACCCTTAAGTTTTGTGTAGCTACCATGGGGGAGGTAATAACATTAAAGGAAAAGGGCTGTTGCATCTAAGGATCCTCAAGCACCCGAATCGATCTCCCATCATCAACTTTCCAACGTGCAGAAAGAAAAATCAATTCTCTATCCAAAGTAAACTACGCCACACAAACAACGGCTTAGTCCCCAATTTTGCTTTCAAAATATTTGTGGTAGAAAAATAATGTCCCTTGAGAACTCGAATAACAAAGGAGTTAGGATTTTGAATAAAGCACCATATCTGCTTGGCCGACATAGCTTGGTTAAAAGCTTTTAGATCTTGAAATCTTAATCCTCCTTCCGATTTGGGCTTACAAAGATTCTCCCAAGATCACCAATGCATCTTTTTTAAAATCAACCCTACCCTACCAAAACTGAGCTATCAACCCTTGAACTTCCCCATAAAACTAAGTTGGTAAACGAAACACATTTATAGAATAGGCAGGAATTGCAAGAGCCACTACTTTGATCAATTCCTCTCCTTCTCTTAAGAGAATAGTTTACCTTTCCAAAGCTGCATTTTTTTTTTACATAGCGTATCCTTAACAGCTCAAAAAGTCAGGTTCTTGCTCTGACCTGTAACCATCGGGAGTCCCAAATATTTATCATGAGAATAAGCCTCGCTAAGACCTATAATGCTGAGAATATTGGTCTTCAACCCTGCCCCCACATTGGTGTAAGAGTGATGGCTAATTTCCGAAAGTTGACCATCTGTCCAGACACCTTCTTATAGCAAAGCAACATTTCTTTAATGGCACTGTATTCCTGCGCATCAACTTTGCAAAGAAACAAGATTATCATTTGAAAAAAAAAAAACATATGACTAACTTCGGGTGAGTTTTGAAAACAAGCAAACCCTGTTATAGTTTTGGACCTCTCCAACCCTAAAATCATAGCAGAAAGTCCCTTGGCAAAGGTAAGAGACAAGTAAGGAAGCAGTGGACAACCTTGGCTCAGCCCTCTCTGACTCTAGTATTACCTACGGGTGAGCCCTTTACAAGAAAAGAGAAACTGGTTATCGTAATATATCTCATAATCAATGATAGCCAACGATCCGCAAAACCCAACTTCATTATCATCTTCTCCACAAAAACCAATGCTACATCATTATTTACTCGTATCCAATTTCAGATCAAGCCATTTTTCTGTTATTCTTCCTTTGAAGGACATGTAGCATCGCAAAGGCAACAACAACATTATCTATGGTAAGTTTACCCGGAGCAAAAGAACTATAGTTGGAGGAAATAATATTCTCCATCACTTGCTTAAGTCAACCAGCAATGGCTTTGTTAACAATCTTGTAGAGAACATTGCATAGGCTAATAAGCCTAAAATCTGACACTTTGCAACAGTCTTTAAGTTTTGAAATAAGGCAAACAAGGGTAGCATCCCATTCCTCAACCAAACAACCCCTCATTCAAAGCAAGCGTTAGTAACGTTGTGGCCTACTAGCTCCCAATTTTTTTGGAAAAAAGGATGTCTGAAAGCCATCCAGTCCTAGAGCCTTAATTCCAGTCATACAAAAACAATCCTATTAATATCCTTTGTAGAAAAAGGCTTTAATAACTTATCGTTCTATTCAACCAATATGTAGGGTCACACAAAATCAGTAATTCTGGACAAATTTACAACCGACAATTTGCTAGATGACAAAACTCCTAAAAAAATAGCGCTCCATAATCTTTGCAACATCCTCTTCATCTGGGCAGCATACCCTTCCTTCATCTTTTAAACCAGGAATTTCATTCTTAGCTTGACGCTGCAAAGCTTTCGAATGAAAAAACTTAGTGTTTCTATCCCCCCACCTGCAACCAATTTGCTCGTGCTCTTTGCTGCCAATAGTGCTCCTCAATGTTATGAGGAGTCGATCTCTCTAAACTTCAAGACCTAGTATTCTAGCCTAGTTTTCAGAAGAAAATTTAGGAACATGTTCATACTTAAGATCACCCCACACCACCGTACCAAAATCACAACACGAACTCGGATCCATTGGCGAAGAGGCTTAGTCACGTCAAGGGTCATCCTGATTTGTATGAACTTAACGGGACACATCCCATGTTTATCTTGCACCACCCTCACACGAGAACCAATGGTATTGCCAATCAAAACTCCAATCTTTCCATACTTTACATCAGGTGGTAAATTATGAACTTGTACCGAGATCTAGAAATAGAAGAAATCCCCTACATCCGGATCGCTACCATTCTCCCATTCCTTCAAAAGAAGAAGAGATCTATTGAAGGACCAAGGCTCCATCTCCAAAATCCTTGCTCTTTTCAACGCACTTGGAAATGTGAACGAAGACACGTTCTCAGCAGTCTCTGTAATTTCCAAGCCAACATCATCATTCTTCTCCACATGCCATAATCTATGAATCGTATTCCAAAATGCTCCCCAATGAAAAGGGCATTTAGTCAGTAATTTTCCGACAATCCCGAGACGAATAGCATCCTGAGCCCTAACCGCGACTTCTTCTTTCTCCTCCGTGGTGGAGAGGAGTAGAATCTATACAAAATGACAAAAAGTAGTTTAAATCTCATAAATGACAAGAGTGGGAGAAAAAACTCTCATAAGCGTGGGGAGAGCACTAGAGAGACATCAAATATGTATTCGAAGGTTATATATATACTTATAGATACACATATGGTTCAATACAAATGCATGAATTAATATCTATGTATCTTTTTACAATTTGTCGCGTATTGTTAAGTCAGGATGATAAAGCATGTAGATACATGCAATAAATCAAGGGCATGTTTATCAAACTATGAAGGAATGTAAAGGGAAAAATAATGACACTGAAAATGAAAGTAAAGCAATGGAAGTGAGAGTCATTCATTCTTTTTTTAGTATTTACTTAATTATTTGATGGTGTAATAAGAAATAATTATATTCTTTTTCTAGTATTTACGTACTTAATAATACGGATCTTATTCAATATAATTACTAAAATATCATTTTTACACAACTAATAACTATTAAGTAATAATATTTGAATTGGACATCTAACTAAATGTGGTATTTATTCCTTTTGATAGGGAATCAATACTAAAAGATGTAGAAGAATTGGTATTTCTTTTTCTCATTTCTTATATTATGTAGGGTCTACAAAACTCTTATTAGTGATTTTGTAAATAAACACATTATTTAAGAGGAAAAGAAATCACCACTTACCCTCGCTTTCCCTTTGACGCAAGGTAAACATAAGTAAGAGGTGAGAGGGAGACAAAACCTTATCTAGGAAGAACTATATGCTTTCTAATAGCAAGACAGAAACACTTGCGAAGAAATAGAAAAGGAAGAACATATTAATAATGATTCTACATGTATAGAGATCAAATGCAAATTGTTGGGGTCGCGCTAAAAAGTTGGTCAATTGTTTTTTTTTTTTTGCCCTCTTTATTCAGTGCTATATAATGTAATCATATGTACTGCAACCGTGTGCCAGCATAGCAAGGGAGTGGTTGCAATTATATAAAAAATGTAGCTGCCATTTCTGAGTGCTGCAGTTGGTGGTGGGGGAAAGGAAGAGGCAAAAAGTAGGAAATGACGATAGACGAAGTTCAACAATAATAAGGCTTGAAGAAGCAAAAAATATTATCCTCAACAGCATTTCCTCGTCAACAACCAAATCATGCACGTTGCTCGTGTGCCCGCCTCTCTCTCTCTAATCTATGTATATGTGTATGTGTGCGTATGTATCAGGCTCTTTTGCTTTTTTTTTCTTCCTTTTTCTGGTTCGATTGAAGTAATTAGATCTGCTCAAAGAGCTTTCAGTTAATTAATATTTAATGTATTAATTGAAAACAAGTGACTTGCATGCAGTATCATTTATGCAAATATTCACGGGCACATCATGTAGATGTCTTGGAAAAAATAGGACCCGTCTCGCTTAGAAATACTAGCTAGCTAGGAAGAGAAGGTTTATTACCTCCCAAAAAAAAAAAAGAGAAAAAAAAGGAAGAGAAGCTTTATTTTATTTTTATCCCCTATATTTTGTGATTATTAAAAAAAATACCTTAAATCTTAGATTGTATGACATTTATGCCTTCACGTTTTTTAAATTCATGTTAAATCTTTACATTTTTAAGTCAAAGTTTGATTTTGATTGTGAAATGAGTCAATTCTTATTTTTGAGTTTTTTTATATTTTCTATTTTTTTTCCTAAGAGTGTTCAGCTCGTTTTTGTAGTCAAAATTGATTGTTACCCGAAAAAACCTAACAATTTAACATAAATTGAAAATTTAGAGCTATAAACTTGATACAATACAAAATATAAGATATAATTTTTTGATTACCTCAACATATAATTTAATTTTAATTATTAGGAAGTGATGCATAATGTAAATTCTATTATAGTCTCATGCAAGTTCACGTTAAAAGCTATTAAATATTCAGATCTTAAAAACTTTACTCAGCAAAAAATTACGCCCCATTTAGTTTATAAGTTTAAATCACAATCAAAACCCTTTGGGTACAATGTATTCTGACAAAAAAAAATTGAATTTTATTTAAATTTCACATGCATAAAGATATGCTTTTATTTAGTTTTTGGGTTAAAGATGTTGTATGTTCTTGAATTTTTAAGTGAGCTACCTTTAATATTGTCACGCCCCATAGTACGGGAGGTGACGTGGCTGGTTATATAAGTTAATTAATAAGAATTTAGTTAAAAAAGTGAGTTCAAAGGTTAAATTAAATATAAAAAAATATGAGAGTTTCAAAACCTTTTTGTAAAAAGAATTCATAATCATTAAACAGATAAAATCATTGAGGCAAACATTAAGTAAGAAATGAAATGATAAAAGTTACGAGTATGGGTCCCACTAACCCACAACTTGTGCACATACATAGTACTGACAATATAATAATACAATCACAGTCCAAGTAGAGAGAAAATTAAAATATTACATGCCTTGATTAAATATTACGAATAACCTACTAAGATTTTCTTACTGCTCTTGAGTCCTATCCGAAGAATCTTCTCTGAACCTAAGCAAAAATCCACCTAGAGGGGAAAAAGTTTAAAAACAAATAAAATGTGAGCGAAAGGCTCAGCAGGATTATATTTTAAGAAATAATAAATTTTAAAAGGAAAATATCATTTTTCAGGAAATTATTCAGGAGAAAACTTGAACAATAAGTTTAAACACAACTGTTCTTACCCAAAACAATTTATTGGTTGACAAGAGAAATCATCATTTTATTTTCCTAGGCAAACCATATGAATAACACCACCGTGTGGCCCAGCTGGGTTTCGGGGCCTGCCCCTAAGGTCGATCGCTACACCACCCGATCTCTAATATGGCATCATGCCCTTATATTCATTTCTATTACTATTCAAAGTCCATTTACTAGAGGTTCTCATTAACATTCATTATGAAGTTCATTATGAAGTTCACTTCAATCAACGGTTTATAAAAAGAACCGATAAAATCTCATCTTTTAAACAATCATTTAAAATATTTTGATAAAACCCTTTTTGAGATCAAAAATCATTTAAAACTAGGTTACCAAAGAAAGGGTAGAAGTTTTACCTCGATACTCGTGCCGATGCCCCACACCGTAATCCCGGTCCGCTATACGTTAGCTCTGCAGAACCACAAATGACCCTAATTACAAACTAGGCCTATCAGTATCTAATTTAAGATATCCTACGTTGCTAAACCATTTCATGATGTCCTAGTGTGCTATTTGTATCTTTAAAATCATTTTATTACGTGGGAATTTCAATCGGGGTTCAAAATAGTAAAAATGGATGAAAATCACAAAATCAGCCGTTGTTCAGTCGGCCTGTCGGTCTCCTCAGTTCGGTCAGCCGAACTTCACAGTTCGGCCTACTGGAGGACCATGTCCGGTCGGCCGAACATTGCCAGGTTCGGCCTGTCGGATGGATAAATCCGGCCTACCGAACTAAAAAATTTTGAAAATTTTTAGACACAGGTTTTGGGTCTCCCAAAACTCAAATATTCATTTGAACCTTTTTTTTTCAAATCTCAGGCATGAAAAACAATCATAGATGATAGAAAAACATAATAAGACACTTTTGAACTCATTTAAACAAGATTTGAACACAAAATCCCCAGAAATCCAAAAATAGAGAAAAAAAATGTAGAAAAATAAAAAATCTTAAATCGAATCTATTTTTCTTCAAACAAAGCTTAGATTCTAGTTATTGTAAGTTCCTTTAACTCAAATTAAAGGTTTCCTAAGCTCAAACAACCTTAGATTTAAAAAATGCATGAAAAATTGAAAATTTTAAAAAGTTTAGAAATTTCAAAACTAACCTCAAATCTAAGCTTCAAATCGTGTTTTTGGTTGTCAAATCATGTTCCTGAGCTTTTTTCTTGCTAACCCGAAGCTTGGGTTTGAATTTTGTTTCAAAATTTTGAGGGAAATTGAGGGGGAAAGAGAGAGACCGAGAGAGAGAGTTACACGGGAGAGAGAGAGAGAATGAGAGGGAGAGTGAGAGAGTGAAATATAAATAGAGAGAAATAGTTGGCAGTTTTACTGTACGAAATTCATGTGCCACCTACAGTTTTGTAAAACCGAATATATTTGACATTTGACAAATTGTTTTGTTTTTTTTATTAAAAAAAACTCAAAATAACATTTCAAAACAATTAGAAATAATTAGAATTCACTAAAATGATAAGAATAACTTTAAATTCAAAATTTCACCAAATGATCAAATTAAGTTTAAGATATTTATTACGGCACACTAATCCACTATTTTACATTCTAATATCAATTAATGAACTTCGGGGCGTTACAAAGATCCTGGTGTAATTTTATTGGGAAAAAATTCTTTAATTGAATTTTAGTAATATTGGTGATTTGTACAGATTTAGAAAGGGATTTGATTGATAAAATGGAGTAATCTACTTCAACTAAAATGCTCTTAATGATGGCCAAACATGACCTAGAAATCCCACTTGAAAATTGTTGACAGTTAGCTAAAAAAGTCTTGTAACGAATATATTGGTTGACAAGAGAAATCATTCGGGAGAAAACTTGAACAATAAGTTTAAACGCAACCATTCTTACCCAAAACAATTTATTGGTTAACAAGAGAAATCATCATTTTCTTTTCCTAGGCAAACCATATGAATAACACCACCGTAGTGGCCCAGCTGGGATTCCGGACCTACCCCTAAGGTCGATCGCTATACGACCTGATCTCTGATATGGTATCATGCCCTTATATTCATTTCTATTATTATTCAAAGTACATTTACCAGAGATTCTCATTAACATTCATTATGAAGTTCACTTCAATCAATAGTTTATAAAAAGAACCAATAAAATCTCATCTTTCAAACAATCATTTAAAATATTTTGATAAAACCTTTTTTGAGACCAAAAATCATTTGAAACTAGGTTACCAAAAAAAGGGTAGAAGTCCTACCTTGGTACTCGTGTCGATGCCCTATACCGTAATCCCGGTCCGCTATACGTTAGCTCTGTGGAACCACGAACGACCCTAATTACAAACTAGGTCTATCAGTATCTAATTTAAGATATTCTACGTTGCTAAACCATTTCATGGTGTCCTAGTGTGCCATTTATATCTTTAAAATCATTTTATTACTTTGGAATTTCAATCGGGATTTAACACAGTAAAAACGGATGAAAATCACAAAATCTGCCCTTGTTCGGTCGACTGCTGGTCTCCTTGGTTTGGCCGGCCAAACTGTACAGTTCGGCCTGTCGGAGGACCATGTCTGTTCGGCCGAACATCCCAGGTTCGGCTGAACGGACGGATGAATTCGGCCTGCCGATCCTTTGAATCCGGCCTGCCGAACTAGAAAATTTTCAAACATTTTAGACACGGGTTTTGGGTCTCCCAAAACTCAAATCTTCATTTTAACCTGTTTTCTCAAATCTCAGGCATGGAAAACAATCATAGATGATAGAAAAACATAATAGGATACTTTTGAACTCATTTAAACAAGATTTGAACACAAAATCCCAAGAAATCCGAAAATAGAGAAAAAGAGGGAGAAAAATAAAAAATCTTGAATTGAATATGTTTTTCTTCAAACAAAGCTTAGATTCTAGTTATTCTAAGTTCCTTTTAACTCAAATCAAATGTTTCCTAAGCTCAAACAACCTTAGATTTCAAAAATGCATGAAAAATTAAAAATTTAAAAAAGTTTAAAATTTTCAAAACTAACCTCAAATCCAAGCTTCAAATCGTGTTTTTGGTTGTCAAATCATGTTCCCTAGCTTCCTTCTTGCTAACTCGAAGCTTGGGTTTGAATTTTGTTTCAAAATTTTGAGGGAAATTGAGAGGGAAAGAGAAAGACCGAGAGAGAGAGAGAGAGAGTTACACGGGGGAGAGAGAGAGAGAGAGAATAAGAGGGAGAGTGAGAGAGTGAAATATAAATAGAGAGAAATAGTGGGCGGTTTTATTGTACGAAATCCATGAGCCGCCCACGGTTTCGTAAAACCGAATATATTTGACATTTGACAAATTGTTTTATTTTTTTTGTTAAAAAAAAACTCAAAATAACATTTTAAAACAATTAGAAATAATTAGAATTCACTAAAATGATAACAATAACTTTAAATTCAAAATTTCACTAAATGATCAAATTAAGTTTAAGATATTCATACTGCACACTAATCTACCATTTTACATTCTAATATCAATTAATGAACTTTGGGGCGTTACAACTCCCCACCCTTAAAAGAAATTTCGCCCTCGAAAATTACATATCAATTCAGAAACAAAACAAATGCGGATACAATTCTCGCATACTCGACTCTAACTCCCAAGTGGCTTCATCAACCCCGTGATGCTGCCACATGACCTTAACTAACGGTATATCCTGACGACACAAACTGATCACTTTTCGATCGATAATCTGAACCGGCACTTCCTCGTACGTCGTATCTTCCTGAACTTGCACATCACAAAAGAAAACTATTTTACCCTGCTCAGGCAGACACTTCCTAAGCATCGACACATGGAACACATCATGAACATGAGGAAGTTCAAGTGGAAGGTCGAGCCGATAAGCAACCACACTAACATGCTGAGTGATTTTGAATGGTCCAATATATCTCGGTGCAAGCTTTCCACTCACTCCAAACCGCACAATACCCTTACGAGGTGATACTTTCAAGAGAACAAAATCCCCTCAGCAAATTCGAAAGGTCGACGTCTCTTATCCGCGTAACTCTTCTGTCGACTCTAAGCTGCCCTCAATCGATCTTGAATTATGGTGACTTTCTCGTTGCTATCACAGATCTCATCCAGCCCAAGAATAATCTTATCTTCTGGTTCTGCCCAACACACTGGTGATCTACACAGTCGCCCGTACAACACCTCAAACGGTGCCATACCAATGCTTGCTTGATAGCTGTTATTGTACGCGAATTCTACCAGATGTAAATATTTCTTCCAATTTTTGTCGAAATCTAATGCACAAGCACGCAACATATCCTCGAGAATCTGAATAACCCACTTAGACTGCCCATCAGTCTGATGATGAAACGCCGTACTGAAGTTCAAATCTGTACCTAAAGCCTCCTGAAAGCTCCTCCAATACTTAGCATTAAACCTGGTGTCTCGATCGGATGTGAGGGACAAAGGAACTCCGTGCAATCTCACTATATTCTGTAAATACAAATCCCCAAGAACTTTCCTCTAACACGTCGACTTGAACGGGATGAAATGTGCTGATTTTGTCAACCTGTCAACCACGACCCAAACTGCATCATGCCGCTGCTCCGTCCTCGACAAACCTGTGAGAAAGTCCATCGTTACATGCTCCCATTTCCACCTTAGAATGGGAAGCGGCTGAAGCTGATCTACTAGCTTCTGATGCTCGACTTTCACCTGAAGACACGTCATACACTTGGCCACATACTCTTGAACATCTTTCTTCATACCTCTCCACCAATATTGCCTGTTCAAATCATGATACATCTTTGTGCTCCCCAGCTGAATGGCAAACTGAGACCTATGGGCTTCGTCCATAACAGCTTTTGTCACCTCGGCGATTGCTAGAACTACGAGACGCTCTCGAAAATACAACAATCCATCTGCATGCATTCTCCATTCTTTAAACTGCTCTCCGTTCTGAATCCGAGTCTAAATCCCCTGCAAATGTTGATCCTGCCACTGATTCTATTTCACCATCAGAATGAAAGCTGGGGTCGCTTCCATATGGTACACCAAAACTCGATCATAGTCTTCATAATACTGTAGTCCATACTCGCTCACTGTCGCATCTTTGTTCCAATCTTCAAAAGCCAAACAAGCGATTATCCCTAAAGACTTCCTGCTAAGCGCATCTGTGACCACATTAGCTTTTCTAGGATGGTACTGCAACGCGAAATCATAACCCTCCATATACTCCATCCATCTCCGCTGCCTCAAATTAAGATCTCTCTGAGTGAATAGATACCTCAAACTCTTATGATCGAAAAAGACCTGAAACGTCGCCCTATACAAATAACATCTCCAAATCTTCAGTGCGTGAATCACCGTCATGAGCTCTAAGTCGTGAGTAGGATAATTTCACTCGTGAGGTCGTAGCTGTCTCGATCCATATGCCACCACGCGTCCATGCTGCATCAACACGCATCCAAGTCCGCGTCCTGAAGCATCTGCGTAAACCTCATACGGCTTGTCACTGCAAGGAATAACTAATACTGAGGCTGAAGTCAACCGATTCTTTAATTCCTAAAAAGCAAGCTCACATTCTTCGTCCCACTTAAACCTGACGTTTTTCCTGACCAACCTTGTCAACAGTGCTACGACCTTCGAGAAATCCTTTACAAATTTCTTATAATATCTTACAAGACCCAAAAAGCTGCGAATTTCTGCTACATTCCTTGGTCGTTCCCATTCCACTATGGATTCAATCTTGGACGGACCCACAGAAATACCATGCTCAGAGATGACATGACCCAAGAACTTGACCTCAGTCGACCAAAACTCGCACTTTTCTTTCTTGGCATACAACTGGTGCTCCCGTAGAGTCTGAAGCACGATCCTGAGATGCTGCTCATGCTCCTCCCAAGTCTTAGAATACACTAGAATATCATCAATGAACACGATCATGAACTGATCCAGATAGGGCCTGAATATCATGTTCATCAAATCCATGAAGGTTGCCGGGGCATTCGTCAATCCAAATGGCATCACCAGAAACTCAAAGTGTCCATACCGGATTCTGAAAGCTGTCTTGGGAATATCTTCCTTCTTAATCCTGAGTTGATGGTATCCTGAGCGCAAATCTATCTTTGAGAAGTACCGCGAACCTCCCAACTGATCAAACAACCATAGATCCTGGGCAAAGGATACTTATTATTCACTGTGACACGATTCAGCTGTCGATAATCTATACACAATCTGAGAGTCCTATCATGTTTCTTAGCAAACAAAACCGGTGCTCCCCATGGTGACGTACTATTCTGAATATATCCCTTATCAACAAGCTCCTGAAGTTGTTTTTTTAATTCTTTCATTTCTGCCGGTGCTATCCGATAAGGTGCTACTGAAATCGGTGCCGCTCCAAGAAATAACTCAATACCAAACTCGATCTTCCTTTGCAATGGTAATCCTGGCAACTCGTCGGGGAAGACATCCTCATACTCATCAACCACCAGAACTACTACATTTCCTTTCGAAGCATGGGGCTCACTTTCTAGACTTGCAAGAAAAGCATGACAAACCGGATTCTTTCGCCCTCCAAGATATGACTTCATGAGACGCTCACTCATTAACCGATCACCACCACCTTGGTAAGTGATCATCGTCCCCCTATGAGACACTAGGGTCACTTTTCTAAGCTAGCAGTCTATAACTGCATTATACCTGGATAACCAATCTATCCCTAAGATTACATCATATGAGCTCATGGAGAGTATAATCAAATTGCTTTTCAAAATCTCATCCCCAATGGTTATTTTACAGGCTTTACATATACAATTTACACACACCCGCCCCAAGAGAGAAGCTATGACTAGGGGTTCATTGAACTCTTCTATCTCTAGTCCTAAGGCATGTATAAAAGAGCTCAAAATGAGAGAATGAGTGGCACCAATATTAAATAAAACATGAGCTAAGGATTGGGAAACTAAGATTATACCATCGACTACCGCATTACTGATCTGGGCATCTGAACCTCTTGTTGCCATCGCATGAACCTGCACTGGAGCTTTTTCTTTTCCTCTACCAACATTGCTAGCTCCTGGATTATTCGACCGATACTGCTGTGACGGAGACGACTATACACTAGCTGTACTTGGTGCTCGATACTGAAGGACGTTACGTTGGAAGTTCAATGGCTGCTGCCCTTGAGCTGAATATGACAGTTGCTAAGGAGAGAACTAAGGGAACTGCAACTGCAAAAATTGCTGAGGCGAAGGGTGGGTCTGAGGCTGAGGCTGACGACTGGCACCTTCTCTGGTTTAAGATCCTAAACGGGCACTCTTGAACAGGCAATTCCTCTTGATGTGTCATGGCTGTTGGTAATAATGACAATGAAAGCTGTAAGGATCGCTGTGCCTACTGCTAGATGAACTGCTGCTGTCCCGGAGTTGGACGACTACTGGTGTTCTTCCTATCGCTCCTCTAGGGTCCTCCTAAAGCTTTTACTCGGTCCTCATAATACAACGCATAATCGTTTTCCACCGATATTGCTAATGACCAAGCTCTCAAAAACTCCTGAGTCGCAGAGCAACCACCTGTCGCAGGATAGGTGCCTTGAGCCCTTCCTGAAACTTTATACATTTCTCACGTTCTGATGCCACTGCTGATGGAGCAAATCTAGCCAACTCATTAAACCTTGCCTCATACTCACGAACGGATAAGTCACCCTACTGTAACCTATAGAACTCAACCGCCTTCTGGTCCCTATACCTTTGTGGAAAATATCGTTCATAGAACAGCTCCTCGAACCTGTCCTAACTGATGTTACCATTGCGTTCCAAATGCTTAGCTTGCTTCCACCAAGTATTAGCGCCACCTTCAAACTTATATGCAGCAAATTCCACATGATACTCATCCAACACACCAAGGGTATCCAAATGCTTCACGATCGAGTCTAGCCAATATTCTGCCAATTGCGGATCCCCGTTTCCATCAAAAGTCAGAATAGACGCACGTCAAAATTTCTTAAAATATGCATACCGATGACTAGCATAAGAATCCTCTGGTCTAGCCCTAGCTGCCGTTTGCCAGAATGCAGCAAACATAGACCTCATCATACCCTCATCATTTCTGGACTCGGCATCAACTGTCGAACGACGTCTAGGTGTCATTCTCTCACTTTTGAAAATAAAATTTAGACTGTCAAAGGTATTTCATTGTCATACATATGTGTGCATAATTCTCAAGGTTCATAACCTTGAGCTCTGATACCATTCTGTCACGCCCCATAGTACAGGAGGTAACATGGTAGGTTATATAAGTTAATTAAATAAGAATTTAGTTAAGAACGTGAGTTCAAAGGTTAAATTAAATATAAAAAAATATGAGAGTTTCAAAACCTTTTTGTAAAAAGAATTCATATCATTAAACAGATAAAATCATTGAGGCAAACATTAAGTAAGAAATGAAACAATAAAAGTTACGAGTATGTGTCCCACTGACCCACAACTTATACACACACATAGTACTAACAATATAATAATACAATCACAGTCCAAGTAGAGAGAAAATTAAAATATTACATGCCTTGATTAAATATTACAAATAACCTACTAAGATTCTCCTACTGCTCCTGAGTCCTGTCCGAAAAATCTTCTCTGAAGCTAAGCCAAAATCCACCTAAAGGGGGAAAAGTTTGAAAACAAATAAAATATGAGCGAAAGACTTAATATGACTATATTTTAAGAAATAATAAATTTTAAAAGGAAAATATCATTTTTAGGAAATTATTTAGGAGAAAACTTGAACAATAAGTTTAAACACAACTGTTCTTACCCAAAACAATTTATTGGTCGACCAAAGAAATCATCGTTTACTTTTCCTGGGCAAACCATATGAATAACACCACCGTAGTGGCCCAGCTGGGTTTCGGGACCTGCCCCTAAGGTCGATCGCTACACCACCCGATCTCTAATATGGCATCATGCCCTTATATTCATTTCTATTACTATTCAAAGTCCATTTACTAGAGGTTTTCATTAACATTCATTATGAAGTTCACTTCAATCAACGGTTTATAAAAAGAACCGATAAAATCTCATCTTTTAAACAATCATTTAAAATATTTTGATAAAACCCTTTTTGAGATCAAAAATCATTTAAAACTAGGTTACCAAAGAAAGGGTAGAAGTTCTACCTCGATACTCGTGCCGGTGCTCCAAACCGTAATTTCGGTCCACTATACGTTAGCTTCGCAGAACCACGAACGACCCTAATTACAAACTAGGTCTATCAGTATCTAATTTAAGATATCCTACATTGCTAAACCATTTCATGATGTCCTAGTGTGCCATTTTCTTTAAAATCATTTTATTACGTTGGAATTTCAATCGGGGTTCAAAATAGTAAAAATGGATGAAAATCACAAAATCTGCCCTTGTTCAGTTGGCCTGCCAGTCTCCTCAGTTTGGCCTACCGAACTGCACAGTTCGGCCTGTCGGAGGACCATGTCCGGTCGGCCGAACATTGCCAGGTTCGGCCTGTCGGATGGATAAATCTGGCCTGCCGAACTAAAAAATTTTCAAAATTTTAGGCACGGGTTTTGGGTCTCTCAAAACTCAAATCTTTATTTTAACCTGTTGTTTTCAAATCTCAGGCATGGAAAACAATCATAGATGATAGAAAAACATAATATGACACTTTTGAACTCATTTAAACAAGATTTGAACACAAAATCCCAAGAAATCCAAAAATAGAGAAAAAAATGTAGAAAAATGAAAAATCTTGAATCGAATATGTTTTTCTTCAAACAAAGCTTAGATTCTAGTTATTGTAAGTTCCTTGAACTCAAATTAAAGGTTTTCTAAGCTCAAACAAACTTAGATTTAAAAAATGCATGAAAAATTGAAAATTTTAAAAAGTTTAGAAATTTCAAAACTAACCTCAAATCTAAGCTTCAAATCGTGTTTGTGGTTATCAAATCATGTTCCTGAGCTTTTTTCTTGCTAACCCGAAGCTTGGGTTTGAATTTTGTTTCAAAATTTTGAGGGAAATTGAGGGGGAAAGAGAGAGACCGAGAGAGAGAGTTACACGGGAGAGAGAGAGAGAGAATGAGGGGGAGAGTGAGAGAGTGAAATATAAATAGAGAGAAATAGTTGGCAGTTTTACTGTACGAAATTCATGTGCCACCTACGGTTTTGTAAAACCGAATATATTTGACATTTGACAAATTGTTTTGTTTTCTTTGTTAAAAAAAAAACTCAAAATAACATTTTAAAACAATTAGAAATAATTAGAATTTACTAAAATGATAAGAATAACTTTAAATTCAAAATTTCACCAAATGATCAAATTAAGTTTAAGATATTTATTACGGCACACTAATCCACTATTTTACATTCTAATATCAATTAATGAATTTCGGGGCGTTACAAAGATCCTGGTGTAATTTTATAGGGAAAAAATTCTTTAATTGAATTTTAGTAATATTGGTGATTTGTACAGATTTAGAAAGGGATTTGATTGATAAAATGGAGTAATCTACTTCAACTAAAATGCTCTTAAGGATGGCCAAACATGACATAGAAATCCCACTTGAAAATTGTTGACAGTTAGCTAAAAAAGTCTTGTAACGAATATATTGATTGCAAAAAGGCAAATTAGTGACATTAAAATTTACATAATTTATATTTATAGATTAGCGTCCGAAAATAATAGAGAAATTGCACAAAGTGTCAGACTGTTTGAAACTAACAGGAAATTGTCTTAGAGGTTTTGAAGAAAGATAAAGTAAATAGCAAATCAGAGTTTTAAGGCGAGCAAAAACTCAAAAATATCCCCACAACAAATCTAACGTATTTTTTCTCCTTTTTTTTTTTTCTATTTTCCTTTCATTCTCTCTCCATTTTTTTCTTTTCTCTTTTCTTTTCCTTCTTTATTTTTCTCTCTGCTCCCTTTCTCTCTCATCACTCTCTCTTCGATCTACTCTTCGTCATCCTCGACAGCACAAATTCGATCATCCGCCGTCACCGAAAAATACCTCTACCTTCACGACGGCCCATGATCATCGATTGGTCTCTCTCTCTCTATCCTTTTAATAGCTTCTGAGACAACATACACAACTTGTACAAAGCCTCGGTGTCCAAAACTCTCAGATCCTAAACCAAATGATCGTGACGTGTTTGCCATTCCTTTTCGCCGACGACGACGAGTACCTTTAAAACGCCTCGTCAGCAATTTGGTCCATTTGATCCATCCCGATCTCCGGCACCTCACGGATCGTCGCGATGGAGCTTGGTCTGATAGAATTGGAATCGTAGATCGAAGCCATTGTTGAAAAGCGTGCGAAGATCGAAATGTAAGGATTTAGTTTGGGATTATATGGACTTCTAAGGTGAAGAAGAGAAAGAGACCAAGCTGCATTTGAGAAGAGCATTGTCATTTCTGGTTTGGTTTGGATTTTATCTTAGCAGATTTTGATAGTGATGGCAAGGGACATCAACGTCCAGTGGCGACTGGCAAAACATGAAGAGCTCGAGATCTGGTGCAGTAAATCGGTTTTTTGCTTTTGTTTTTTATGTCAAAAATTTTGATGTTTTGTTAAGGAATTTTTGTATTTTTTTGGTTCTTGTTTTTTTGATAGTATCTCCATTGGTGTTATTCCGGTGGTGAGATTTTTAGTGTTTTGTATTCTTGTTCTTGATGGATTTTACAATAAAAAAAGTTTTTCTGGTTGGTGACAGCATCGAATCGTTTCGATAATTTTATGAATTTTTTGGTAAATACGTGTATCCATATGTTAATAAATGTTATATATCCTGGTCGTCGGTGATTCGACAAAGTCGTTGGTGAACTTTTATATTTACACAATTATATAGTATAATCAAATTAATACTATATTTCTTGGTTATTGACAATTCGATGAAGTCGTTGGTAAATGTTTGTATTTACACAATATTACAATATTACAAGGCTAATACTGTATTTCTTTACCACCAACGATCTGACAAAATTGCTGGTGAACTTTTGTGTTTACATAGTAAGACAGTATTACCAAGGTAATACTATATTTCTTACCCGTTGGCGATCCAACAAAGTCGTTGGTGAACTTTTATGTTTACACAGTAATATAGTATTACCAGGTAAATACTACATTTCTTGGTCAGTGATGAACTTTTGTGTTTATACAATAATACAATATTATTAGGGAAATCTTGTATTTTCTGAATACCAACGGTTCGACGAAGTCGTCGATGAACTTTAATGTTTACATGGTAATATAGTATGACTAGGGTACTATTGTATTTCCCGGCACCGACAATTTGACGACATCATCAGTTAACTTTTAATTTTACACAATAATACAGTATTACCAGGGTAATACTGTATTTTCTAGCTAGCAACGGTGCCAACAAAGTCACCAGTGAAATTTTTTATTTACACAATAATAAAATATTACCAAGTTAATACCTGTCGGTCCAATGAAGTCATTAAGAATTTTTTGTATTTGCACGGTAATATAGTATTATCAGGTTGATACTGTATTTTTCCAGCCGCGAAAAGTCTAGCACAATCATCTATATATTTTGTATTTACACAGTAATACAATATTACTAGGTTAAAACTGCATTTTTTCTACCATCGGTAGTCCGACAAGTCGCAAGTGAATTTTTTATTTACATTGTAATACAGTATTATTATGTTAATATTGTATTTTTGGGCCGCCAATGGTCCAACGAAATCGCCAGTGAAATTTTGTATTTAGACGATAATACAGATTATTAAGGTTATACTATATTTTTTGGCCACTGATGGTTCACTGAAATCGCTTGTGAACTTTGTTTTTACACAATAATACAATATTACTAGGGTAATACTATATTTTTCGACCATTGGCGGTCACGTGAAATCACTGGTAAACTTTTGTATTTACACCGTATTAGGTAATACTATATTTCTTGGCCGTCGGTAGTGTCAGCGAAGTCACGGGTGAACTCTTGTATGTACACGGTAAAACTGTATTTTCTGGACGTCGACAAGCCAGCAAAGGAGGAGGGTGAGAGACATAGAGAAGAAAAAAATAGGGGTTTTTAGAGTTTTTATTCTTATTTCCTCATGAAAAGTTATCTATTTTATATTTTAAAACTATATGAAGTTATTTATTAAGTTTTAATTAAAATATGTCTTGAAAATAATGAAGTAACTTTTACCAATATTTTATGGATTTAGTAAATAGCTTTTTTTTTTTTTTTTTGTAAATAGACATCATACATTAAAATAATAACAAATACATTTACTCTAAATATGGTATTATGAGTTAATCTAGTCCCTAAAAATAATATTTTTTCAAAGTTTCTGATAATTTTAGTTAGTTAATATGATATTTACTTAAATTTAATCCATCAATTTTTTTTTGGAAGGGAATCCATCAACCAAGTTTAGTCGTTAAACATGTTCTTTCGTTGCCCGAAAAATCGAGTCTTTTTTTTTTTTTCCGTCTTAAAGTTTTGGAGACTTTTAAAAACTTAAGATTTAAAATTTTCAGAACCATGATTAGACTTTTAAACATAGTTTAAGGGTCAAATTATACTTTATATTGTTCATAATAATTATAGTGGAGAAACTGTTAATGGGCGGGACCAATTTTTCTTTACATCTTACGTGGCAATTGATAACGCAGAGAGTGACTCGTGTGGTCCGAGCTAAATGTCAAAGAGTGAAAAGATTTTTTGGGAGGCAGTCCATTGGACTAGCATGGCGACAACCTTTCCACTGGGGGGCACTCAACAAAGTCACACGGGCCCCGATACATGCCACTGCAATTTAGGAAATCATATGCCTCACAATTTGACTTTAAAAAATATAAATAACTTAAGCATATATATATATATATATTGGTAAAGAACATGTGCATATATTTTTTGCATCATATGGGGTTCTCGTTTCCACCTAACCTAGGCGGTTTGTGGAGCCCCAATATTGTTGGGTTGGAGGAGGAGACATATGGTATCAGTTTCATTTTGTTCTGCCTGATAATGTCTATGTTACATGCACATTACTATCCAATATGTCTATATATAATATTAATACACCAATCGTTAGACCATTTCCAGTTTATCTTACTGTTTTTAAGTATAAAATTTATTAAAAAAAAAAAGTCTCTGCTTTGAACAAAAAGTTGCCATTGAGTTAATTAATGGCATACAAAAGTTTAATTGATTAATTAATTTAGTAGCTGTCGGCCATTGCTTTTCAACTACAAAACGAAAAAAAAAAATACACACACACACACACACTTTGTTTTCCATAAAACTTAAATCCAAATTTAATTTGCCATTAATTATTTAAACCTGTCAACGTTGACGATTAACTTTTTTATGCAACAAGTTCATTGTACATTAAGGGGCTGCGGCTAGGTTATTGTCCGAATTATTGGAGCTCCCTCCATTAAATTTTTATCCATTTTTTCATGGTCAAGAAGGTCTTCAATCTGATCCTTTTGCCGTGGTCAACAGGGAAGCAGCACTACTAGGGACAAAATTAAATCTCGGATCGACTTGTTGTTGGTGCTAAAATTATGTAATTTTAGGTTTCAGTCTGTTATCAATCAATTAACGAAGCTTGAAGTCCATATTGTCTGTTCAATTCTGTATATAACATTTGACCCCCAATCCTTTCACTCTCTTGCTATACCAAACTTTGAACTTTAGGAAAACCAAATTTGAAATACTAGTTTGAGCTCAATTTTGAATGAGAAATATTATTAGGTTCATATCATCATAATGATAAGATGTTGTCGACTAAGAAACACAACAAATATATCTTCCATGTTGAAGTCCCTAATTTTAAACTACTTGTTCCCCAAGATAAATATAATTTCATGACAAAATTTTACACAACTCGTATCTTATGCATGGTATTTGGCCAAACACCATCGTTACGATTATTTTTTTTCTTCTGGCAAGGTTCGATACTTCATAGTGCCATTTTTAAGTCCTTACTCGACCAATTTATTGTGCGACATTGTGGCCTGCGGCAATGAAATCAAAAACTAGACTCATCTTTGAAATAGAATTGAATAAAATCTCTTTTGCTTCGTTAACAGGACTCAATAACTTTATTATAAACAATAGTTTGAATATGGACTTTAAAAAAAAACTAAGAGTTGGTTAAAAAACGTAGCTCAAACTAGAAGTTCAAAAGAAAGTAGATTCAAATTTTAAAATTTATGAGAGAAAATATTATAATAAAATTTGTTTAAACCATAATTTTATAGTTTGAATAACATTCTGGCTATAAAAGGCCACGGTCTTCCTATTAATAGCCTTTTTATTTTTCTCTTCTACTATTAATTAACAAAGATCAGATTTTCTTCGCACATAATCTCTAATTAGATAACATCTTGCAACCAATATAAGAAAAGGTCAACCAGAAATATATTGCTTTTGACTCATGCATGAAGGAATTCCCAATCAACATGTCAACAGCGTCATTTATTTTTCCTTATAAGAAATTGGAAAGAAGAAGCACATATCAAAACATACAAAAAGAGACGTAACCTATGTACAGTGACGGAGCCAGTCTTCCACTTTAGTAGGGACGATGTCATACATTATTTCTTTTTAAGAATAAATAACATACAAATTACATCACAATATTTTTCAAGAATTACTAGATATATATTGAGAGTTTTATGCTATATTATGAAACATTTGATTTTTAGTAGGGTATTTTACATTCTCAATTTTAACTAAAATTTTTAGTTACTACAGTATAAAGCTCTCATATATTATAGTGTCAAGAAAAATTGAGTTATAATATAAAACTCTCATACACTACAATGCTTTTAACCATATTAGTTTAAACCAATGGTTCAAACTAATACTCTTAAACACCCTAAAAATATATAAATAAAATATTTCTTTTGGATATCTTTTTTATTTTGATTTGATTTTAGTCATATATAGTGTTCAAAAACATATACTAACGATAAGAATATTCTCACTAGAGTTTTATTTTTTTTTTCATTTGTATACTTTATATTTGAGAATATAAAAAGCTATCAAGTTTAGAAAATGACAAATTTAATATTTAAAATGGTATTACATTAGAGAATTTTTTTTACACTCAAATATCAAGGCTTGACATAGACACTTATAGTATATATGTTAAAAATGCTCTAAAAGCCAATGAAGTACATATAAAAATATTAAGTCTTAACAAAAGCATAATATAAAAGTTATAAAATTTAAAAGATCAAATTTTAATTTTCAAAAAACGAATGGGAGCGTCAGCCCCAATTCACCCCCACCCAGCTCCGCCAGTGGCTACTTGCTGTTAAATCTCGACATCAGCCCATTGAGTCCATGGCTTGAGAAGAGTTTGAGATCTATAAGAAAAGAATATTTATATTCTAGCTAATTCCAAATATTGTATCCCAGTCAATTTTGACGGCTTGTTATGCATACGTACATACAAAACACAATCTTTTTCAGTTTTTCTTGTATCTCTTGCTACCATAATCAGTATTATAAGATCCTCAAGTATACTTTTTTGGTACGAAATTGACTAAAAATAGTCATTCTCGTTTCCAACTATGTATGACATAAATAATATTAACCCTAAAATAAAGCTCATAGTATTTACACAAACGGCAGTGATAATTGTTTACTTAAAAAAAATGAAAATCCAGATCAATTTAATCAGCTAGCAAATACTATTGCATAAACATAATTACCTCCTTTAAAATTTAACCATTTAATTAGATAATTATAATTTACCAAACTGCAGTACTCCTTTTTTCCACTCATCCTTTCACAGCTCTTTTCACACGATCAAATCAAAACTAGATTAGGGGTTTCGTCATTGGTCATGGACATGGGACCCTAAATTTAGATCCGTCGAAATGACAGTTTTTATAGAAAATTAACCAGAGATTTATTCACTTGTCATGGTCCAAGTGGAGATATATCATGCCCCCAAAACGCGTTTTTGTGAGTGATGGGCACCTTTTCATTTATTTTGTTGGTTCTCTACTAGCTAGCTACCTAGGCCAATTCGTGCCAAGTGGTAATTCTCTACTAGCTAGCTACCTAGACCATTTCAACCTTTGAGGGTAACATAAACAATAACTCATTAATGTAAGCTCTTAAGAAAAATATACTAAATACGGGTATTATCAGAACTTTTAAGATGCCTTAAAGTTTTGATAGGCTATTGAATAAACTCGATTTCAACTCATTAGTTTTAACATAAAGCTTTTATATATTATAATATAAAATAAAATAATATTATATTATAAAACTCTCATGTAATATAATACTTTCAGTTTCAGTTTTAATTTTCAGTTTCAATTTACTTACTAAACACTGCAATTTTGAAGTAAAATTATGCAAGCCAGAACAACCCGAACAGAATACATTAGAGACATATAGAGAAGCGCCGTTCAGTCAATAACTGACCTTTCTTTTTTCTGCCTCTCTCTGCTAGCTATTCGTTTGAATGAGTTCTACCCAACAAAAAAAGTACACTTGAGAGGTTGCAGGTCTAGCCTCGTAATAATTCTATACTTTAAATATACATAGGGATATATTTTAAACCTAAAATATTATAAGAAATTAGTTTAAACTAAAACAATCTCGCTTAAACACAACTCTTAGCTCTAGCATGCAACGTAGAGTTTAAATCCCCACTTCTAAATTTAAATAAATAAAAAAAAAAAAAAAAGGTACTCGTGATTGTAGTAAAATATTTCTCAACGTTGGTTCAATGAAAGATATATAGAGATTACAAGTCCTGTGTTGTCTATATATACATTTCAATTCTTTTAACTCTGCCTCTAAAAAGGCACAAACAAAAAATTACAAAACGAAGCCAAAAAAAAGGGACCCAAAATTTGTGAGGTGAAGGGAAACAAGGTAACAAATTAAGAATTGTGTTCTCTATCTCATAGGAAGAAAAGAACAAGAATCTATATATGTGTATGAATAAACATAGGGTCAGTGACCAACACCAGGGCTAGGGACTGAGCGAAGACTCCGGTCGATGATGATGAGGTGGCGACCAATGAGCTTCTCGTTGACGACGTTGGCGTGGCCTTTCTTGCTTGGGGCAGAAAAGGGCACTTTGCCCTTTGGAAGGGCACTCAGAAACAAAGACCCTGCTGATCTCATTGTATTTGATCTGTCCCCCTTCTTGTTGCTGTTGTTTTCCTGTTTTAATACCATAAACGTCTTTCTGCCTTCTGAGCTCGTCACAAACAAGCCCAACAAGTACACCATCAAAACTACGAATGCCAAAGCGCTTGAGCGTGCCATAATTAGAAATCAAAGTATACTAAATCGTACTTTGTGGCAAGAAAGAGAGAGAGAGAGAGAGAGGAGGTTTTATGTGCGTAATTGATATGTTGAATGTTTTTGGGGAGTTGGCTTTGTGTTTGTGTAATATATATAGTGTTGATGTAGTAGGAGAGAGAAATTCATGCACTACCGCGCGACGGTTGTGGGAAGAGAGAGAGAGAGAGAGAGAGAGAGAGCTTGGAGATGAAGTAGGGGAAAAAAAAAGGTTGACACTTGTAAGAGGGGAGTGGCCAAGTCAAGGCGGAGACGTGGGAATTGGGAAAGATGTGGGAAATTGCGAGGGGGAAATTGGAGTCGCAAGAGTCAGAGTGGTGATGTTGCATTTAAGTTTAGTGCCGTATGAAGAAGGACCACGTGGCGGCTTAGTTTGGCGGGCAATGACCAAAGGGATTGACCGCCGGCTACT
The DNA here is from genome assembly GCA_025403435.1 of Artocarpus heterophyllus. Lineage (NCBI taxonomy): Eukaryota > Viridiplantae > Streptophyta > Magnoliopsida > Rosales > Moraceae > Artocarpus > Artocarpus heterophyllus. The sequence goes on from CM046349.1 coordinate 17,261,714, forward strand.
GTGTTTTGCTTTAGTTTCATACAAATACAACCACTTTTACTGTTATATACGTATATACATATTTTGTGCTTGTCTTTATATAATATGTGTGTATATATGTACATGTGTAATAATTATGTAAATATACATCCACCGTCAATCATCCCCAAACTTCAAACCTCATTAATTGGCTGCTGTTGGCCTGTTATATACATATATATTTACAATAAATATATATATTTCAATAGTGTGCAAGAGCACGATTGTATGCGTAAACATTATAATTAGATAAGAAAAGATCAATCAACATTAATACTAGTAATAAGCAAGTTTTAAAAGTACAGATTATGGCTTCAAGAAATAATAAAAGTATAGATTATAGATGACAATGCAAGTTGGGTGGAATAAAATAATTAAAAAATATCACAAAATTTAAGCGTGACACGCAAAATTAAAATAGATAGCTTAATTACTTATTGCATATTTTCTTTTCTTTAAATTATTTAGTCAAACTCGTGATATGTTTCCAAGTAGCTAGTGACGTCATAAGTGAATCTTTTCTGTTGAACTTTACAAGATGCGTAGGGTACCATCAACAATAATACAAAGTACTAACCGCTTTTTATTTACCAAACAGAAAAAAAGTACAACTTTTGTTAAATAAGAGTATAAGATTAATTCGAAGTTCTAGGAAATTGTCGTTTTGAGTATATTTTTAGTGTTTTTTAGCATTAGAAAAGCAAAAAAAAGATTGAAAAAAAATAATAATAAGATTGAGTAACTCCCAAACCAAGTGTTTTTATAGTCATAGACATATCATTACAATAAAATTCTACACCTGACTTTATTGAAAAGTGAGAGTTCCAATATCCTACCTCAGATTAAAAAATGAAGTGTTTCCTAAAAAGTTCTTAAATGCAAATTGATAGGGCCTTGAAAGAAGAAATCTCTAGTCAGACAAAGAATTAATCTTTGAGAAAGAAGGGAATCATCATTTAATATTAATACCACAAAGAAATTAATGTGCATTTAAACATCATAAATAGAATCTTAAGTAGATTTCATACAAAGACAGCCTTTAAAGCTGTTATGCCTAGCTTGGTGCAAATTAGTCCTCAAAAAAAGCTATCATATCATTTGGATTGAAAATATTGAATTATCATTTAACAATGCACCAGATATTAACATTAATTAAATACTCTTGGTTTTCATCGACCGTCAGAAACTTCGTCTGACACCCCAACTGCCTCTATCAGCTGGCTAAGCCTACCGAGTTCACTAAGCCAAGCTGATGAGCTTCAGAGTTAAAAGTCCAAAGCCGTGAACCAGAAGTATAGGATCTTATTGGTCGCCAAATAGATGAAAGAAAGAAAAACAAAAATCCTTTTCAAAAAAAAAAAAAATAATAGTAATAAAAATAAAAAGAAAGGACAAAGTTTCTTGCCAGTGAAAAACAGGTCCTAATGTGAACAAAAATCTATGGTATGGTCTTACAATAAGAGTTACATGGCAATGTTTGACAATCCGTTGATCTCATCGACTTCAAAGTTAGGTTTCTCTATTTTGTTTTCTCTAGTCGATCTTTGTTTTGGGTTAGTATATCAGAATTATTCCCTTAAAATTTCTTTCTTTCCTTCCTTTTTTTTCTTTCTTTCTTACTTTCTGTCGGCATGACTCACAATCACTTTTTCATAATTTGGCCTTTTGGATCGCCCATTGTTCATCTTTATCGCTCAAAGATAGGGATATGGATGGAAAGAGACAGTTTCCTAACCCCTACTGGTCAATGAAGATAAATTCACGTTTTAGTATGTGATTGGGTGCATTCTAATGTCCAGTAAGCCATGTAACACGAATCTTTTCTCTTCTTATCTTGGATTTCTTGTGCTTTGCATGCTTTTTCTTTTTCGGTTTTCTAATAATGTTTGTTAATTTGTGTGTTATAACAAAGGCGACCAATAGAATAATTCATATATTATTAAGTGAATTCAAATTTGTATCTTTCTTTTTCTTTTCCATATTTTGTTTATTTTCTGCAAGTTCATGATACGAATTACCACCCCTAATTTTCAGGAGAATATATTTCTTTTTTTTTTATTTCTTTAATAATATTTTTTAATTATGTGTCATGACCAATTTTCGTTCATGAATAATGTAAATGAAATCATCTAGCCCTTTTGTTTTTGTTTTTGGCTTCTTATTTCTTTTTTGTTTTGGGGGGTTTTACTTTGTTTAATCTCCACAAAAATGTAGCACAAGAGAAAATAGACAAAAAGATAACAAAAGATATTACTTGGATTTGTATATTGGGGGTTATATTTTCTCTTCTTGGAGATTAGAGTATGTGGGAACCAAAGCTCTGCCGCCACTTGCGCATTCCTTGTCTGATCGGCAACACAACACAAGCCTAAAAACAATGAAACAAGTTCCAAAACCAGTTGTCAATAAGCATATCTATCATAATTTGCCACGGATTTGCTTTGAATTTTTTATATCATCTCCTTCACAATGTGGCAATAAAATATGCACCATACATATAGTCCTTAAATATGTATAGCGATATCACAAGTGGGATTGTGATTAAGATTGTTTCAAATCAAAACATATATATATATATATATATATATAATTATCATCTAATTAATTTCCATTTTCTATTGAAGTTACTATTCACCATATCTACATCTCAAATGGTCCTTGGAAGCTTATTTTGTGAATCAAGTCATGGGGTACGAAAATATACCATTGTCCATTTAGAGTGTGACATCATTACTACCACTTCATTTAAAGCCATTAATTGACATTTCTTTGAAAAGTTCCTACATTGACATTGGGGTTTCCTGGTTAGCCGGCGAGTATAGACAAGACTAGCTACAGGGGCAATAATGGGCTACCGATAAGGCAATAAATGAGGGCTGGCAAAGATAAAACTTGCCCTTTTCTTCTGCAAAACAAGACCGTGCATGTACAATCGAACCAAAGATGCTGTCCAGCTTTTTCACGCCAGCAGATTAAGTAACAATACATATTTTCAGAAATTTCCTTAACATTCCTACTTCATGGTTAAAAGCAAGGGGAATGATCAAGATATTTGGATTGATTATCACGGTAGAACTACAATACACCCATTTTTTACAATTATTAAATGATGGAGAAAAATACATATATGAGTGATAAAAATATATAAATATATATATGAGTTGAGACCTAATAAAACCTATAAAAATATAACAGATAGGATCATTTTTAAACCACATTCAACGATTGAGATTTATACGGTACATACATTAAAATAATATATAGTGGTATGGATTTTTAGTTAAATTTAAATATCAAGTATATACACACACACATGACAGATTTTTACGTGACAACCTACAATTTTACATTGATAGTTTTTATTAACAAAAAGACGAGTGGTAATTAGTGATACGTATGATATAAAATTTATAAATTCCTCCTAAAGTAGGTCATTTGTGTTAAAGTATCCCTTAAATTTTAAAATGTACTTGTTATACTCTTAAATTATAATATTTTTCCATATTCACCCTTAAACTTTAAAGTAGGTTGTTTTGTAGACAACATAATATTTGTTACGCTTATTAAAAAAATAAATTTATCAATTTATTTACAACCCTTAAAGAATCAACTTAAATCATGGTAGGTTTTCTATTTTTCCTTCTTCTTTTTCTTACTTTTGAGCAGGTACTCTAAAGACAGAATAAATGAAAGCTTAGTGCCTAATTCAATTAAAGTAAAAATGAAATTTATACTAATTCCTCTATATCATATTTGATCTTAAATCAAACAAAAATTCAACAATTCCATCTTAAAAACAATATGTTTTAAAGTGTTGGGGGTAAATCTAGAGAAATATTATAGTTGAGGGTGCATACACTAAAAAAAAACTACATTTAACGACATATTATTTACGACATATAGTTTTTAAATGTCGTAAAAAAGTACATACAACGACATCTCCAACAAAGATATCATTAACGATATTTGAAACAATAATTAACAACATCTATATAGATGTCGTATTAAAGATCTCCTTTAAAAGACAATAGTTTAGTGTCATTAAATTATTTAACGACAAATAGGAGATGTCGTCAAAGCCTTGGAGATACCACGACACCCCTAATAGACGACATCTTGACCAATATTGTCTATAAAGGGTGTCGTACAATCTCTAAGGCTTTGACAACATCTCATACTTGTCGTTAAATAATTTAACGACACTAAACTATTGTCGTTAAAAGGAGACCTTTAATATAACATCTATATAGATGTTGTTAATTATTGTTTAAAATATTATTAACGATATATTTGTTGGAATGTCGTTGTATGTACTTTTCAACGACATTCAAAAACTACATGTCATGAATAATATGTCATTAAATGTAGTTTTTTGTGTAGTGATAACATGCACATTTCAAAGTTCAAAGGGCATATTGACACAAATAATGTAGTTCAGGGGATAATTCATGATATATATATATATATATATATATATGTATTATTTTTAACGGCTTAAATTTTCAATTTGACCGAGTCATACTCCTCCTATCTTAGGCTAAAAAGTTTTTCTTTTGTAAGCCAAAAACTATGTCTGGTTCACAGTTTTAAACGCGCAACTCAAATCTTTCCATTACAAGATTTTGTATTAAAAAAATATAAATTTTTATTCAAACCTACCAATGGATTCAAATTCATGCTAAAATATCACCTACACTATTATCTAATGTACCATGAAAAAGAAAATAACACTTTAATGAGGTTAACAGAGCTTTATGGATGTTAAGATTCATTGTTAATAGTATAAATGAGGTTACAGAGCTTTTTGGTTGTTGAGATTCATGGTCAATAGTTAAATGAGGTTAGCAGAGCTTTTTGGTCGACGCTTTAGCTTAATTTTGGGCCTACTTTTTAATCTAAAACTATAAAATTAAAGTTTATTAGTGGGAAGCTGGTCAAGCAACACGACGTTGTAGTCTAAAAGTAAAACATACACACAATTAGTTATGATAATATAGCAACATGAAGAACATGTTTAGGATATTATTCTTCTGTACTTACTAACGGTCCTAATATCTTAGTCCTTTCTGGCACCAAAGGTCAAATTATACACATATTTGGGACGCTTTTATACGTAGACCGTTGTTCTCCGTGCTCAAATTAAGGTTTGTGCAATGTATTTTTCTACAGCTGGAGTTCTGTTATATAACTCAAAAGTTTGAATTAAATATTAATGAAGCCATTATTATACCCTCCGCTTGGTACATCAAGTCTAAAACGTTTATAATATAAAACTCTCAAACAGTTACAGTATAAAATTTTCACGTGATATAATTTTTAAACTCTTTTTTTTTTTTTTTTTTTTAAACCATTTTGTCAAATATTATTATAGTTCGATTATAACTAATCTAATTTTGTTGAGAAAATCATTGATATTATTCAAATTGGAATTATCGGTTAAGAAGAGGAGTGTATAAACGGTTCACCATGATCTAAGCAATCGATTTTCATCATTATTTAATTATAACTGCAATAAGAAAATTGGCGGTGATTGATGAGTTTGAGTGTTTGACCTTGTCATGAGTAATCGTGTGATCTATAATTCTCTCTAATATATATATATATATATATATATATATATTGTGTGTGTCTGTAATCCACATAATGTCAATGGTGAATAAGGTATGGCCACGTATTGCTCAGTAAGAGTCTTAAATTGTTATTTTATTGATGGCTTGAAAGCGAACATTTTTTTGTTATTGTTTAGAGAAAAAGTCCGCAACAAACCTCCTCCCCCCCACCCCCCCAAAAAAAAAACATTTTTATATTGTTCCTTCAATAACTAAAGAAAATATTTTGGGTGACAAGCCCTCGTGGGTCTACTTCGTTTCTCTGAATTTCATAATATATTCCCTCATTTAGTAGGACAACCTTGTGCCTCATTTCTCCGGGCAGGTCTTATTTTCTTAATATGCAACGGTCAAAAAAACTAATATGCAAACCCTAATTATTATCACCTACTTCCTTTTCTCAACGAAAATATCTCTAATTATACAATATCTAATTTTAAGCATCCTTCAAGAATTCTTCTCGACTAATGCAAATCTAATACTCTATACACTATAAAACTAGTAAATAGTGGCCTCTTTTTCTATTTTTAGGCCAATATATATAACAATGTCAACATTGAAGAAGACTCAAAAAGGCTAACCTAATAAGGAAAGATGGGATATGCCCACACGATGTCGTCCATATGTCACATCTTAGGGTACGGGAGGTGACGTAGCAGTTGATTTAATTTAATTAAATAAAAATTTAGTTAAGAATATGAGTTTAAGGGTTAAATTAAATATAAAAGTATGAAAGATTTAAAAAACCATTTTGTAAAAGAATTCATAATCATTAAATAAATAAAATCATTGAGCTAATCATTAAGCCAGAAATAAGATAATAAATATAACGAGTATGGGTCACATTGACCCATAACTTGTGCACACACATTGTACTGACAATATAATAATACAACTACAGTCCAAGCACAAAGAAAGTTAAAACATTACATGCATTGTTCAATTATTACAAATAATCTACTAACCTTTCTACAGCTCCTGAGTTCTGTCTGTTGAGTTCTCTCTGAACCTAAGAGGAAATCCACCTAGAGGGGGAAGTTTGAAAACAAATAAAATGTGAACAAAAGGCTCAGTAGGACTATATTTTAGGAAACCACTTAATTTAAAAAGAAATATCGTTATTCAAGAGATTATTTAAAAGAAAGCTTGAATAAATAAATTTAAGTAAAACCGTTCTTACCCAAAACAGTTTATTTGGTCGACTAGAAATCTCATCATTTTCTTTTCCTAGGCAAACCATATGAATAACACCACCGTAGTAGCCCAACTGGGTTTCGAGACCTGCCCCCAAGGTCAATCGCTATATGACCCGATCTTTGATATGGCATCATGCCCTTATGTTCATTTTGATCATTATTCAAAACCCATTTACCGAGTATTATCATTTGCATTCATTATGGAGTTCATTATAAAATTCATCTCAATCCACGGTTCATAAAACAACCAATAAAATTTCCTTTTAATTCATCCTTGAAAACATTTTGATAAAAATCCTTTTCAAGGTCAAATTATTTAAAATTAGGCTACCAAAGAAGGGGGTAGAAATCCTACCTTGATACTCGTGCTAGTGCCCCATACTGTAATCCCAGTCCGCTATACATTAGCTCCACGGAACCATGAATGATCCTAGATACAAACTAAGTCGATCAATATTTAGTTTGAGACATTCTATGTTACTAAACCATTTCATGATGTCCTAGTCTGCCATTTGTATCCTTAAAATCATTTTATAAAGTTGAAATTTCAATCGGGGTTCAAAACAGTAAAAACGGATGAAAATCACAAAATTTGCCCTAGTTTGGTCGGCCTGTCAGTCCCCTAGTTCGGCCGGCCGAACTGCACAGTTCGGCCTGCTAGAGGACCATGTCCGGTCGGCTGAACATTCCCAGGTTTGGCATGCCGAATGGATGAATCCGGCCTGCCGATCCTCTGAATCCGGCCTACCCAACACGAAGTTTGGCCTGCCGAACTAGAAAATTTTCAGAAATTTCAGGCATAGGTTTTAGGTCTCTCAAAACTCAAATCTTCGTTTTAACTTGTTTTTCCCAAATTCCAAGCATAGAAAACAATTATAGATGATAGAAAAACATAATAGAACACTTTTGAACTCATTTAAACAATATTTAAACACAAAATCCCAAAAATCTGAAAATAGGAAAAAAAAAGAGGAAAAATGAGAAATCTTGAATCTAATCCGTTTTTCTTCAAACAAAGCATAGATGCTAGTTGTTCTAAGTTCCTTTAGCTTAAATCAAGGGTTTTCTAAGCTCAAACAAACTTAGATTTCAAAAATGCATGAAAAATTGAAATTTTGAAAAAGTTTAGAAATTTCAAAACTAACCTCAAATCCAAGCCTCAAATCATGTTTTTGGTTGTCAAATCACATTCTCGAGCTTCCTTCTTGCAAACCTGAAGCTTGCTTTCAAATTTTCTTTCAAAAATTTGAGGAGAAATTGCGAGAGAAAGAGGGAGACCGAGAGAAAGAGATGAGCGTGAGAGGGAGGGTGAGAGAGAGGGAGAGAGAGTGAGTGAGTGAGAAAGGAAGAGAGTGAGAGATTTAAATAGAGATAAATAATAGATGATTTTACTGTGCGAAAACTATGTGTCGCCCACAGTTTTGTAAAACTGAATACATTTGACATTTTACAAATTTGTGTGTCCCAAAGATTCAAAATGATATTTAAAATAATTAAAAACAATTAGAAGTCATTAAGATAACCAAAACAACTTTACACCCAAAATTTTATTAAATGATCAAATTAATTTTAAAACATTAGTTATGGCACACTAATTTGTCATTTTACATTATAATAACATTAAATTAATTTCGGGGCGTTACAACTCTCCACCCCTAAAAGAAATTTCGCCCTCAAAATTTACAAATCAATCTAGAAACAAAACAGATGCGGATACAACTCCCGCATGTTAAACTCTAATTCTCAAGTGGCTTCATCAACCCCGTGATGTTGCCACATGACCTTTACCAACGGTATCTCACGACGATGTAAACTGATCACTTTTCGATCGATGATCTGAACTGGTACTTCCTCATACGTCGTATCTTTTTGAACCTGCACATCGCGAAATGAAATTATCTTATCCTGCTCAGGCGGACACTTTCTGAGCATCGACACATGGAACACGTCATGAACATGAAAAAGTTAGGGCGGAAGGTCGAGCCGATAAGCGACCACACCAACACGCTGAGTGATTTCGAACGATCCAATATATCTCGGTGTAAGCTTTTCACTTACTCTGAACCGTATAGTTTCTTTACGAGGCGATACTTTCAAGAGGACAAAGTCCCCTACTGCGAATTCTAAGGGCCGACATCTTCTATCTGCATAACTCTTTTGTCGACTCTGAGCTGCCCTTAATCGATCTCGAATTACCGCGACTTTCTCATTGTTATCACAAGTCTCATCCGGCCCAAGAATAACCCTGTCTTCTGGCTCTACTCAACACACAGGTGACCTACACGGTCGCCCATACAATGCCTCAAACGGTGCCATACCAATGCTTGCCTGATAGCTGTTATTGTACGCGAATTCTACCAGATGCAAATATCTCTTCTGATTCCCGCCGAAATCTAACGCATAAGCACGCAACATGTCCTCGAGAATCTGAATAACCCGCTCAGACTGCCCATCAGTCTGAGGATGAAATGCCATACTCAAGTTCAAATATGTACCTAAAGCCTCTTGAAAACTCCTCTAGTACTTAGCATTAAACCTGGTGTCTCAATCGGAAGTGATGGACAAAGGAACTCCGTTTAATCTAACTATGTTCTGCAGATACAACTCCGCAAGAATCCTCCTCGAACATATCGACCTAAATGGAATGAAATGTGTTGATTTCGTCAACCTGTCGACCACGACCCAAACTGCATCATGCAGTTGCTCCATCCTCGGCAAACCTGTGAGAAAATCCATCGTCACATGCTCCCATTTCCACCCTAGAATAGGAAGCAGTTGAAGCTGACCTGCTGGCTTTTGATGCTTGGCTTTCACCTGGAGACACGTCGCACACTTGGCCACGTACTCTTGAACATCTTTCTTCATGCCTCTCCACCAATATTGCTTCTTTATATCATGATACATCTTTCTTCAGTCCATGCTATATCAACACGCATCCAAGTCCGCGTCCTGAAGCATCTGTATAAACTCATATGGCTTGTCACTGCTAGGGATAACCAACACTAGGGCTGAAGTCAACCGATTCTTCAATTCTTGAAAAGCAAGCTCACGTTCTTCATCCCACTCAAACCTTACGTTTTTCCTGACCAACCTCGTCAACGGCGCTGCAACCTTCGAGAAATCCTTTACAAATTTCTTGTAATAACCTGCAAGACCCAAAAAGCTGCAGATTTCTATTGCATTCCTTGGCCGTTCCTATTCTACTATGACTTTAATCTTGGACGGATCCACAGAAATACCATGCTCGGAGATGACATGACCCAAAAACTTAATCTCTATTAACCAAAATTCACACTTTTCTTTCTTGACATACAACTGGTGCTCCCGTAGAATCTGAAGCACGATCCTGAGATGCTGCTCATGCTCCTCCTAAGTCTTAGAATACACTAGAATATGATCGATGAACACGATCACGAACTGATCCAGATTTGGCCTGAATATCCTGTTCATCAAATCCATAAAAGCTACCGGAGCATTCATCAACCCAAACGGCATCGCCAGAAACTCAAAATGTCCATACCGGGTCTTGAAAACTGTCTTGGGAATGTCCTCTTCCTTTATCCTGAGCTGATGGTACCATGAGCGCAAATCTATCTTTACGAAGTACCGCGAACCTCCCAACTGATCAAACAACTCATCGATCATGGGCAAAGGATACTTATTCTTCACTGTGACACGATTCAGTTGTTGATAATTTATACACAACCTAAGAGTTCCATCATATTTCTTAGCAAACAAAACCGATGCTCTCCACAGAGATGTGCTATTTCGAATATACCCCTTATTAGCAAGCTCTTGAAGTTGCTTTCTCAAATCTTTTATTTTTGCTGGTGCCATTCGATAAGGTGCTACTGAAATCGGTGCTGTTCCTGGAAGCAACTCAATACCAAACTCAATCTCCCGATACGTGGTAACCCTGGCAACTCGTCGGGGAAGACATGCTCATACTCATCAACCACTAGAATCGCTACATTTTCTCTCAAGGCATAGGGCTCATCTTCCAGACTTGCAAGAAAAGCATGACAAACCAGATTTCTTCGCCCTCCAAGACATGACTTAATGAGACGCTCACTCATTAAATGATCACAACCACCCTGGTAAGTGATCATCGTCCCCCTATCAGACACTAGGGTCACTTTCCTAAACTGGTAGTCTACAACTACATTATACCTAGACAACTAGTTCATCCCTAGGATTACATCATATGAGCTCATGGGGAGTATAATCAAATCACTTTTCAAAATCTCATCCCCAATCTTGATTTTACAAGCTTTACATATATAATTTACACACACCCGCCCCAAGGGAGAAGCTATAACTAAGGGTTCATTAAACTCTTTTATCTCTAGTCTAAAGGCATGTACAAAACGACTCGAAATGAGAGAATAAGTGGCACCTGTATCAAATAAAACGTGAGCTAGGGATTGGAAAACTAAGATTGTACCATCGACTACCGCATTATTGGTCTGGGTATCTGAACCTCCCGATGCCATTGCATAAACCTGCACTGGTGCCTTTCTTTTCCCTCTACCAACATTGCTAGGTCCTGGATTATTCTACCGATACTGCTGTGACGGAGACGAATGCACACTAGCTGCATTCGGCGCTCGATACTGAGGAACACTATGCTGGAAATGTTGTGGCTGTTGTCCTTGTGCTAGATATGACAATTGCTGAGGAGAGAACTGAGGAAACTGTAGCTACAGAAACTGCTGAGGCGGAGGTAAGGTCTGAGGCTGAGGCTGACGACTGGCACCTTCCTCGGTCTAAGATCTAAGACGGGCACTCCTGATCGGGCAATTCCTCTTGATGTGTCCTGGCTGCTGGCAATAATGACAATGGAAGCTGTAGGGATTGCTACGCCCGCTACCAAATGAACTGCTACTACCACTGTTCGCGCCATCTTGCTTGTTCTTTCCAGGAGTTGGACGGCTACTAGTGTTTTTCCTACCGCTCCTCTATGGTCCTCCTAAAGATTTTGCTCGATCCTCACAATACTGCGCATAATTACTTTCCATTGATATCGTTGACGACACAAGCACTCTGAAACTCCTAAGTCGTAGAGCAACCACCTGTCGCCGAATAGGAGCCTTAAGTCCTTCCTGAAACTTTATACATTTTTCACGTTCTGATGCCACTGCCAATGGAGCAAACCTGGCAAACTCATTAAACCTTACCTCATACTCACGAACTGACAAGTCACTCTGCTGCAACCTATAGAACTCAGCTGCCTTCTGGTCTTTATACCCCTGCAGAAAATATCGGTCACAGAACAGCTCCTCGAACCTGTCCCAACTGATATTACCACTGCGTTCTAAACACTTAGCTTGTTTCCACTAAGTATTAGCACCACCCTCGAACTTATACGTAGCAAATTCCACACGATACTCATCAGGCACACCTAGGGTATCCAAATGCTTTACGATCGAGTCTAGCCAATATTCTACCAATTGTGGATCCCTATTTCTATCAAAAGTCAGAATAGACGCACGCTGAAATTCCTTAAAATATGTATGCCAATGACTAGCATCAAAATCCTCCGGTCCATCCCTAACTGTCATATGTCGGAATGCCGTAAATATAGACCTCATCATACCCTCGTCATTTTTGAACTTGGTGTCAGCTGTCGAACGACGTCTAGGTGCCATTCTTTCACTTCTGAAAACAAAATTTAGACTGTCAGGGGTATTTTATTATCATACATATGTGTGCACAATTCCCAATGTTCATAACCTTGAGCTCTGATACCATTCTGTCATGCCCCAGGGTACGGGAGGTAACGTGGCGGTTGATTTAATTTAATTAAATAAAAGTTTAGTTAAAAACATGAGTTTAAGGGTTAAATTAAATATAGAAGTATGAAAGATTTAAAAACCATTTTGTAAAAGAATTCATAATCATTAAACAGATAAAATCATTGAGCAAATCATTAAGCAGGATATAAAATAATAAATATAGCGAGTATGGGTCCCTTGTCCACAACTTGTGCACACACATTGTACTGACAATATAATATACAACCACAGTCCAAGCACAAAGAAAGTTAAAACATTACATGCCTTGTTCAATTATTACACATAATCTACTAGCCCTTCTGCTACTCCTGAGTTCTGTCCGTTGAGTCCTCTCTGTACCTAAGAGGAAATCCACCTAGAGGAAGAAGTTTGAAAACAAACAAAATGTGAGCGAAAGGCTCAGTAGGACTATATTTTAGGAAACCACTTAATTTAAAAAGAAATATCGTTATTCAAGAGATTATTTAAAAGAAAGCTTGAATAAATAAATTTAAGTAAAACCGTTCTTACCCAAAACAGTTTATTTGGTCGATCAGAAATCTCATTATTTTCTTTTCCTAGGCAAACCATATGAATAACACCACCGTAGTGGCCCAGTTGGGTTTCGGGACTTGCCCCCAAGGTCGATCACTACACGACCCGATCTCTGATATGGCATCATGCCCTTATGTTCATTTTCATCATTATTCAAAACCCATTTGCCAAGTATTATCATTTACATTCATTATAGAGTTCATTATAAAATTCATCTCAATCCACGGTTCATAAAACAACCGATAAAATTTCCTTTTAATTCATCCTTGAAAACATTTTGATAAAAATCCTTGTTAAGGTCAAATCATTTAAAAATTAGGCTACCAAAGAAGGGATAGAAATCCTACCTCGATACTCGTGCTGGTGCCCCACACCGTAACCCTAGTACGCTATACGTTAGCTTCGCAGAACCACGAATGATCCTAGATACAAACTAAGTCGATCAATATCTAGTTTGAGACATTCTATGTTACTAAACCATTTCATGATGTCCTAGTGTGCCATTTGTATCCTAAAATCATTTTATAAATTTGGAATTTCAATTGGGGTTCAAAATAGTGAAAACGGATGAAAATCATAAAATTTGCCCTAGTTCGGTCGGCCTGTCGGTCCCCTGGTTCGGCCGACCAAACTGCACAATTCGGCCTGCCGGAGGACCATGTCCGGTTGGCCGAACATTCCCAGGTTCGGCTTGTCGGACGGATGAATCTAGCTTGTCGATCCTTTGAATTTGGCTTGTCGAACTAGAAAATTTTTCGAAATTCCAGGCATGGGTTTTGGGTCTCCCAAAACTCAAATCTTCGTTTTAACCTGTTTTTCTCAAATCCTAGGCATAGAAAACAATCATAGATGATAGAAAAATATAATAGAACACTTTTGAACTCATTTAAATAAGATATGAAAAATCTTGAATCTAATATATTTTCTTTAAACAAGCATAGATCCTAGTTGTTCTAAGTTCCTTTAGCTCAAATCAAGGGTTTTCTAAGCTCAAACAAACTTAGATGTCAAAAATGCATAAAAAATTAAAAATTTGAAAAAGTTTAGAAATTTTAAAACTAACCTCAAATCCAAGCCCCAAATCACGTTTTTGGTTGCCAAATCATGTTCCCGAGCTTCCTTCTTGCAAACCCAAAACTTGCTTTCAAATTTTCTTTCAAAATTGTGAGGAGAAATTGAGAGAGAAAGAGGGAGACCGAGAGAGAGAAATGAGCGTGAGAGGGAGGGTGAGAGAGAGAGAGAGTGAGTGAGTGAGTGAGTGATTGAGGAAGAGAGTGAGAGATTTAATTATAGAGAAATGATGGGCGGTTTTATTGTGCGAAAACCATATGCCGTCCACGGTTTTATAAAACTGAATACATTTGACATTTTACAAATTTTTGTGTCCCAAAGATTCAAAATGACATTTAAAATAATTAAAAATAATTAGAAGTCATTAAGATAACCAAAACAATTTTACACCCAAAATTTTATTAAATGATCAAATTAATTTTAAAACATTAGTTATGGCACATTAATTTATTATTTTATATTATAATAACGTTAAATAAATTTCAGGGTGTTACATCATATCTATGTATGCGCGCATGTATATATATAGATATATATATATATTATTACTATAGATTGAGAATTCTATATGAAAAACTTTTACAACGGTTAAAAAATTGTTATAAAAACCTTAATTATGGTACAAAAATTAAGTTTTTGTGATTATTTTTTTATCGTTATGATATCTCAGAATGAACGCTAAAAATATATATATTATTGTATGTTTACAATGCAATTTGCAAATATACGCGTTGAATACGTAATGCTAGTGTCGGCACAAAATTAATGGCGTGACAAAGAAGAAAGTGTAGGGCAGAAAGTAAACAAAAGGCTTTTAAAGCATTCACAAATGTCAACACTTGAGGAGTCTGTCTCTAGACAAGATTTATCCGCTGCCGTCACCGAAAGGCATTTTCCCCCTTTGTTTGACGTACATATATACGCTTCATGAACTTTCAACGGAGACACAACTTATTTATTCAAGTTCTGTATAATAATATATGTTGCCGAAGAAAAATCATCTTGTTCTTATGTAACGTGTTGAGAATATTTTATTTTGACTGCGTATCGAAGTACATATGAAATCCCAATTTGTTTAGTCTTCGAAAGTGTAAAAAGGCTGCAAATTAGTGCATGTTTTCACATGTTTTACTCCACTTGTATGATAAATTCAATGATGCTTTCTCTATCCAAAAAAGTTAAAAAGAAAAAGAAAATGTTGGATTTGCTTTGTATCCAAATCTCATCCATTTTCATCCTAGGCCACATGATTTTTTACGATGTGTCAAGGGTCAATTAATTTAACCTTAAAGCGTTTGACAACGCAGTTACAACTAAAAGTTAAAATAAATTTATTATAATATATGAGAGTTTTACACTGTAGCTTATTTTTATTTTTAGGTGGAGCCAAAAAATTAATAAGAAGACATAAAGGTGTGATTGAACTAATAAAGAGAGGGATAAAATTGATTTTAGATAGGGGCAGAAACAATTTTAAGGGGAGTGAAGGTGTAACTTTAAGAGAGTAAAATATAATTTTTATAAAATTTTATATAAAATTTTAAGAAAAAAATTAATAGGAGTGGCCACCTACCTTACTTATTATGTGGCTTCGACTCTGTTTTATTTTATAGTATAATATATAAGGACTGTAAAAATTAAAAATATATAATTAAAATCACCCTGTTAAACAAAACTTAAGATTTGTTGCTTCAAAATATTATACAGAGGAAAATAAAAATCACACTTTACTTGGAATGAGTTGACGGGACATATTCTTTTGCAGTTTTTGATGACTGTCTAATACTGGATTTGATAGACCCGATGACTAAGTTTGATGGCTTTTTGTTTTAAATGAATTTACCAAGCTAGATTTTGGCCATTGGTGTTCTCTTTGTACCTGGTAAAGATGACATTTAATATAAAATAATTCTCTCTAGCTATGTGTAGTAGGCTAGGCTCACAGTCTTCGTAGAGAAAGTGTTCAGCCGAATGGGTTAATTTTAGAAGTACTGCTTTTACGGTATTATGTTTTAACTTACAGTCACTCCTACGAAAAAATTTAAAATATATCATTTTAAAAAAATATAAATACATAATTAATTATAAATATTTTAAATTAAAATTAAATAAATAAATATTATTTAATGATTTTTAGTTTTTTTATTAAAAAAATAATATCAATCAAAGAAAGAAATATTAAATGGTAGATTACTATTAAAAAAATAATATACCTCTTGACCTACTCAAATGGGCCTGCAAAAGTGCAAAGGAATTACAGATTCTTCCAAAAAGAATAGGGCTTGGCCTACCAATAGCACTGTAAAGCTCATATACAAGTAAATAAGGTGATATATTACTTTTTTTTCTAACCATTATTGTGTTCACTCTTTTTTTTTTCTTTTTATTTGATCCATATCATTTCTCCTAACGAACATATATTTATATAACTTTAACCTAAAATACTTAAAAATAATAATGTCTTTATATTTGTTAGAAATAATATTTTAAACTTTTTCATAAAAATGATAATATTAAAAAACAATACCGAAGTGGTTTTTTCAAATTGGCCCAGTTCATACGATATTTTACCGCTGGTTATAAATTTTCAATAACAAATTCTTTTCCATTTTTTCATCATTTGATTTTTCTCCTGGGAGCAGTATAACTTCAGAAGGCTTGGCTAAAAAAAAAAAGAAACCGCAGTATAACTTCAGAAGGCTTGGCTAAAAAAAAAAAAACCGAAACTATGTGATGTTTCTTTAAAACATCTCATTCGTATTCTATTGTTTGAAAAAAATCAAAATGTTACCTTATAGTTTTTAAAAATATTATTTTAATATCATGAGTTCGTGTTTTGTGACATAAAATTTCATTTTTGCCGTTTTATTAATGGATCATGAATTAATTTTATAAAATTAGAATAAAAAATTAAACAAAAGATTAAACAAAACTCGTCAAAGAAAAGCATATATGCGAATTTATAAATTTTTTGGCATTATTTATATATATTTTCTTTTATAGTTTCAACATAATAGTTTAAGGTTCATTAATAAAAACGTAAAAAAAATAAAATTTCTTATCATATGACACAAACTTAAAGTACCAAAATAATACTTTAAAACTTACAAGATATTATTTTGATATTTTTTAGACAACAAATACCCTAGTTTAAAATATCATACCAAAATAATAAAACTCTTCGTTTATTTTGGGCCGAAGATCTGCTCACCTAGCACTCCTCTAGGTGCCCAAAATAATGCTGGAGCCTTTTATCATTTTTTATTTTAACTCGCAAGTCTAGAAGTATGATTAACTCTTAGATAAAGATTAGGAACCTTATTGCAGCAACAGCGTTTGTAGTCCAACGGTTAGGATAATTGCCTTCCAAGCAATAGACCCGGGTTCGACTCCCGGCAAACGCATGGTCTTTTACTTTTGTCTTTTTACACATGGACTGAAAATTTTCTGTGTCATGGACGTCAATAGTTCATTACTTCTAGTCATTTTATTGCCTTCTTAATTTTGACATCAGCTTTATCAAAAACACTAGTAAGATAACTTGCACGTGCTAGTTGCAAAAAACATTACCTATTATAGCATATATCAAGCTATCAAGGCATTTTTTTTTTTTACCTATTTTGACAAATCCATCCAAGTATTAATAATTCCGCGAGGGCATACAATATACAACTAACTCTTTTATGTAGTTAAATATACAACTAACTTTGTTTCATACATCATATCTCTAATCACAATATATATTATCATAAGATGTGAAGCGCATCTGAAGTGGAATCAAAGCAGGCTTTCCTGTGCGTGAAAATCATATGTTAAGCAGCTAGCATTGAATAAAACCAGAATCAGTTGATTTATTATGCAACTCGATTTTCATTTATTTGATACTAAACCATGGCTCTGAACTTGATCTAATTTATTTTGGAGACGTGAGGAATTCTTGTAAACTACAAACACCTCTTCAAGTCTTCCCTAAGGCTCCAACCTCATTCTTAGTGAAAGTAGACACAGATTTAGCAAACAAAAAGGGCATGGCAGATTAATATCGAGAAGCGATGGAAGAACGGACGCATAAAAAAACTAGGACTGCTTCCAAGATTAGTTACCATGTCTAATGAATAAATTGTACTATTGGCCCCCAAAGCCAAGCTTTCAATTTAGGTAAAGTTATACTCTAAACTTTAAAATCATTAGCAATTAAGGTCCAATAGCTAACAAGCGTTAAAAAAATAGACGTCAATGGTCATAAAATTCCCAAATGATTTCCTTAAAGGTGGAGCTCGTTATTTTTAGAAAAAAAATAAAACTCAACAATAAAAAAGTATTTAATGAAAATTAAAAGTAATTATTGGATCTTAATTATTAATTATTTCAAAGTTTATGGTGTATTGTCGTAAGATTAAAAGTTCAGATGCACTATACAAAAAACTGAATAGTTCAAGATTTAACGGTACAATTTACTTATATCTAAAACCCAATTGAATTGAACAAATATTAAAAAAAATAACTTTATGATAAATACTCAATGACAAAATGAATACCCCATTGCCAAACGCATGCTTACTCTTTAAATAAAACGAACCAATAAAGAATCGTCAAACGTACTAATGACGGTTTTTTACGCACCTAAATTCATTTGACAAACTCCTAAAGTGATTAAGTTGACAAAAAGAAAATGAATGGACATGATTCACTTAGACACGGAGATAGAGATGGCAAATATAGAAATCTTCGTGCCTCAAACAAATAGGTGTATTGTAACGTCTCAAAATTTATTTAATGTTAATATAATGTAAATGATAAATTAGTGTGCCATAATTAACGTTTTAACATTTATTAGACTATTTGGTTGGATTTTTGAATTTTTGGTTGTTTTGTTAAATTAATGAATTCGAAGGATTTCTTGTTGTTTCAAAATGATGTTTTGAGTTTTAAAACACAACAATTTGTAAAATGTTAAAAATACTCCGTTTTGCAAAACCGTGGGCGGCACATGGTTTTCGCACAGTAAAACCGCCCACCGATTTTCTCTATTTATTTCCTTCCTTTCTCTCTCTCTCCTCACTCTCCCGTGACATTCTCTCTCTCCTCTCTCTCTCTCTCGGCAGCTCTCTTTCTCTCTCAATTCTCTCTCAAATTTTGAACTCCATTTCGAATCCAAGCTTCGGGATAGCAATGAGGAAGCTCGGGGACGTGATTTGGCAACCGAGAACGCAGATTTAAAGCTTCGATTCGAGGTTAGATTCGAAATTTCTAAACTTTTTACAAAATTTCCAATTTTGTGTGTTTTTGAAATCTAAGTTTGTTTAAGCTTATAAAACCGTGGATTTGTGTTAAATGAACTTAGAACAACTAGAATCTAAGCCTAGATTGAAGAAAAACGGATTGAATTCAAGATTTTTCATTTTTCTCATCTTTTTCTCATTTTTGGATTTTTGAGGATTTTGAGTTTAAATGTTGTTTAAATGATTCCAAACATGTTCTAGAATGTTTTTCTATCAACTATAGTTGTTTTTCATGCCTGGGATTTGAGAAAAACAGGTTAGAAACAAGATTTGGATTTTGGGGATCGAGAAACCCATGGCTGGGATTTCTGGGTTTTCCCAGTTCGACAGGCCGAAGTTCATGTTCGGCAGGCCGGAGTGATGATCGGCAGACCAGTGTTCTTCCGACCGGCAGGCCGAATCTGGGGAAATGTTCGGCAAGCCGAACTTTGCTTCCGGCAGGCCGAACTGTGCAGTTCGGCAGGCCGAAGCAGGGCGTCCGGCAGGCCGACCGAGGCATGGAAAATTTTGTAATTTTTACCCATTTTCACTGTTTTGAACCCTGATTTAAATCCCAACCTTATAGGATGATTTTAAAGGTACAAATGGCACACTAGGACATCATGAAATGATTTAGTAACATAGAATGTCTCGAACTAGATATTGATCGACTTAGTTTGTATCTAGGATCGTTCGTGGTTCCGTGGAGCTAACGTATAGCGGACCGGGATTACGGTGTGGGGCACCGGCACGAGTATTGAGGTAGGACTTCTATCCTATTTCTTTGGTAGCCTGGTTTGAAATGATTTGGCTTTGAAAAGGATTTCTATCAAAATGTTTTCAACGGTTGTTTGAAAATGGTTTTATCGGTTATATTTTAATATACCGTGATTAGGAAATGAACTTCATAATAAATGTAATTGACAACACTCGGTAATTGGGTTTTGAATGATAATGATAATAAACACATGGGCATGATGCCATATCAGAGATCGGGTCGTGTAGCGATCGACCTTGGGGGCAGGTCCCGAAACCCAGCTGGGCCACTACGGTGGTGATTTCATGGTTTGCCTAGGTAAAAGTAATTTGGTGTTTTGATTTGACGAGTGGACTGTTCTGTGACAGAACGGTTCTATTCAAATTATTTATTTATTTATTTATTTAAGTTTCCTTTGAATAGCTTCTAACGATACTATGTTTCTTTGCATTAAATGATTTTATAAAACATAGTACTACTGAGCCTTTCACTCACGTTTTATTGTTTTAAATTTCCCCTAGGTGGTTTCCCCTTTAGGTTTGGAGAAGATTCTTCGGACCGAACTCAGGAGCAATAGGAGAATTTATTTATATTCTGTATTTATTTAATCAAGGCATGTAAGACTTAACCATATTTGTACTTGGACTGTGATTGTATTTATGATATTGTCAGTACCATGTGTGTGCACAAGTTGTGGGTTGTGGAACCCATATTCGCGGTTTTTATTTTATTATTATTATTTGCTAAATATTTATAAATTCGTTTATCAAATGTGGTGGAAAATCTCTTTATTTCTCACTTAATTGGATTTTTAAACTCTTAATTTCAATTAAATCCTCTTTTAATTAATCTAAATATTCCGTCACGTCACCTCCCGTACTCCGGGGCGTGACATGTATAGCTTTGCTCAGACCAAATTCAACATCATAAAAAACACAAGACAAAGATTAATATCATAGAAAAAATACGAGGTCATTGGGAGCAAAAAAAAAAAAGAACTTGAATATTTTCAGAGTTGAAAGAAAAAAAAAAAAGATATATGACTCTTAACCTGTTTGGTATTGGTTGGTTTTAACCAACTTTTCAGTTACGAATAGTATAAAGCTCTCATATGCTACAGCAAAAGCAAAAAGTTGTTACAAAACTCTCACATGCTATGATATTTACAGTTCTAATCAATGGTTCTAACCACTATTTAAATATCATTCAAATTTCCATTTAAAATTCAGAGAAGACGGTAAAAAACTTGCAATATCAACAATCTCCTGAGTTGAAACCTCCTCTAAGCAAGCAAAAAATTTCGGATTTAGACCACCATTTCATACTATCACCAATCTCATCACTAATATTAAGGATTATTTGTAAAAAAGAAAAAAAAAAAAGTAACCGACTTTAAATCCTTCAAACACGTTGATAGTTTTGCCTGCTCTTCACATTTGCAAATCAGAGGATTCCCTTGACGACCAAGTTTTCAATGTCTGGTTCCGATGTTCTCAGCTTTTAAGCACATATTAAGGAAAAAATACTATGAGCGTAGAAAAGCAAATAGAGCTCTTCATCACTTGAATTCTACGTTTAAGGTTTTATTATTATTTTTTTTTGAAGAATTATAATTCAATGTCTAACATACACTGTAAATTTTACCAATTAAATTTTTAGCAATCAAAACTTCTGAATAAAGGCCAAAGCAATAACGTAAAACTTAAAAAGAGAAGGGGCACAAATGGAAAAGAAAGTTAATAACACAATTGCTTGCTTCTTCACATTTTTAATTTTTAATATATAGTGTATAAATGTTATTTGGGCTTGGCTTCTAGACTGTTATTATTATTATTTTTTAACTCTGTTTATGATATATAAAGTAGGAAATACTTTGTTAGGCTTGCTAAAATTTTGAATAGAATTTATTCTCCTGATCTCTTTTTTCGATATATAAGATGGGAAATACTTTGTTGGGCTTAGCTTCTATACAAATGAAGATTCTTCTCGTGATTAGTATTTTGTTTTTCGTTCTTCAGCATTGCCTAAGACAAACAAACATTTGTATATGT
The DNA here is from genome assembly GCA_025403435.1 of Artocarpus heterophyllus. NCBI lineage: Eukaryota > Viridiplantae > Streptophyta > Magnoliopsida > Rosales > Moraceae > Artocarpus > Artocarpus heterophyllus. The sequence continues at coordinate 17,284,006 of CM046349.1, forward strand.
AAATGTTGAAGGTGAAAATTTGCCAACCGATCTCTCGCGAAATTTGATCTCACCATGGTGAAGATTCTTTTGAATCTATTAAAGTAAGTGCAAAAAAAGGCAAAGAACGCTAAAAATTATATTGGTTCTCTTGCCGAGAGTTACGTCTACTTTGCGAAGTGAAAAAAAAAATCATTATACTGTAAGAAAAATACACACTCTAATGCTCCTGTAGGACTTGGTCCTTTTTCTGAGGTATAGGCACCCATTTATAGCCCATTTGACACATAATTCAAATAAAATTAAATTAATGAACATCTTATTCTAGAAATTATTCATTTCTCGAGATGTTTGCCCTTATTTGAATTTACTGGATCTTCATAATTTTAATAAATTGGGTTGTTTCTCAATTTGAAATTTCAACAGTACTTATCTCTCACGGATCTTTCTTCACTTCACCCCTATCGCATGCGAACAATACGTTAGCGTCGACTGCACGAGGACAACGTGTTAGCCTCGACCGCAGAGCTGCCTCTCCTTATGGGGGCCTATAAATGCCCCTAGGTCTGCCTATAGGCCCGCAACAGTTAAAAAAAAAAATTACACTGCATAGAAAAAGAGTGCATTTTTTATGAAGGGGAAATCTTTTTCATTTTATAGGATTAAAAAAACCACACTGCTTATAAGATAATAAAAATTAATTTAGTATATAGTATATTTTTTAAACTAAAATTTATTGTTTATCAGTAAAATAGGATGCATCATTTTGTATCGTGAGTAGCAAAATTTTAAACCCATAGAGTGTTCTTTATCAAATGTCTATGCTCCAGACAAACTTTGCGTATAAAAGTTTGATAACGAGGCATTTTGAAAAATGACTTTTAAAAAAAGTCATTTTTAGGCAAATGGTTTTTTTTTTTTTTTTACAGTTTTTTGACTAAAAAAAAACATGCTTTTTAGGCATAAAAACTGCTCCAGTTTTTTTTTTCACTCTAGTGAGGTTTCTCTTCTCGTTACAGTTATTTTCATTTTTTTTCTGAAAAAAACTAAGACAGTTTATCTGCTTAAAAAAACGTGTTTTTTTATGCAAAAAAAGAGAGGTCATTTTCTTAATTAAGAATTTTTTTTTGCCCTTTTTCCAAATTCTTCCAAATAACAGATGCCACTCTTCTTTAAAAAGAAAAATAAAAAATAAAAAAGTCTACATATATTGTACATATAACTACAGACAATGGGATGCTCATTTTGGCATCACAGCGATGATGCCCTATGGCTCCTCCTTCGGAAAATCTGTCCAAGGAACTCTAGGAAAGGAAAAAAAAAAATTAATGGGAAAATATACGGTGGAGTGAGCTTTCATTCATCCCTCGTAGAGAATGATCTAGATTCTCTGAATAATATTCGAATTACAGACATTGTCTAGATTCTTTGAATCATATTCGAATTACGGTTTATCCTAATTAAAATCTCACTCTATCTCGAAGTCAATATATATATATATATATATATATATATATATATCTGTTTTAGGGTTTCTAACTGAATTAAGAAGAAAGAAGGTGTTCTATTATTCAAAAAGACGAGAACGTTAAAAACCCTAAAAAAAATTAGAGAGAGTCATTTAACGCAAAGGAGAGGGTACTAGCACATCAATTCATTTTGAGAGAGTCTGTTCGTGTGGATACCTGCAAAGGGCGTTGCTCTAAGTAACAACGTCTGAATCCGATCCCGAATACAAAAAGCTCGAGTTAGGGTGTCACCGGAGTGAACCCGCTCTCTTCTAGAAATCTTGCCCCTTTTTGTTACCCTAGTAAGATTTTATGGCTTTCCTATCAATCTAATCGAATTGCATGGATCGTGTGAGGGTTTTGTGAGAATTAATTTTAATTTTTCGCTGCTTATTTAAATCACAAAACCCAACACAAACGTCAATTCGGATAACAATTTAAATCACTAAATCAAATCCTAATTCAAATCACACTAACTTAAATCAAATCACTAATTCGAATCCATTTACCAAACGGACCCAAGAATCCAAGTTTTCAGAGTTCTGACTCCCCTTTGATACACGGATATCTCTCCCCTTTGATACTTGGATATCTCTGCTATAGTAAAAACTAAAATTATCTCTCCTACATTTGAAGAAAAAAATCATAACCTCTTCATTTTTTATTCAATTGAGATGATTCTTTTTTTATTGTGTTCCTAATGAAGAGAAGAATAAATTAAGATCCATATTGTGTATTTTTTTAGGATCATTAACATTAAGATTTTATTAGATTTATTGATAAATCTAAAACTATTTTCACTACCTCTCTAAACACAAGTTTCAATTTTATTCCATACTCAGATTAAAACTTATGCACATTCAAAAGTTAATTCAAATAATAATTTAAATCACTAACTCAAATCCTAATTCAAATCACACTAACTCAAATCAAATCACTAATTCGAATCCATTTACTAAACGGACCCTTATTGTATTTGAGTAATTGTAATTAGATCATAGAGTTAAGAAAACAAGAAAAACGAAATAGCAAATATTTAGAATTAAACGAGAGCTAACAATGTACTTATTGACATCAAATGTAAAAGAGGGAAGTTTCTAGCATGTTAAAAAATTATTTATTATTTGGTAAAGTTGATACCATGCATTTAGTGGCCATGATCTAAATTTGACAATTAGTAACAGTTGATACCGGTAATTCAAAGTAAAAAAAGTTGGTTCAATGTGATGCAAAACATTTGGGTGCTAGAAGTTGTAAGGACAAGTCTTGCTGGATGCTTGTAGGAGCAAAAAAAAAAAAAAAAAAAAAGGAATTTATAGCTTTAGCCTGCAAGAAATGGGAAATTAATGTAAATTGTAAAAATGAAAAAAAAGTATGAAAGTAATACTATAAAAAATCAATTAGTATTTTTTTTTTTTTTTACAAAGATTTCCCAGCAATAAGGGACCATATATGTTTGCTTGGGGCAATTATGACCCTGCTGAAGAATCGTAGCCTAAAATTAATGTTATAAAACCATAGGCCATCATTACAAAAAATGGTGTAGAAAACGACTAACAACAATATTGTTCATTTAGTCAACAAAGACGTGATATTTATGGTAATAGAGTATTTTTAGTAATATGCAAAGCTGTTTGCATAATACAAGCATGATAAAAAATTAGTAAGAATAAAAATATGGTTTTTTTTTTTTTTTTTGTTCAACTGTTGTTCCTTTTGTGAATGTACTTAGTTTAGAAAGGGATAAAAATGCTTGAAATTTTTAAGTAGTTTGATGTTATGTATGCATATGCGGTAACCAAATAAATAAATTATGTGACTTATTAGAGATGGGAGAACAATAAGGGACATTATATGGGAGAGTAAAGCAAGAACAGTAGCAGTAGCAGCAGAAATAACCAAAAAAAAAAAAAAGAGAGAGAAAAAAATTAGAAATCACATTAAGAAACAAGCATCTAAGCAAGCACAACAAGAAGATAAGTTTCAAATTTCAAGTCCTATAAATTATGTCCTGCTATTTTATATTAAAAAGCATACATTAACAACATGCGCAGAGAGAGGCCATCCACCTGCAAATATTCAACGCAAGCTCAAATATTTAGTCAATCTCTGAGCAATTAAGATGATGGAATGCACTTTGCATTGTGAAGAGGAATGAAGATTTTATGAACGCATGTATTTGACAACAAAATGTTCACCCATCTGGTTTATGAACGCCCCGAAAGCAATATAAACAACGCCTTAAAACTGTTGTAATTCAATTGGTTCCTAATTACTATGAGGGTCATTTTGAAAAAAGAAGGGGAAAGAATGCCCATCAAGGTGAAATGAGAACATTATAAATGGAGTTCAGCAGCATCAAACAAATAATAGGAAGAACTACAAAGAAATTCCTGAAAGCATAAACTAAAAAGTGTAGAGAAGTGTGTTAAGGCATACAAAAAATGGACATGATAGAGAATATCGACAATTTGAATTTTCCAGCTAAAGATGCCCCCAAAAGATGAGCGACCAGAGGTTCACATGCCTACAACCCATATCATTCAGTTGCTTAATGTATTTATTATCCAACTGTACTTCCACCAATTAAAAGAAAAAGAAACAGCTTTATGAATCCAAAACAAATATAGCTAACAAGAACAAGAAGCATAGATGAGCGATCAATGACTTGCACAACACGTATTTATTTTTAATTCCAAATGACATGCTAACTTATGAACACAATTACAATAACTATCATCCGTCAAGATTGAGATTAAGCAGGCAACCCAGCGATAATGTTCCTAAAATATAAAAGGGTCCACAAAATTAGGACCCTTAAAATCGGATATATCTAATACTTTCATGACAATGCTTTTTTTTTTTTTCTATATATGATCATGTCTTATTTTAAAAAATTGGAAGATATTACAGTCAAATGGAAAACAAAATGAAATCAAATTACCATGACTATGACCCCTTTAACAGTATTATTCACGACCAAAAACTAAGGAGCTTGACAATAAGATCACAACGTAGTTCACCTTTTCCTATTGGAAAGAGAAGTAAGAAAATAATCTCAGGAAAGGAAAATATAAATTTGCAAGCTTTGCACCATTCAAGGAGGGAAAACGCCGGCAAAATTAACTTACACAGGCAACAAAAAAGCAAGAATTCTCACGAATTCCCTGCTAAAAAAACGAAACGCAAAAATCGTAAAAGAAACGGTGGTTCCAAATGCGTAACGAAACCCATAAAAAAAAAATAAAAGGAAGACAAGAGAGTAAGAGAACAATAAGAAAACCTGAGTCTCAGTCTAATCACACCAAAGAAGTTCAAAGCCGTAGCCTTCACCCGATTTCTTAAGAGGAAGAAGCTGGAAGACGAATTGGGTCCTCAACTCAGCCACTCGGACAGAAAATGAAAGGGAACATAGGTGCGGATTTACAGGGGTAAGGGCATAAAAGAGTTTGCGAGGGAAGAAGAATAAGGGCTATGGCGAGGAGAAGCATATATGAAGGGCAAGAGCACGGGAAAAAAGGGTACCGAAGGAGGAGAAAAAAAAGAAACACGAAACGGGAACAAAACGAACTGACGAAACTTTTGTGGGGAAAAAACTTTGAGCGACTTACAAGACCTTTAAATAGGTTTGTAGATAAATACATCGTTAATATGATTAATGAGCCAGGGTGTGGATAATATGGGCACGTTTAGCCTGTTCTAGACTCGAGAATTCCAACGAATATGAGATTCTAGAAGAGCAACTGTTGCGCTGATATTTGTGTGGCCTATATTTGCTCGTCCCGTACAAAATATCAGCAACATGTATAAAGGACCAAATAGAGAGTGTACAATTAATACCCCATGTAATAGGCTCCAAAAATTTTCTCCGTGGCAGAGAAAATGGAATGCGCTTCTCTGAAGCTGCCATCTCCTGTGTCATCTTCCATCTTCAATCTTCAGGTGAACTAGACAAAGCATGGCCGCGCTTACATACTTACTTTTGTGCTTGCTGAAACGTTTTTTTTTTGAAAAAAATCTTTTATGAACGAAGCAATGATAGAAGTAGAGGATGAATTCGAGAGCAATTCATGTCAACCATGTTAGTTAGAACAACGGATTTTGGAATTGGGTTTTATGGTTGTAAGTGTTTTGTTACGTAAATTGTATGCTTTGAGACTTCCAAGCTTCTGTAAATCAAGTTTTTATTTAGCTGTTTATGTCGTCGAGTGATTTTATCTACTGTCATACGAAATGGGTATTCGTTATTTCAGCTATTGTGTCTGTTGAGGTTCTAATGTGGGTACTTTGAATTTTGTCTGATTTTTTATTTAGGTTAGAGTTTAGTGAGCAAATTGTTTCTGGAATATCATATGCTAGAAATATTATATGATATAACATCACTAAAGAAAAAAATGCTGGAGTATTTTTACGTCATACTAAACTTTGCAAAAGTACTTAAATTTACCACAAATTTTGTAGGGGCAGTTTGTTTTATCATAGTTGAATTCATTATTGGTTTGATTCTTTGATTGTTTTCAATTGCAATTGCAGAATTCTTCATCACCTGTTGGTAAAAATCATTCTACCAAATCTTTGTGGCCTCAGTTTCTGTCCTCTCCACTTCCTAAACCATTTCTTCAACTTAACCGCAAATCAAAGTGCTTTCTTTACCAACCAAACTCAGTTTCTCTCTCTCCAAGATTGTATAGAGGGCTGATTTCAGCAGAATTTCAAAACCAAAGTTGGGACTTGGGAAGATTTTTGAAAACATATTATTTCTTTAACGGGCCTCCATCTCCTGCTAAGGTCAGATGCAGTTTTTTCGGTTCGGATTTTGTCTTACATTCTGTGGAATATTTTGATGCTGCAAGCTGACAGTAAGTTATTATTTGTTTAGTTCATTGAATTTCTGATCGAAAAATTATCCGGTCCATCTCCTAGTAAACCGGAAAAGATGGAAACCTCTGGCATTGTCTTAGTAGCTGGAGCAACTGGCGGTGTGGGTAGAAGAATAGTTGACATCTTAAGGAAGAAAGGATTGCCGGTCCGAGTTTTGGTATTTTTCTTGTCCCTTGTGACATTCACTTATAGCTGCTTTCCTGTTTAACAATTTAGAAAACAAGAATCGAAACATAACACCATTAGTCATGTTTCTGATAGTTTTAATTCAATGGCTCTTGATTGTTGGGTTTTTATATGAAACATTTCTTAGGTGAGAAATGAAGAGAAGGCGAGAAAAATGCTAGGCCCAGACATTGACTTGGTGAGCTAGCCAATTTTGAAGATTTAAACTTTTTGTCTATGGTTCTGTTTTTTCTTTTGCCTTACTTTTCTTTTTGAAGTGATTATCTTTTTTTCCAATTGGAAAAAAAAAAATCAGGTAGTTGGAGACGTTACTAAGGAGAGTACTCTGGTCCCTGAGTACTTCAAAGGAGTGAGGAAGGTCATCAATGCTGTTTCTGTCATTGTTGGACCAAAAGAAGGAGACACTCCTGACAGAGCAAAATACAGTCAAGTAAGTTTTCAAACATTGTTAAATTTGATGACATTCAGATACTTTCTTTTGAGATGTTTGTCGAGTTGGAGTATGAATAAAAATGGAGAAGAGGAAAAAGGCATTCTTTTGATAACAAAATTTTTAGGATTTCATTGTTGCTTCTGCATGACACCTAAATATTTTGTGGTTACAGGGAATCAAATTCTTTGAACCGGAGGTGGTGAATCCAGAGCTTATCTTGTATACTTGGGGTTCTGCTGACTTCTAGATAGGAAGCTTAATTTGTTACTAGAATACATTTGGATTTACTTTTTAAAAGGCATTGTTTAACTGATGAATGCAGATTAAGGGAGATTCACCTGAGAAGGTAGAGTATATTGGGATGAAAAATTTGATCAATGCTGTGGAAGAAGAATGTTGGACTTCGAAATGGCAAACTGTTATTTGGCTTTGAAGGTACAGTCTTCCACTCATCAAAACCATGGTCTGTATTCATGCTCCTAAAGGAAATTCTTTGGTTTTGTTTTCTTCAATAAGCCTTGAAATAAGGAACTTTGTTTCCATTTTTAATTTTTGGAGAAGGATGATGGAGAAACCAAGTTTAAAGGATACATGGGAAAGAAAATGAAAAGAAATATCTGTGAATTTAAATATGTTATTTTGATGCACATATTGATTTTTATTGCGTTAAGTGAATGCCATTCTTTTGCTCCAAAATTCTCTAGAAGATATTCAAGCAAATATGTGCTTTCGTGAAATTTGGTCAAGAGTCCTCGTTGTTGTACGATAGATGTGCAGTTAATTTGGTCATGAAACTGGAGTTTTTGTTATTTTCTTTTTCATTTGAATTTGCAGCTAATAATTTTAAGGAACTTGCTTGGGGAGCTTTGGATGATGTTGTAATGGGGGGAGTTAGTGAAAGTACATTTCAGATTGACCAAACCGGAGGTGAAAATGGTCAACCAACTGGGATCTTTAGAGGTTTCTTCTTGTCAAACTTGAGAAGTTTTTTCATCTTTGTATTCCTTTCTTGCTTCTTCTTTCTTTTGGGTAATACAGTAATCTGTTTGGCATATCTTCTTCAGGCGCTGTGTCCACCGCAAACAATGGTGGTTTTACTAGTATTAGAACAAAGGTAATTAACATTTTTTTGGACTTCTAGTTGTTTGGTCTATTTGGACTTTACCTTCAACGTGGCAATGTTTTTTAATGTTCTAAGCATTTGAATTTATCATGGTCCTTGAAGTTTCAACAGCTGCTGTACCCTGCATGCCTTTTTTTGGCCAAAATGAAGAGGAAAAAAAAAATCAAGTTATGGAGTTAGAGGTCTAACATTAACATTAACATTATCATTATCATGCCTTTTTTCGGTATTTTTGTAACAAGGCACATTCTCAGTTTTCCCTGCAATTTAAGCAAGCAGCAGAAGTGCAATAATATTGCTAATATGATAAAAAGTTGCGTCTTGAACTAGGATGCTTCAATTGCTTAAATGTAGGATTTCTTCGAGAAATTCCTGCATTGATCAGAAACTAACGTGCTTGTGATTCAACATAGGGGAGCAAAAATTCATATTTTAGGCCCCTGTCAATGAACTTATTAGCATCTATTGAATTAGAATTCCACTTTATATGTATACTTATATTGACGTTTATTTGTTCTCAGAATTTTACAATACCTGAGGATCTCTCTGCATATGATGGTTTGGAGCTGCGCCTTAAAGGTGATGGTCGACGTTATAAATTTATGATTCGAACTAGCAGAGATTGGGATGCTCTTGCTTATACAGCAGCCTTTGATACCGTAAAAGACCAATGGCAATCAGTAAGTAACACCGTGACCTTTTGATTAGTGGGCTTTGAAAAAGATCATGAATCCTTTATATCTTATTATGTTTCATTTTTCAGGTGCGCTTGCCATTTTCTTCTTTGAGGCCGATTTTTCGAGCACGAACAGTTTTTGGTGCTGCTCCATTTGACCCAACAAATGTAATATCATTGCAGGCATGTTACTCTACATCATTATTTTATGCCTGTCTTTCTTCTTTAAGATCACTAAAATAGTTATTTATGACCGAGCAACATCATTGCAGCTTATGTTCAGCAAGTTTGAATATGATGGGAAACTGAATCCCACGTTTGTGGAAGGTGCATTTCAGCTTCCAGTATCAAGTATCCGGACATATTTAAAGGAACCTATAACTCCTAGGTATAACAATCTCTCGTGTAATAATGCTGTTGACTTTTCTAAATTTTTTAATCAAAGTTTTTCTCTTGGAATTTTCTCTTAAAATTCCTAGTATTGTTTGTGTTTCCTTGTAGGTTTGTGCATGTTAGCTCTGCTGGAGTCACTCGACCTGACAGACCGGGGCTTGATCTAAGCAAACAACCCCCTGCCGTCCGCTTGAACAAGGAATTGGGTTTCATCTTGACATTTAAGTTGAAGGTTAAGCCCTAATTGACATATCATCATATACATTAGTCCATCCATTCTTTCTATATTACCTTATCCGTTTATTGTCACTTATGCGGGATAGCTTTTGATTAGAATTCCATTTCCTCTACCATAGTCTGTTTATTGTTGTAGCTTCTATGGACCTAAAAGCTTTTTTGTGTGCAAACCTTAAAAAAAAAAGAAAAAGAAAAAAAGAAAATGGAAGCACATACGAAGGTGTTAATCTGCATTCAATTTCTGACTGTTGAGATTTGCATTAGGGGGAGGATTTGATACGGGAAAGTGGAATTTCATATGCAATTGTGAGGCCATGTGCATTAACTGAGGAGCCAGCTGGAGCAGAGCTTATTTTTGATCAAGGAGACAATATCACGGTACTTGACCAGATGTCGCTCACAATCGGGATATTTTGACAAAAGAGCCAAAAAAATTTGAATTGGACAAATGGCCTCTTTTTTTTTGTACTAAAAAAACACGCTTTTCTGTGCAGTAAAATTCAACTGTTCGGGGGAAACATTTTTTAAGGAACACTTTGAAAAATGAGCACTTGGTTACAAATAGAGATGTTCTTTTAGAATATTTTCTGTTTCTTTAACTCATGCAGGGTAAGGTATCAAGAGAAGAGATTGCACGTATTTGTATTGCTGCACTGGAGAGCCCTTATGCGTGTGACAAGACATTTGAGGTTATATCTAACACCTTTTCAACATATCATAGTTTCCTATTTTTTCTACATACGAAATTCATTACTTCTTTGGTTTAAACATCACAAAATAACATCATCAAAACTTTTACTTTTAATCATGAAAGAGAGAAGAAAAATGGAATAGCATGATAAATAACTTGAAAAACTATGAAGTGCTGTTGTGCAATGCTAGTGCTGTCAAGTCTTTGTTTGAACAGCAAATCATCAGTCTGTTATGAACAAGAAAAGAGTCATAGGCTATGATTAGTTGGTAGGCTAAAAGAGTGAGAATTTTTAACATTGTTCTGCATTTGTCACGTTGACTTAAGCTAAAGAATGATTCCCATAATGTTTTTACTTTGGAAATTTAACTTCTGCTTCACTTTGTTAGTGGCAACTTTGAACTTTTGTCACGACCTTCTATTTCCTTCACAGGTAAAGAGTGTCATACCATTTAGTGAGCCTTTCACAGTGGACCCTGAAAATCCACCACCAGAGAAGGATTACAATATTTACTTTAAGAATTTGAAGGATGGAATTACAGGGAAAGAACTCCTAGAACAAAGTCCCTTGCCGGTCTGATCGCCAACACATATCAGGTGTACTTTTCAACATTGATTCTCTTAAATAATAAGATGGAGCTGTATACAGCCTTTCCCTTGTATCTTTGTTGAGGTTTTGTAATGTTAAACAAAAAAAAAAAAAGGAAGAAGAAGGGAAAATAACTCAAATCTTCTTTCAAAAACATGTTCCAAATTAATTTAACTGCTTCAAGCATAAATTTCAAAATGCATTATATCAGTTCTTTATGCTCTTAACTTGTGTTGATTGTTTTACGCAACAACTAAAGTAAAAAAGATTAAAAAAAAAAGTGATTAACCTAAAGTAAATGTTTTCTTGGCTTTCATTGCAGGCATACCGCGTTATACAAAATGAGGAGAGGTTTGTAATTCAAACACATAAATGATGACGGGTCAGAAAACTAGGTTTGTGTTAGAAGTTTGAACAGAAAACATAATGTTACTTCTCTCATTTTAAAAGAGGCATGCTTTCTGCTAATGTAAATTAATAATCTACCCAATTTTTTTTTTTCTTTTTTTTTTTCCTTCTGTTTCAATTAGTGTGTATAAGCTTCTATACTATTAGTATTAAAAAGCTTCACTTCATAGCTGATCCAAAGCTTCTTTATGAAGTATCAAAAGCTTTATTTTACAGTTATTTTTTTTTCACACACACACACACACATATATATATATATATATATTAGGAATGGATATTCCTTTTCTTTCAGAAATTACGAGTGGAATTGTAGGTCTTTCTGGGTTAACTACAAACACACCATTTAATGCTTTGCCTCTAAACACTGCTTAAGGGGCTCAAATATCAACTGTTAAAGTGCATATGGTTGACTTTTATAAGGATCCTTAAAATTATTGCTTCCAACAGATTAGCAGAAGCCAATCTCCAATTCCAAGACATCTTCTTCAGTTTTCTTCTACGAGGAAAAGTTTCCCCAAATAGACACCAATCCAACGCAACATTCAATAGAAGTTTGTCATTAATACCCACTTGGCAAAATCTTGTAACATTGAATGATTCCCACTTCTCACTTCCCATTGCTTAGAAGTTTCCTGCTTTATGTTATTTTGTCCTTGCTCTTTCCCTCTCATCTTTTTCTCTATATAGGGTGGGCCTACTTTCCCTATACGAGTTCCTGCACACACAGCTTGGCACTTGGCATTTGGCATCAGCGTGTAAAACTTTTTTTTTCTGATATTTTTCATGTTGAATTTTAATATGTAGAAAGTAGGGGCTCCCATTAAAAGTCAATGTTTGTTTGATCTAATTAAAATTATATCAAAATGAAAAAAGAAGCGAAACTAAACGGAATCTGACACAGATCTAACGTTTTATAATGGAGCCCTACTTGTCAAAGTCTCATTTTAATATTTCCAAGATATGAAGAATCAAGTTCCTGAAAGCTCCATTTCGCTCACTTGTGATACGCACGCTTTAATCCTTTTGCTTGCTGTGTTAAGCGTCAGCATATTGTAAGATCTGACAAAGACTTTTGGAGTTTTTGATGAGCAAATGTGTGAATAGGGAAACAGGACATAGTTTGTCTCATGAGAGGCTGAGACTGAGAGCTCTGGCTATCTGTGGAATGCAGGCATTGAAAAGCAATTATGTAATTGGTCTGTCCTTTTTAGGTCCATGATCACACCTAGTCGTACTAAAATCAGACAACTTGATAACTTTGAAAGCCTTCAAAAATATGAACCAGAAGCTGTGCGTTAGGCAGGCAAATCTCAAACAGACTTATGGGCATTTCTTCTGGCCCATGAAAAAACAAACACAAATCCGTGCCATGTACTTGCAATTGCAGACTTTCCTCATTAGAGGTGAGGACCCAAAATTTGTTATGTCAACATGTGAAGCTTGAAGGCTCTTTCTCTTGCTTCTGTAGAAAACCAAAACTTATAATGTTCCATTTGTCGGGGAATCTATAGGAGCATTCCAGGTTGCAGGATTACGATGTGGAAAAGTTATCATACCAGCAGGACACAGCTCTGACCTTTTAGATTTTTATTAAATTCATTAAATTGGCGTACTTTTATTGAATTGGATATGATTTTGTTGAGATTTGACTACTCAAAAATATGTCATGTCGGGTGGTGTATTTTCTCTTACCCTATCAGAGTTCTCCTGTGTAACAAGCGCATGCATTGTCATTTGTCGATTGGTGAATCTGTTTCCTATTTATTAGGAGCCAATTAGTGGCATGAAATCACTATGACGGGAAATATGTGATGAGTTAAAACAAATATGTGATTTCACCTGAGCCAATATCCTAGTAATTTTATTCACATATACTTTTCCATTGAATGACATCAATAAGGAAAGGGTCTTAGCCTAGAAATTTATGCAAACAGAATATCCAGATGCATCAATGCATAGCAAAAGAGAATGAAGGAAACAGATAGAGAAAGAAAAAGGATCCAAGAAAGTATCAATGCATAGTGAAAGAGAATGGAAAGGAGAGAGAAAAGGAAAGAGTGTCCAAGAAAATTACTTTTTTTTTTCTTCTTTTCACACGAGAAGCATTTACATCATGCCGTGGGGCTCTCGTTTCTATATTTGTTTCTGAACAACAATTCACACCGACAAAATACTAGGAATGATATTCCATATATTCTTCAATAACACCAAAACGCCTGCAAAAATATTAGGAAAAAAAAGGCAAATTTTTTAATCACATTTTCTCTAATCTTTCTTACTATAAGATTTACAGAATAATAAACGACATTAACAATGCTAATGGCGATAACAACAATAACAAGTACGTACTCTGCGAAAGACTTTATATTTTCTACCATTTTTACGAGCTTCCATGATAGTTCTGAGCTTGGCAAGCATTTCTTGTTCAGTGAATATCCTACCGGGGGAGCTGAGGAACACGCTGCGCCTCACCGGGGGGGACCACAGGCCGCTCTTCTCGTAGTCGAAGTCGAATTCTGTTGCGTCGAAGAACTTCCTGAGAAGTCCCTCCGACGTTGATTTGGCCACAAACTGAACTCTCAAAGGAGAGGAGCTGTTCTCCGAGGAAGACGAAGGTGAGTTATCAGATATCTCAGAAACAGACATTTGGCAAAGACAGAAAATAAGGATTAGAAGACAAAAGCTAAGAAGAGAAATATATTAGTTGGAGTTGAGAGTGAGAGAGAGAGATCAGAATACTTTTTCGGAATGGCTTGGGTCTTATAATTTTCCACAAGCTTTTTTTTTTTTTGGTAACGTGTGGTCAATTTTTGTTAAATAAAAAATAAATAAATTAAATAGTCTGTCTGAATCATTGGTTTGAACTAAAAATAGTATAGGAGTTTAAATTTTATAAGAGAAAATATTATAATAAAATACTAAAAAAAGTGTGGGGAGTCCGTGACAAGGACGTGTATGGTTGTATGCAATCATGGAAGGGAAAATAAGGGGTCCTGGCTAGCATATTAGTTGTTCTTATTTGGTGCCTAAAAAAGAATATCAGATAATGAGTTTGGAAAAGCTCCACTTTGTTGCCCAAAGAGTGCTCGTTGGTGCTTGCGAAGGGAGAAAAAAAAAAGGGTTATTTTATCTACTTTGGTTTGGGGGATATACTTGGTGGACATGGAGGCACATAATTGTTTGTGGCCCCTACCTACTGATATTCCAAAAGAGTTTTATTTTCTCTCTCTTTTTTGCTTGTATTCTAGTGCCCTTTTGAGATTCATGGCTGGTGAGGGAGATCCGGTTCATCAAGGCTGGCCACATTCAACTTAAAAAAGAGCTCATTATACCTAGATGTTTGGGATTTTTCAAAAGAGATAATTAGCAAAATAGTTTATGCCAATAATGTTTTGAAGTATTAATCCAATTTGAAAAGTATCATTACCTAATAAAACATATAACAACACAGAAACACATTATTATTATTATTATTATTTTACATGACATCAAAACAAAATTTCTTACAATTTTATTGTCTGTTTTAGCTGGACTAGCATCTATATGCCAAACCAAACATCTCGCAACCAATTAATCACTAAAAATAACTCTAGAAATATGTCACATCTTGTTTTCGAAATTAAATTTAGTCTAATAAATATTGATCACGTAGCCGTTAATATCAACTTCGATACTTCATCAATTTACACGTAAAATTCTTTGTTTGTCACGAAAAAAAAAAAAAAAAAAACCACTAAGTGGAGTCAAACAACTTTTGAATTAAACATGGCAAGGCAGTAGAAATTTTTTTATCCGTCAAACTGGTGAAGACATATCAAAGTGGAACAAACAATTACTCTTCTTTCTATGTAGGAAAAGTACATTCTATGTTATTGTGCACCAATCTTAGGACATTTTCAAATCCAAATCTCCTCCCGCGGTTAATATTTCAGATTATCAATAATTGCAGTCCACACTGTATTAAGCTGTTGACTTAATATATTGCCTCCAACAGAATATGATTTTGTTATAAATTATTGAATAAGTATGTGCACATGGGACGTGAACTTATTATTATAATGCCTTGTCGGCAACTTGTTTCCATTTGATCAAATGCTATAGGATATATCCATTTTACCTGTAAACTAGGCCATGATTAGACATAATTAATATACATGTTCTTAACCTTAATGTTTGTGCATGTGAATAAACAATGAACAGAGAAAATTTCACGGCAATATATAGAATGAAAAGAATTCAACATAAATTGCAATTTCAGGGAAACTTTAGCAACAACCTTAAAAAAATAAATAAATAACAAAACAAAACAAAACAAAAACACACACTAATGAGAAAACAACCAACAAATTGAAAAACGCTGAGCAAACTTATGCGATGCCATTGCCAGACTTGGCTTTGAGCTTTTTGAGAGCATAGAAACAGTTGAGGCCGACTTTTGAGCCGAAGTTGCATCAAATCTTTGTGCTTGTTGATTCATCTTCTAGTCTTATGTTATATCAAGCTTATTGGAGAAAATTATTGGGTTTAAATTTTTCATTCTTCAAAATTGTTGTGGGGGTGTGTCTCTTCTTTGTTAAATTTTGTGTTGGTAGTTTCCAAGCTCTTGGAATTTGGTGGTAGTACCAATTTCTTTACAAAAATTTGTGGTTTCTAAAAAGTGTAGTGAGTCTTGGGCAAAATTGTCGGTTGCTCTAAATGGTTTGATCATGCCGAAGAAAGATTGGAAAGTGGAAGACATCAAACAATAGTATTGTCGTGTGCTTGATGACAATAGATATAGATAATTTTGTCAAACCACTATAAATTGAGTTTCCACACTTTTTTCCTCACTCTCTCTTTGCCTATTTGCCGATCTTGATTTATATAGTTGTTTGACATAATTTTGATATTCTGATTAGTTGAGAACTTTCAATAATTGTGGCAAAGTTCATATAAAGTTTAAAAACCTGATTTTCTTACATAATTATTCTTGGGTTAACAGATTTAGGATCAAGATACATAGAAGAGATAGAAAAGATATAATGTGGACCAGATAAATGGAATTTAGGAAAGAAACTAAAGGAATAAGACCAGGTAACTGGATTAATTAGAACACAATAACAGGACCAAGTAAGTAGACTAATCAATTGAAATGAAATTAATGAAAATAAAGCATGGATTAGTTCATAGAATTGGAAAACAACAAGAGCTTAAATGACAGAAAATAAATATCATAAAAATAAAATGTTGGAATAAAGAAAAGAAAAGAAAAATAAATGAAACTAAACAGAAATTAAATTATAAGAAACTTTATCATAGCTATGTGTGGTTGTGCACGGTGGTCAGACTACCGTCTCCATCTCTTCATGGCTTTCCTGGTCATACCTACAAGAAGAGAGAACACCTTGGAGGTCAAAGGGGACACTGATTTAATGCCAGCCAAGGGCTCTCCAACATTTGTGTCAGGTACTTGTTCGGCCCAGAGAGAGTCTGGGAGTTGGTGAGAGAGTGTTTACTTATCTTGAGCGTCGAGTAAATGCTCCTATTTATAGTGTTGAACATGGACCGAGTGTGAAGCAAGTTCACTGCGTGGCCGAGTATTGTTGGAAAACATGTACGCAGCGAAAATTTAAAAATTTTTAATCAGAGTATTTTTCAAAACACAAGTTTGACACATTATATGCATAAATTAACCAAATCTTACTAACCTTGTATGCCGAAGAGCTCCTGCAATCTTGAAGAGAAGCACATTCTTGAAGAGCCTCAACCAACTGGTCTTCTTTGTTTTTCTCTATCCACGATCGGAGTGTGTGTAGGCACAGGTCGTATAGTTCTTTCGATGACTCTTCTTACAACCAATTAAGAAAACTTAGAACTAAGGTTCGTGATTTGTGAATAATAGCTCTTAGAGAGTTTTTAGAGTTCTCATATAAAGCACTAACTCTTAATTCCTCAACTGATTTGAATAACTGTGAGAACTCACTCCCTATTTATAGAGGTTAGACCTAAGGTCAATCATTATCAGATAAAGCCTCAAAATTCGAATTTGGATCAACTTCAGAGTGAAAATGCATTGAAAATGCATAATTTGATTTTACCTACTGCGGTCGGCCACACCGTCGTGGTGACCAAGTTAGAACCCAATTTGAACTCCACAAGTTAATCAAATAGATCCCCACTTAACCAATTAGATAATTCACATCTTATTAGTTCAAGTATCTTCTATAGAGCCTCAATTTTAATTCAAATAACCCAATAGAGAAGTTATCTTATTAAAATAGTCACATATACTTAAACCCATATAAATAAGATATTATCCATTATAATTGAACATGTTTATCTTGAACTAACTTATGAAATTAATTCAACCGATAAACCAACATGTTTATCTAGATTAGTTACAAAATTAATTCAACTGATAAACTAACATGAATTATTAAATCCAATTAACTCAACTTTTAGTCAATATAATAATTTAACATAAGTCGCCAATTTATTGAAAAAGCACGATGTCTTATTACAGGATTTATTAAGAGTTAAGAAAGGGGACCTGATAGACCTATATTGTTTAAGCTCCTAACAATTATAAAATACAATATCCAAGATATATATTTTATAATTATCAACTTTAACACTACTCTACTAAAAGCTTAGAGCTACACTCTTGAACTACATAAAATTACGAAACTGATTAGCTAAGTATCCATGACATATCATAATGTATCGTACCACTATAGGATATCTATAATCGACTTAAGGATAAATTATGTTTTACCTTCCCGATTATTTTTCTCTTATGTTCCATCATCTCACTATGGAAAAACTTACTATCTAAAGATAGTATACCATTCGGTTACACCTATATATCCAAATGGTCGAGCGCTCCAATCTTCTAATTACAGGATAACGCATATAAGAGGATATCATTGACTCCTAAAGAGGAACTATGAATTTTGTATCTATAAATAACAGGCCTACGCTATCAAGAGTCATGTCTCTAACGTATCGGTATGCATACCAATATAAAATCTAGATGTCACCCTTTGGTACATCAAAAGACATAAGTCAAGACAACGGGCTCATTAGTCATTTCAAGATTAAGATACAACATATACGATTGTCTAAAGTAAATTGATTTACCCAGACAGAATTATTAATCCAGATCAATTCCATTTTGTGTCATGATCCAATATTTCATCACCTATGACAATGCACCAATGTTTCTATTCGTAGAGTCCACCTCCGATGGTCAAGAAAAACCATCTTCTGTTAAGGATATAGACAAATAACAATCTTTGCATGAATAAAGCACCCAACTTTATTCCCTCAATTACAGATCTTATGATTTAGATCGTCACTTCAAGAATCATGTCTTTCGTATAATCTGTCCATCATGCATCTGATTCTTAAAGGTTTAGACTAATAGGCTCAGCTATTTGTTTGCTTACCATACATTGAACAAATATGAATGTAAAGAGGACAACATTTGATATATGAATAGTAAATAAATTTTTTATTGATAAAACATATTACAACATTTTACTTTGTAAGGGCACCATTTCTAACAATCTCCACTTGCCCTAAGTGAGTAAATGTGATATGTTATGTATCCCTATAGCCCTGATAGACTATAATGTCCTCAGACTCGATCAAACATATTTCCACATTTCCACTTACCATGTTGTCCTTTATCACATGATACTCCTGATAAACATGCTTACTCTTCTTGTGAAATCTTGGTTCCTTAACATTAGCTATCGTTGTAGTGTTATCACAACACAACGATACCGCCTTATGTGACACCCGTTATTCTCCTAACGGGTATTGAGGTAATTAAATTAATTTTTAATGTATAAAAAAAAATTGCTTCATTTAAATTTATTTTATAATATTTATTTTTATCTATTTTTAAATTTTTTAAAATTCTCCTATATTTATTTAGTATGATTACTAAAAAGTCTTAGAACTTCTAATAAATCTCAAAAATGTCATATTGGCATTATATGTGTTAAAGTCTTTAGATGAGACATAAGGATATCTTTTCCAACTACTCTTGACCCTCATTTTCTTTATTTCCTCCGTGACATGCTTCAACATGTCTCCTCTATAATTGTTTCCATCACTTCTCTTCAAAGACTTCATCTTTTCTTCCTTTCTCTTCCACGGTTCCCACACTCTTCTTCTCATTTCTTTGCTGAAGCAAAATACTTAGAGAACTTCTTCAAGGCAGCCATAAAAATCAGCCACCATCACCTCCATTTGAGCAAGAATTTCAGTCATACCGAAGTAAAGGAACCTGTTTTGAAGCCATTTCAAGCTTCCAACTAACCATAATCTGAGGTTAGAATCTTATGAACAAATTTAGTCTTTCATTTATAAATTTTCTTTTATACTAAAGGATTATTCAAATTTGCGTTCTTAAACCTAAGTATATGTTTGTTGCTATTTTGGAGCATATGTATGAAGTCTAAGTGTATATGCCCTAGACAGAAAATTTATATTGTTAAACTTTGTAATACCTCTATGGGCAGTGGTTATTTCTTGAAATTCTAAGATTAAATTAAAATGAATTTTATGAATGTAGTTGTATGTTGTGCTTTAGTTTTAATTGTCCTTATGCACGCCTTAGGATCAAGGGAGTATGGAGCTAACGTTAATTGATTCCAGGACTAAGAGACTGTTGATAAGCTTAAAAGGTAGGGATTCTATTACTCATCTTTTGTGAGGTTTTTATAGAATTAAAATTGATTGTTTTGCCGCAATATATATATATCTATGTTGAACTGATATTATATGATTATCACATATGAAACTATGACATGGACTCGTCTTGTATTGTACGGCGAGGAACATAATGAATTGACACATGTTATAAATTGAGAAGCATGGTTAGGAAAACTAACTCTATTGATAATGATTCAATATAGAGAAATTGTGAGACATGAAGAGGGCGACGGTTACGTCCTTGGGCATGAATACCCTAAAAGGTAAAATAGGGGGAAGGCGATGACGCTTCCTTGGGTTGAAAGTCCCAGAACACACTGTACAGGAATCGACTTGGTGAGGACTCGGGGCTTGATGTCCCCTCACCGGAACACCCTTGGAATGTTTATAGGGTGATCAAGTGCGCCCATTTGGGTTTCGATGAGTTGAGTGATACTCAATTTAACATGGATACCTAGGAACAATGATGATTGGTAATATTTGTATAAATGTGTAATTATGACACTTGGTAATGATTAACTACGGTATCCATAAGATGTGATCATAATAAACCTCATAATCTGGAATATGATGTGACTTACTAACCATGCAGATTTTAATGTGGTAATGATAAAAACCTAAAGGTGAGTAATGGCTTTCTCTACTGAGCATAGTGTTGCTCATACCCTTATGTTTATATCTTTTCAGGACTCACTAAGTGTGAGGTGGCTACGAGAAATATAGTTGAGGAAGTGATGTAGCTATATTACATTGGGACTGCTTCAATTGTTGAGAATGTTCTTCATGATAATGTAAGCATCAATTGTTACTTTCTGTGACTGTATTACAATGTGATGAGGGTTAAAATGATGATGACAACAGTTTATATTATTAAATTTAAGGTGCTACATTAAAACTGTGGTTTATTTGTCGTTTATATTTTTATTTTTGAGTTGAGAGTTTTCATTTAAGTCCCGGGTAAATTTTATTTTTAAGGTTTTACTTTTATTATTTATTTTTATTTTATCTCATTAAAAACTGTTAACCCCCATATAGGGGCGTTACACCTTATCTATGCCAAGAACTACCTCAAGATCTCCAAGGAACTTGCAGAGCCACACTGCTTCTTTCGAAGCATCACCAGCTACCACATACTCGGCCTCCATCATTGAATTTGAAGTATAATCTTGCTTCATACTTCTCTAAACAATGGCACCACCGCCCAGAGTAAACACAAAACCAGAAGTCGATCTCTTAGAATCTAGACCGGATTGGAAATCCAAATCAGTATATCCAAGAGATGTTAAATCCTCACTAAAATATACAAGCATACACCCTCGAGTCCTTCTTAGGTACTTGAAAATATGTTACCAGTGGTTCAGTCTACGATCCGACTGAAATTGACTTATTATCCCAACCGCATAACTAATATTCGGTCATGTGTAAACCATGACATACATGAGACTACCCATTGCCAAAGCATAATGTACCTTCTTCATGTATTCTCTTCCTTCATCATACTTTAGTGTGTCTTTCTTTGAAAGAGTAATTCCAAACCTAGATGATTGCCTACTTTTCTTGGAATCCTGAATTACAAACCTTTTGAGAATTTTATCTATGTAGCTTGCTTGTGACAAAGCTATCATTCTGTTCTTTTTATCCTAAAAGATCTAGATATCGAGAACATAATTAGCTTCACCCAAGTATTTCATGTCAAACTATTTGGTCAACCATAATTTGACCAATGACAATGCCCTAATGTTATTGCCAATAAGCAAAATGTTATCTACATAGAGCAGTAGAAAAACCACCTTCCTATCTTTAATGTGTTTGTAAACACATGGTTCGTCTACATTTTATTTGAACCCGTCTGGCTATACCCTATTTATGGACTCATCAAGATAGCCATTCAGAAAGGCCGTCTTGACATCCATTTGCCAAATCTCGTAGTCAAAAGCGGTAGCTGTAGACAAGAGAATGTGAATGGATTTAAGCATGGCTATATGCAAAAAGGTTTTTTCATAATTGATTCCTTCCTTTTGTGTGTATTTCTTAGCTACTAGTCTAGTCTTATAGGTTTCGATTTTCCTATTGATTCCTCTCTTTCTCTTATAGATCCATTTACACTTTATGGGTTTTACCCTTTCGGGAAGATCCACAAGTGCCTAGACTCGATTAGTCTCTATAGACTTCATCTCAGTATTAATGGCTTCTGTCCTGAGTTTTAAATTAACATCCTTTATAGCCTCTTCATAAGTGTAAGGATCCCTGTTATGTTCAACCGTTTTAGCCAAGAAGGCCTCACCATTAAACAAATACCTCTCAGGTTAATGCCCAGTCTTCCCACTATGCCAAAGCCCCATAGGTTGTTGTTTAGTTGGTTTTTCTACATTGATTGGAATGGTTTTATTTGGAACCCCTAAGTGATCATTATCACTCGCTAACTCCTCGAATACCACTTTACTTTGAGGTTTAAAGTCGTCTATGTAACTTTTCTCAAGGAAAGTTATTAATTGAAACCATGACTTTATTTTCCTTTGGGTTATACAAATAAGCCATGTTAGTCCCATTTGGATATCCTACAAACACATAAACTTTTAAACGTGCTTCCAACTTATTCACTTCCTTAGACAAGGCATGAGCCGGACATCCCCCTATACGAATATGGTTTAAGGATGTCTTCTTACCCGTCTACAACTCGTGAGGAGTTTTAGGAACCGATTTTGAACACACTTGTTCAAACGATAACATGTGGTTTGTAGTGCATATCCCCAAAAGGATAAAGGCAATGATGAATAACTCAACATAGACCTAACCATGTGTAACAAAGTCCTATTTCTTCTCTTAGCTACACTATTTTGTTGTAGAGTGTCCTACACATTCAAATGGAATAAAATCTCATTCTCTAATAAGTGTTCCAAGAATTCATCGAAGAGGTATTCACCATCTCGATCGAATCAAAGTGCCTTTATGGATTTACCTAATTGCTTTTCCACTTTAGCTTGAAACTCCCTGAACTTGTCATAAGTTTCGCTTTTGTGGTGCATTAGGTAGACATACCCATACCTTGAGTAATCATTAATAAAAGTGATGAACTACTCATACTTTTTCATGCCTGGATGTTCATAAAACCACAAACATCACTATGCACAAGTTCTAGAACCCCTTTGGCCCTATTGCCCTTAGACCCAAATGGTCTTTTGGTCATTTACCCTCTAAACAAGACTAGCATTATGGCATAGATTTAATCTTTAAGTGACATAAAGGTCTATCCCTTACCAATCTTTGAATCCTATTTAGGTTAATATGACCTAATCGTAAATGCCAAAGATAGGTCTTATTAGAGTGAGAAGTTTTAAGTCTTCTAGAGTTATTATCATTAACCTCAGTGTTAAGCAGTATATCTATCTTAGGTTTGATAAAATATAGATTGTTTTACATTCATCCATCATAGATAAAAGATTTATTTTTATGAATCACCACTTTATTATTAAAAGAAACTACATAAGAGTCTTTAAATAAACAAGCTGTAAAAATTAAATTTCTTTTAAGTTTATGAACATAAAAATAATTTGGCAAAACTAAATTCCTATAATTATCAAAATAAAGATGGATATCTCCCATAATTTTAGCCAACACTAAGGATCCATCGTCTATCTAAAGCGTGAAGTCTTCATGCAGCAAACTTCTCGTTTCTTTGAACCCCTGCAGAGAAATACAAACATGATTAGTTGCTCCAGAATCTATGACCTAAGTGTCACTGGATTCCTCAACCAAACAAGTTTCAATAATCAAAAGATCACACCTACCTCCTTAGGAAAGAAAATCCTTGCAATTTTCCTTGATGTGCCCGACCTTCCCATAGAAAAAGCACTTGACCTTCTTCGGATTCTTCTTTTTCTTTTTCTTGTCCTTGCCATTTGCAAGAATAGAAAACTTCCTATTCTTAGCATGTTGCTTCTTTCCATTCCTAGAGTTAGGATTGGAACTAGAGGCAGCTGCCAAGTGGGCCTCACCATCAGCAGGAGTTTCCTTGATCAGATTCTTGAACTCCTGTAACTGCTTCATCAGCTTAGTGAAGGCCATATTTTGTCTATTGCTTAAATTAAATGAATCTCTAAATGCGATAAACTCATTAGATAGAGTCTCAAAGACCATAGTCATCTGTGTTCCAGCATCTATGTCAGCTCCATTGGTTTGAGCCTTAACGAGGTAACCCATGACCAACATCATATGCTCTTTCATAGGAGTCCCTAGTCTTTGTTTCCAGTTTAAGAGTTTTTGAAGTGCCCCTTGCCGTTTTGTTAGGGCCTAACCTCTAAACATATCTTCAAAATTATTCAAGATATGCTTCACAGTCTCATAATCTTCATATTGAGCCTACAACACGTTATTTATGTTGGTCATAACATAACAGCGAGCCTGATCATTAACATCTTTCCAGAGATCATACACTTAGATTTGCTCATTAGTGGAATCTTCTATAGGCTTGGGAGGATAAGTGGAATCTTCTGTAGGCTCAGGAGGATATGATGTTGTCAGCATAAATTTCAGTTTCTCAAAGGTAGGACGATATTCAAGTTTCGTTTCCAATCATTAAAATTCTTGCCAGTTAATTGGCTTTTATCAAGTATCGATGATAAAACTTTTTTAAACATTTTTAATCTACAATAAAGAATCATATTCCAAACATAAGCAAACATACTATAATAATTAAGTAAGATAACACAATCAAGTAAACAAGCAATTGTGTTTATATGTCAAAACCTTGAAAAATCACAACCTTACAACAATAATTTCTAACTCATAATCCAACAAGCCGCCTAATGGAGACTTGCCAAATTCAATTAGGAACACAGATCTTCTCTTGATTAATATATGCCATCCAAGACCCATCTGATCCAGCATATATTAATAATTGTTTCTTTGGCTATTAATTTTATTAACAAAGCTCTTAAGAAAGGTTAATAATAAAATTAACATAAGTGTATAACCATCGTTTTAATATTTTATTCATGATTTATAATCACCATCTAGGGTTGTGCAATGATAAATCATGCTAAAATTTCTTATCCTTTTGGAGATCTAACCCTGTACATGATGAAATCTCTTTCTAGGGGTCGGAACCACCATATGTTATATATGGACTAACGATGGAGGCCGTGAGTCCTCTCTTCGAAAACCTTCTCCCACTCAATCTTTTGAAATCAAGGTTTTATTTTAAAACATGCATGAACAATTTTTAATAAGCAGCACTCCCTATTCTATATGAAATTTTATCAACATGCATGGCAAATCATATCATAATGCAGATAAGCAAAGCAACATGCAAAGCTATAAGCAAAATAATAATAACTACCTGTAATATTATGGTTCCACCCTAGAGCAAAGAAAATAAATATTATAAGAGATCAATTAAAACATTTTATCGATTCTTCATCCTTATATCTTCAAGTTGTATCCGTCTTCATGTATCATCTATCTTTAAGTCTCAATCCCACATAGATCGAATACTTTATATTTTCGGTCATATCAGAATTTAATGTTTATCAAAATTGTCCTAAAAATAAAATAAAAAATGCACTAAAAAATGCACCTTTTTTTGAAAAACTTAACTCTTTGCTGAGCTATTGAACTTTGAATTATACCTGCCAGTGCCGCAGTCAACTACAGTATGTGTGTCGCAGTTGACCATAAGTCATCTATCGGCCTTTCAAACTTCTCACTTTGGCTTGCCGCTAGAGCCAACATTCTGCCTCATGTTATTGCGGTCGATCGCGCCCTCACCTAGGCTGAATTTTCATAAAATAATTTTAAGCAGTTTTTCAATTTTATTTTCAATAATTCAAAAACATAAAATTAGAGACTCAAGAAATACTTTTGAAATCGTTATCATCTATCTTCTAGATTCGTCTTCCCTCTGAATGGTTATTTAATTGCAAAATTCTTACAAATTTAAAATTAAATAACAATTCCTAGACGGTGATGATAGACCACCATCTAATTATATGAAAAAACTTAGATACATATTTTAACCTCTAAAGAATCATAACCGGCACAAATTAATTACTTAATAAATAATTAAATAATAATTTAATCAACCATGATTAATTAATAAACATTTACCATGTAATCTCATGACAACATAAAATATATACAAACCCTAGAGTGTCAACTCTTTAAAAAATTCAATTCAAGCATAGGAGAGATCAAGATGGCTTAATTTATATAGATAGCATGATCACAAACTTGTAAATTTATGCAAAAGCCAAAGCTCTTATACCAATTATTGGAAAGCACATACACAATGAAAATTTAAAAATTTTTAATCAGAGTATTTTTTAAAACACAAGTTTGATACATTATATGCATAAATTAACCAGATCTTACTAACCTTGTATGCCAAATAGCTCCTGCAATCTATGAAGAGAAGAACGTTCCAGAAGAGCCTCAAACAACTAGTATTCTTTGCTATTCTCTATCCAGAATCGGAGTATGTATGGGCACATGTTGTACAGCTCTTTTCGGTGACTCTCTTTCCAACCAATTGAGAAAACCCAGAACTAAGGTTTATGATTTGTGAATAATAGCTCTCAGGGAGTTTTCAGAGTTCTTACACTAAAGCACTCACTCTTAATTTCTCAATTAATCTAAATAAGTGTGAGAACTCACTCCCTATTTATAGAGGTCAGACCTGAGGTCAATCATTATTAGATAAGGCCTCAAAATTCGAATCTGGATCAACTTTAGAGTGAACACGTGTTAAAAATGCGTAATCTTATATTACCTGCTGCTGTCAACCATGATACAAAGAGGCGGTTGATTGTGCCATTGTGGTGACCAAGTTTGAACCTAATTCAAACTCCACAGGTTAATCAAATAGATCCCCACTTAACCACTTGGATAATTCACATCTTATTAGTTCCAGGTATCTTTTATAGAGCCTCAATTTTAATTCAAATAACCTAATAGAGAAGTTATCTACTTAAAATAGTCAGATATAGATAAACCCATACAAATAAGATATTATCCACAATAATTCAACATGTTTATCTTGAACTAATTTACCAAATTAATTCAATTGATAAACCAACATGTTTATCTTAAATTAATTACAAAATTAATTCAACTGAGAAATTAACATGAATTATTAAATCCAATTAACTTGAATTTTAGCCAATTTAATAATTTAACATAAGTCACCAATTTATTAGAAAAGCATGTTGTATCGTTATAAGATTTATTATGAGTTAGCAAAGGGGATTTGATGGACCTATATAATTCAAACTCATGATAATTATAAAATACAATATCCTAGATACATATTTTATAATTATCAACTTTAATGCTACTCCACTAACAGCTTAGAGTTATACTCTTGAAGTACATAAAATTACAAAGCTCGATTAGCTAAGTGTCCATGACATATCATAATGTATCGTATCTCCATAGGATATCCATAATCGGCTTAAGGATAAATTTTGTCTTACCTTTCCATTTATTTTTCTCTTACCTTTCATTATCTCACTATGGAAAAACTTACTATCCAAAGACAGTATACCATTCGGTTACACCTATGTATCAAATGGTTGAGTGCTCCAATCTTCCAATTACAAGATAACGCATATAAAAGGATATCATTGACTCCTAAAGAGGAGCTATGGATTCCGTATTTATAAATAACAGGCCTACGCTATTAAGAGTCATATATTCAACGTATTGGTATGCGTACCAATATAAAATCTAGATGTCACTCTTTGGTACATCAAAGATATAAGTTAGGACAATGGGTCCATTATTCATTTCAGGTTTAAGATACAATACACATGATTGTCTAAAGTGAATTGATTTTCCTAAACAGAATTATTAATCCAAATCAATTCCATTTTGTGTCCCGATCTAATACGTCGTCACCTATAACAATACACCAATGTTTTTATTTACGGAGTCTACCTCCGATGGCTAAAACAAACAATCTCCTATTAGGGATATAGATAAATAACAATCTTTGCATGAACAAAGCGCTCAACTTTATTCTCTCAATTGCGGATCTTATGATTTAGACCGTCACCTTAAGAATCATGTCTTTTGCATAATGTGTCCATCATATGCCTAACTCTTAAAGGTTTAGACTGACAGTCTTAGACGTTTGTTTGCTTATCATACATTCAACAAATATGAATGTCAAGTGGACAACATTTGATATATGAATAATAAATAAATTCTTTATTGATAAAATGTCGCTAAAAATATATTACAACATTTTACTCCATAAGGGCACTATGTCTAACAAGTATATCATAGTATAGTGCCAGGTGGTAGGTGACATATGTCTTGATCTCCTTATGTAGAGGATTTCCCATCAAAAGGTCAGAATGGCGCCACATGGTGGTCCTGAGTAATTGCATATGTCCATGTATGGAAGCGTTGTCATGTTCGGTAGGCCTGCTCCAGATGCCTACCAAGGGGCCTTCGCTGGTCTTGTTTGGTCTCCCCCTTGTCAGGTGCTTAGCAGTAGCCAAGAAGACTTTCCAATATGGTTGTTGAGCAAGTACTCGCTGGTGATTTTGGTAGCGGTGCAACAGTCGCATTATGTCGTGCAGGGTGGTTAGCAAGCCTAATGGAGGGTCCTCCAACAGCGTGCCAAGCATTTGGTATGCAGTAATCAATAGTAATCATATTCTCGAGAAAGTGATAGTGGGAAATATGGTACCTAAGAAACAAAGATTATCACGTTTGGTTGTACACATGATTCTTATATTAGATTTTAGGAATAATATATTACTGTGTTTGATTGTACATGAGAATTTTGTATAATTGAAAAAATAAATTGTTGACTTATCTTTAAAAAAGCATTACCATTATTATTTATGTATTAATACGATGTTTATATTCATATTTTTAATAAGATAATCACACTCATTATTATTAACATAAAAATATTGTATTCATTATTATTATATCATCATCATCATCATCACCATCATCATCATTATTAAACTATTATCAATTTAATATTTTTATTATTCAATGTAAAAAAATTATTATATAACAATATTAATATTAATATATTAATATATTAAAATAGTAATGTTAGTCTTGATATTAAATAATAATAGCAATATAAATATGACTATTATTATTATATTACTATGATTCAATATTAATATTACTATAAATATTATTATTATTATTATTATTATTATTATTATTATTATTACGTTACTATAATTTGCTATTAATATTATATTATTCATATTGATATTATACTATTATATTTCTACTATTATTGTTAATACTATTATTGTCCTTATTATCAAATTATTATTTTAATTTAATATGATATTTATATTCATATTAATTTATCAATATAAAATTAATTTATAACGATAATAGAATTATTATTTATTGATAATATATTAATATTATAATATTGTATATATAATATATTAAATAATAATAAATCAACAAATCAAAATGGGGTAAAGTGAACTCTATTAGTTTAAGTTTTTCAAGAATTATAATATTGAATATATAATATATTAAATAATAATAAATAAATACATTAAAATGGGGTGAAGTGAATCCAATGGGATTAGGTTTTTTGAGAATTAAAAAAATCATGATTCTTATACCAAACGTGAGAATCTTATAAATCTTCATTCTCACCCTCAGTAGAGATGCAACAATGGGCTGGGACCCGTGGGCTGGCCCGAGTCCGTCCTGCTATAGTGACGGGCTGGACCGGCACTGTTTACGGCCCGACACGGCCCACAAATACTTATGGGCTGGGCTGGGCCAATATATGTTGGCCCATGGGCCGGCCCGGCACAGCCTATGAAAAATCATGGGCCGGGAGTCTGGGCCCACAATGGGCCGGCCCATCCCGGCCCACAATGGGCCGGCCCATCCTAGCCCACCCTTAATTCTTACTTCTATGTATTAATGGTCTTATATCTTTCTAACGTCACTTTTAATTTTTTTGTTTTTAGTAATTTTGTAAACATCTTATGTATAATTATCCCGATTGTACTCTTTTTTCCTTATCAAGGTTTTGTCCAACTAGATTTTCCTTGGAAAGGTTTTTAATGAGGCAATCGTAAATAAAATATCGTTTTTTTATATTTCCCTTAACTATTCAAACTTCTATATTTGTTAATTTGTTTAAAAATTAAAAAATTAAAAAATTAAAAATTACATGCTTAGATGGGTTGGCCCATTTAAACCCATAATGGGCCAAGATGGGCCAGCCCATTTAAGGGCCACGGCACAGCCTGACATGGCCCACGGCATGACCCATGTAAAATTGGCCCGCAGGCTGGGCCAGGCCTAGTTATTTTTAATATGGGCCGGCCTGGCCCTGCCCACGAAATTCATGGGCCAGGCCGGCCTGGCCCCACGGCCCATGTGGGCCTAAGGAGAACGGGTCAGGCCGGGTCGGCCCGGCCTGTTCTTGCATCACTAAACCTCAGGATTATTGCATACAAACGTCCCTTTTTATTTTAGGTATACATATGCTACCACAAACATAACTGAAAGTTTGGGATTTATAGCTCATTAGTTCTTGGATTAAGTTGTTGATCTTATTTGGTTGTTTTGGAGAAAGGAAAGGAGTGGGATGATGTGAGAAGTTTGGTCACTTGTCTATAACTGTCCTAGTGTTTTTGCACGGTTGTCCAGGTATTGGGGGAGTTTTAATACCTATTTCTTGTTATTTGTAAGGTTGTCCAATTGTTAGAAGTCTCTTTGATACCTGTTTTCTTTGTTTTTCAGATGTTATAAATCTTCTTTCACCAAGTCCTGTCGCTGCCCAACTGTAGAAGAGCTTTTAATACACTTTTTTCTTCAGCAATTTCCACTACTTGCTGTCCCTTCAGTAGCAGCACTTAGTATTTAAATTTTAAACACTAAATTTCTCATTTTTAACTATCTACTCACAAGTATACCCCTCAAACACATACATATATGCACACACATAAAAAAATTCATTATTGCAAGGATACTTGGATTTTACTCCATTCCTAGCGCACTGTAAAGCTATGGCTCAAAGCTTTGGTCTTTGAATCTCTTGATGATGTGTTACCAGACCGTTTTAATCTCCGATGATGGCACTAAATCCAATCGATCTTTTGGTGCAAATATTGTAGCATCAACTTCCTTTTGTTGGAATTCATATAATAAGGTTACTATAAGAGTATAATATTTCTCATAATACTAAGGTTGTCATTACATTGTCTGCGTTTCTGTTTGAGTTATATGCATTTTTGAAATGAGAGATCACATCAAGTTATGTCCAAATAGAATGTATATATGTAATGAAAGTATAAAACCCTTCAATTTTGATCGGTTAGTGATTGAAATTGACCGATCAATTCCAAACAATATGAAAACCGCCAATGGAACATGCCATAGAAAAATTTTAGGTTGTTTTTCTGGGCCTATTAGGCCTGGTAATCGAATGATTGAACAATAGTAAGGCTGTAGTTTGCTTCTAATATATACTAGAGAAAATATAGGAAATAGTAGGAATTGAGTTAGTGATTTGAATTGTTATCCGAATTGACGTGTAGACGTGTATTTAAGTTTTAATCTGAGTATGGAATAAATTTAGAATTTGTGTTTAGAGAGGTAGTGAAAATAATTTTTGATTTATCAATAAATCTAATAAAATATTAACGTTAATGATTTTAAAAACTATGCAATATAGATATTAATTTATTCATCTCTTCACTAAAAACACAATGAAAAAAAAATCATCTCAATTGGATAACAAATGAAGAAGTTATGTCTTTTTTCTTTAAATATAAGACAGAATATTTCAGTTTTTACTGTAACAGAAATATTTGAGTTTCAAAAATTTAAAAAGAGTAAAAACTTTAAAACTTAAATTCTTGATATTAAAAAAATTTAAATTTTTTAAAAAATAAATGTATATTTAAAATTTTTTTAATATTTAAATTTAAATTTAAGTTTAAAAAATTTAAAAAATTCTCGAAAGAATAAGAACCTAAAAAGTTCTTGAAAATAAACTGGCCCTTATGCGCGAACTTGTCAGATGACATTCTTCTGTAAGTCTTAAAATAACCACAAAAAAAAAAAAAAAAAAAAAAAAAACAGAGCCCACTCCAAGATCAGCGCATTTAGCGGAGATTGAAGAGACAGACTGACCAACAGCCAGGGGAGACAAGGAAATCTCATACCTTTTTCCAACTCACGTCTTTTCAAAAGCAAAATTACAAAATGCAAAGCAAAAACAAAAATTTATATATAAACTGAAATACCCAACCAAAAACGCTATACAGGGAGATCTACAAAAACAACTAGGCAAAAAAAAAAAAAAAAAAACATACATTCATCAGTGGACGTCTCTCAGTTGCTTCATCTGAAACCAAAAAAGGAAAAAAAAAAAAAAAAGAAACAGGAAAATAAATAAGAGAGCTTGGCTAAAGCGAAAATGGCTGGGTACAGAGCTGAGGACGACTACGATTACTTGTTCAAGGTGGTTCTGATCGGAGATTCTGGTGTGGGAAAGTCCAACTTGCTCTCCAGATTCACCAGGAACGAGTTCAGCCTCGAGTCCAAGTCCACCATTGGAGTTGAGTTCGCAACACGGAGCTTAAATGTCGATTCCAAAGTCATCAAGGCCCAGATTTGGGACACCGCTGGCCAAGAAAGGTACCACCTGCCCTTCCGAAATCTTTCTTTTTTGGTGCTGTTTGGCCGCTGAGAAAATGTTATGAGATGTTAGATTTGACGATTTTTGTTCTTTAGTTTTAGTGGGTTACTTGAAGAAATGGGTTTGATTTAGGAGATCTGGAAGAGATTTGAACTTGCTAAGAATTGCCCAATTGCTGTGTTTGGAGCTTGTTTAATATGCATGTAGATTTGATTTGTTTTGCTCGATTATCTTAACTAAGGGCAGATCAAACTTAGTTTTGAGGAAGAAATAACCAGATCTTGATGTTTGCTCCGAGATTATAGCGATTTCCGCGTATTTAAGTCAATACTATTTTTAAGTCATTCCAACTACTTAAATTGTTCTAACTTTACATGTGATTTTGTTAGCTACGTAAATCATAATGCACTGCTGTAATCTTGTCCTTCTTCAGAGATTAACTGCTATGCACTGAGTTCTAGATTTTGGCAGTGGGATATTAGTCATTGGGGGCTTCCATTTTGTCGATTTTCTTTACTAGCATCTGCAACTTTTTTTTTCTTTTTAATGAATTTGGAGGTGGGCATTCGAACGTTGCAACTTGGGAAAGAGTTAGGTGTGGATTTACCGCTAGGCTATGCCTGCAGTCACTACTGGCATCTACAACATGCTGCAGTACTTGCATTCCTTTTTTGCTAATAAGTTTGCTGGCACTCCAAGCTTTCGGTTTAATATCTTACCCTGGAAAGAATCCATAAAATCTTGTTGCCGTTGTGTTTGGGAATACCTTAGTACACTGCTGTTTGATTTGTGTCAAGTTGATCTGTTAAACGTATTATTTGGATCTCATTTCTGATGAATTTTTTGATTGCCTCAAAACATTTTTTGCCTATTACATTGTTGTTAGAGTGATGTTATCAGGGAGGTGGTTGGTATGGTCTTGTACAGTTGACAAGATCTGAAAAAAGTCATTTATTGTGCAAGCTGGTGGTAGTAGTCACTACTAATACACATGCTTTTTATTGATGGGGGAGGGATATCATATTTTTTGTACAATTTGCATGGTGTCTCTGGACTGTTAGTGAAGTACTTGTTACATTATGTCCCGGTGGAGATGGCTATCCTACTTAGTTATTGTGGTGGTTAGATTTATTACAAATTGCTAGATTTTAGTAATGCTTATACGAAGGATTGAATTCTGATGCGGTAATAACTTGAAAGAATGTTTTATCTTGAAGAAGAATTTGCTGAGATATGCAAACTACTCGGTTGACTTCATTCTGTATTAAAAGGAAAATATGATGAATGTTACTGAATCCTCTGAAATGTGTTCAGGTTTTGTCGGATAAAAATTTAGTTTTATATTGTGATTATGTGAAGTTACCGCTCAATTGGAATTTTGTCATTTGATTTTGGTGATTGTGCGTTTTGAGTAGCCTTATTCAAAATCTACCTTATGTAGAGTCGAAGTATCCGAGTTTATCCTTCACCATTCTGCTGACCTGATACCAAAAATGTAGTACATGATAAAAGAACTTTATCTTGGAGACCATGAATGTGTGTGTTGAAATTCTGTGAGTTTTATACATGTCAAAACTTTTGCCCCTTTTCACTTACCCTAACAAGGTAAATTCTAGTTTTAGGACTCATCAATTTTTTTCTTTTTTTCATAATAGTACCATTTTTCAATCATTTATCATATGATACCTTTCCATGTGGCAAAGAAAGCCGAAAATAATAGGAATATTCTTTTGAAAAATGCGGAGGACAAGTAGACAACCTTTTTTTTCCCCTCCCTCTTTATAACATAACAGCACACCACTCCAATTTTGCGGAGAGACAAAGAAGGCTTCTCCACGAAATTGTTATTGCATGGTTTTAGTAATGATGTCTGTTTTACAATTACCAACATATGATCGCAGGTTCTATCACAACTTCCCTGACAGAGTCACGAAAGCAGATGCTTAGATTTTTTTTTTTTATCTTTTTCTTGCTGGGGTTCATTTCACTTCACAACCAATAACAATCCATTTGGCAATATGCAAGGTACCGAGCCATAACAAGTGCTTATTACCGAGGAGCCGTGGGTGCACTTTTGGTATATGATGTCACTCGGCATTCCACATTTGAAAGTGTGGAAAGATGGTTGAGGGAGTTGAGAGATCACACTGATCCCAACATTGTGGTCATGCTCGTCGGCAACAAATCTGATCTCCGTCATCTTGTGGCAGTATCCACTGAGGACGGAAAATCCTTTGCAGAGAAAGAATCCCTCTACTTCATGGAAACCTCTGCGCTCGAAGCAACCAACGTGGACAATGCTTTCGCAGAAGTCCTCACTCAGATTTACCATGTTGTGAGCAAGAAGGCCATGGAAACTAGCAACGATGGAGCTGCTTCCACCCTTCCTTCCAAAGGTGAGAAGATCGACGTCAGTAAAGATGTCTCGGCCATCAAGAAACCTGGGTGTTGTTCGAGCTAGAACTTCAATACCCGCAATTAGACGATCATGTGGCCGGTTTATGTTGCTGCATGGATTGCTTTCTCTGTACACCATAGTGGTTGCGTTGAAATTCTTTTTCAGATGGCTTCAGCAAGGGAGTTAGGCGGGCACTGATTTTTTTTTGCACTTCCATATATTTTTTCTTTCCTCTTTTGGAACCGGTGCTTCAATCTACTCAAGACAGAGCTTGTTTAGGAACAAGATTTATTAGATCTGTTGCCACATCAATTTGCCCACAGAATATTATTATTATTGGCTCTTGGAATTTGTACGAAAGATGTATTTTGAAATTGTTGGTTGGACCCATTAATCAAAATATAAAAATAGCTTGTCAGGTTTTTGAACCTCGTGTAGGCGCCGGCGTTAGATTTGCACACAGCCACACGTGAGGCCTAGGGTGAACACGCGGATGGGTTGGCGATTTCAGGTTAGGGCAGGTTGTTTTTTTCGCTTGGTGGGTTGACGGTGACTCAAATAGCAACCACCCATGGAATTGCGGGCTGTGTATAGGCAGGTGCAGGCAGGGCGGTTTGGGCTTCTAGAGTTGGCCCTAAAAAAAACTCATAAAAATTAGAGCAATCTCTAAATGCACCACCTTATTAAAAATACAATCTAACAAGTCATTTATCAAAATTGTCCTTTTATTTAAAATTGAGGATTTATTAAAAGACCAAGTAAGGTTCTATCTTGAAATCCTCCAAGTTTTGTTGTGGAACCTATGGAAACCCGCCTCCGGTCGTAGGGGTGCCAGATTGTAATTCGCTAGGTTTCAACTTGAAATCTATTAAATTTCAACCATTTTTTAAAACAAAAAAGCACCAATTGCTTTTGAAAGCCAGCGTAGGTGTTGAGTTGTAACCTAGTAGGTTTTAAAGTGAAAACTACCATATTTGAACATATTTTTTTTTTGAAACAAAAAAATGCGTTATCGTCTTTAGTCACTGGCATAGGGTGCCAGACCGTAATAAAACCTTTTAGATTTTATCTCAGAATCTACTAGATTCTATCTTGGAATCTGTTGGGTTCCAACATAAAATTTGTCAGATTCCGTCCAAAAAATCTTTGAAACCGCCGTATTCTATCCTGAAACTTGTTGAAACTTGTCAGATTCTATCTCAGAACCTGCCAAATTCCATTCAAATATTAACAGCAAATTCAAATCTCTGACTGATCTTACAAATATCATAGATCTCTCAAAATTAAACTACAATGCTAGTTTCTATTTCATAATTTCCATTTCACAATACTAATTTATCAAGTTCTAAATTAGAGAACAAAGCCTAAATGAGTGTGAAAAAAAAAGCAGCTAAAGTAGGTTCCATTTCTCAGTTTGCGTCGCTTTTTTATTTCCTCAACCATCCAAGATTTAAATTCCTCCAAAATCCACTTCAATTTCTCACGATTCCATGAAATCTCGATCCCATTGCTCATAGATTGAGCGATCTGTATCATCCATGGCAGCGGATAAGATTTTGTTGCTTTTGCCGATGAGCTCATAGTCGATGACTGTGGCACCTGTTATTCTCTTAACGGGTATTAAGGTAATTAAATTAATTTTTAGTGTGCCAATCAAAAA
Source organism: Artocarpus heterophyllus (assembly GCA_025403435.1). Classification (NCBI taxonomy): domain Eukaryota; kingdom Viridiplantae; phylum Streptophyta; class Magnoliopsida; order Rosales; family Moraceae; genus Artocarpus; species Artocarpus heterophyllus. The sequence goes on from CM046349.1 coordinate 17,320,526, forward strand.
TTTGTTTCATTTAAAATCCATTTCACAATATTTATTTTTATCAATTTTTAAATTTTTTAAAATTCTCCTGTACTTATTTAGTATGTTTACTGAAAAGCCTTGGAACTTCTAATATTATCTTATCAGACACGTCACATATGGTATAGTAATATGTTTGAATTTTGAAAACTTATCCAGATATTTCAAGATTTGTGTCTCAAATTTCAAAAGTTCTACAGTATTTATTGTTTATATTGAATTTCTAGACTCGATGTATATTTGTCAAAAGGTCTGTAGTTGTGTCAAGAGGGTCTTCTGTCAAACCATTCTCAATTGTCAAAAGTTATATCATTAGAGTCTAATCTTTTTCAAAAAGTAAATTAGATTTTCTGTAAACTATCAATCACCTTATCTTACTTTCTTACCCGCATAAGATTTTGTTTAAATCTTTGGATTACCTTTCATTTCCTATTCGTCTGTCTCTTTAGTTCTTTTTGTGTATTCTTCATCCTTAAAATCTTATGTAGAACCCGAAGTCTAAGTGGAGCAGAGATAAAGCAATCACTTATATAAACCAAATATGTCTACCTCTCAATCCACCAAGAAAATAAAGAATGTCTGTGTCTTTTGTGGTTCTAACCTTGGAAAAGATAAAGCCTATGTAGAGCTGCAAAACACTTAGGGCAAGTCCTAGTACGCAAGAAGATTAACATAATCTATGGGGGTGGTAGTATAAAAATGATGGAAAATATGACGCTAGCAGCTAGGTCTAGTGACGCTACAGTTGTAGAAATTTGGCCTCATATTCTGGTTGAAGGAAACCTTTATAAGGAAACCATAGGTAAGGGAAAAGTAGGCAGGAGCATCCCTAGAAATTTTAAAGCCATAATCAATAATTCTGATGCTTTTATAGCATCACCTGGTGGTCTAGGTACTCTTGAGGAAATATTCGTCGTTGCTTGTGAGCAATTATTAGGCTTTCATTCCAAACCCTTGGGACTACTGAATGTAAATGGTTTTTATGACGGTCTTTAAAATTTCTAGATTACGCTGTGGAAGAAAATATCATTGCAGAATCGGAGAGACAAATCTTTGTTACTGCTGCAACAGTTGAGGAATTGATAGATAAGATGCAAATCATACATCTGGAATCTGACACTGCAACATCCAAGCTTGAATGGGAAAGGGAAAGCTGGAAGTAGCCAATTGATTTGAATCTCCATCTGTAATCTTTTGGTTTTATCTATGGCATGTAGGCATATGTGTCCGTATTTCGTGTGTCACGAATAACCGTTAACCTTGTATTTTGTATTTCTTGTGGTATGCCGTTGTTCAATCTTTTAGATTCATTGAGCCTAATGCTGGGATGGCTGGATACGGAGTACTTGATACTCTCGAAATGCATCCTACTTAAGGTCTGATCTTTTGTTTATCAATGTTTTTGTATTCTCCAAGCATGCCTGATATGGATAGCTGAATATACGGAGTACCTTGTACTCTTAAAACGTATCCGTATCATGTTTGTAATGTGTAGCATTCTGTTAATGTTATGTGGAAGTATCAAAGTCAGTTGTGGGGATATTTTGTAGGACATATGAGTATATTATTTGGGTTGAACGTTTGTGTCATGAGGATAGCTGTTTAATGAAAAATCTGTCAGGTTTGTTAGTAACTCTGAGATTTCGTCTAATATTTCTATGAATAAGTTTAATGTATGGTTTTGAATAGAACTGTTTGTTATATATATTTTATGATTATGTTTTAGTTTATTAGTTGAAATATGAAATCAACTTTATTTGACTTTTCCTTACTCAAAAAGGAAAAGGAACCTAAAGATGAAGTATATAAAATTTCTCTAGTAATCTCCTTAAATGTAATTATATATCACAGTCCATGGACAATGAAGGATTGGAATCATGGTATGGTCAATATGTATGCCTGATTAGATTCCTAGACCATTATACGGTGTTATAAGCTGGAACCTGTTAGAAATACTTTCATTGAGGGATTTAGAATTTAGAGTGAGATTTATAATGCAAGTAAATAAGTGGAGATACGATAACTTAAATTTGGAGAACAAACAACATTGACGGTTTAGACTCAAAATTGGAATCATAATGGAATCGAGATTTTCACTAGTATTGCTAGATTTGAAATTTTGAGGACAAAATTTCTTTAAGGGGATAGAGTTATGACACATATTATTCTCTTAACGGGTATTAAGGTAATTAAATTAATTTTAGCATGCCAACAAAAGATTTGCTTCATTTAAAATCCATTTCATAATATTTATTTTTATCTATTTTTAAATTCTCTAAAATTCTCTTATACTTATTTAATATGTTTACTGAAAAGCCTTGGAACTTCTAATAGATTTTGAAAATGTCATTTTGTCATTATGTGGGCTAAAGTCTCCAGATGAGACATGAGGATATCTTTTCCAACTACTTTTGACCCTCATTTTTTTTATTTCCTCCGTGACATGCTCCAACATGTCTCCTCCATAATTGCTTTTATCACTTCTCTTCAAAGACTTCATCTTTTCTTCTTTTTTGCTTCCATGGTTCCCACACTCTTCTTCTCATTTCCTTGCTGAAGCAAAATACTTAGAGAACTTCTTTAAGGCAGCCATACAAATCAGCCACCATCACCTCCATTTGAGCAAGAATTTCAGCCATACCGAAGTCAAAGAACCTGTTTTGAAGCCATTTTAAGCTTCCAACTAGCCATAATCCGAGATTAGAATCTTATGAATAAATTTAGTCTTTCATTTATATTTTTTTTTATATACTCAAGGATTATTCAAATTTGCGTTCTCAAACTTGAGTATATGTTTTGTTGCTATTTTAAAACATACGTATAAAGTCTAAGTGTATATGCCGTAGACAGAAAATTTATATTGTTAAATTTTGTAATACCTTTATAGGCAGTGGCACTTTCTTGAAATTCTAGGATTAAATAAAAATAAATTTTGTAAATTAGTTTGTATATTTAAAAAGTAGACATCTTAAGTTTTCTAACGAGCTATCATAAACCTAAATCGGAGTTGTATTTTTTTCTATGAATTTTTTAATTTTCAGATTGAAAACTAATGAACCTGCTAGTGGCAATATACCGCCCGTTTACGTTAAGTCAACCACCTGTTAACTCATGTGATGATTGTAGATAGTGAACCTATCTTTCTTGCAAAAGTATACTGCTAGTTTGCCATGGTAGACCAGCTGTTAACCTAAACCAAGAACCCATCTCTACTCACTACCTAATTCCTTAATGTCTTGCAACCTTTCCAATATTATCCTAAGTGATTGACGAATCTTATTAGGGACTAAACATATTGATTACTTGTATACATTTTATATCGTGTTAAGACAAAGATTGTTTACTGTGGTATTCAAAAGAGCTTCACACTAGTAAGATGGATTTACATATGATTTATTTATGAATGTGGTTGTATGTTGTGCTTTAGTTTTAAATTGTCCTTATGCACGCCTTAGGATCAAAGGAGTGTGAAGCTAACGTTAATTGATTTTGAGATTAAAAGATTGGTGTTAAGCTTGAAAGATACGGATTCTTTTACTCATCTTTTGTGAGGTTTTTATAGAATTAAAATTGATTATTTTACTGCAAGATATATATATTTTTGTTGAACTGCTATTATATGAGTATCACATATGAAACTATGGCATGGACTTGTCTTATATTATACGGCGAGAAACATAATGAATTGACACATGTTATAAATTGAGAAGCATGGTTAGTAAAACTGATTCTATAAATAATGATTGAATATAGAGAAATGATGAGATGTGAAGATGGCGGCGGTTACGTCCTTGGGCACGAATACCCTAAAAGGTAAAATAGGAGGAAGGTGATGACACTTCTTTGGGTTGAAAGTCCCAGAACACACTGTACAGGAATCAACTTGGTGAGGACTCGGGGCTAGATGTCCCCTCACCGGAACACCCTTGGAATATTTAAAGGGTAATCAAGGGCGCCCATTTGGGTTTCGATGAGTTGAGTGATACTCTATTGAAAGTGGGTACCTAAGAATAATGATGAACTGTAACATTTGTATATATGTATATGTATGAAACTTGGTAATGATTAACTATGGTATCCATGAAATATGATTATAATAAATTTCATAATCTGGATAATGATGAGTATTAACTAACAATGCAGGTTTTAATGTGGTAATGATAAAAACCTATAAGTGAGTAACGGTTTTCTCTACTAAGCATATTGTCGCTCATTCCTTTATATTTTTATCTTTTCAGGACTCACTAAGTGTGAGGTGGCTACGAGAAAAATAGTTGAGGAAGTTATGTAGCTATGTACATTGGGACTGCTTCAATTACTAAGAATGTTCTTCATGATAATGTAAGCATCAATTGTTACTTTCTATGACTGTATTAAAATGTGTTGAGGGTTAAAATGATGATGACGACAGTTTATATTATTAAATTTAAGGTGCTACATTTAACTATGGTTTAATTGTCGTTTATATTTTTATTTTTGATTTGAGAGTTTTCATTTAAGCCTCGGGCAACTTTATTCTTAAGGTTTTACTTTTATTTCTAATTTTTATTTTAATTCATTAAAAACTGTTAACCCCCATATAGGGGCGTTACAATGACAGAGGCAATGAACGGACCACACCAATGGACGATTGATTTCTATCTCGACATCAAGATCTCATCAACGAGCTTGTGGTTGGTAACTGAGACGGTAAAGCACCAGTGGATGATTTACTTCTATCGTGAAGGCAAGATCTTGCCGACGAGCTCACAGTCGGTGTCGAAGACGGTGAACGGCTCGCATCGATGATAGAGCGCTTTTCGAGCTCACGTTCGTCCATCAGAGAGGAGATCAGTGCTTAGAATCCTCAATTGCTTTCTGTCCTCTTTCGTCGCCACCAATCTGGAGTCCGATTGCCTCCTCATCGCTCTTCATTGTGCTTCGAATTTGTTGTCCACGACGACAAAGATAGAGGCGCTAGTGGAGACGACAGTGACCCAGTGGAGGCATTGGTGAGGACGACGACAGAGACAGGGAATTAGGTTCGAAGGAGGCAGAGATTGAAGGAGGAGATAGACCGAAGGAGGCAAAGAGAAAAAGAAGAGAGAGAGAGGGGAAGCTGAGAGAAAGAGAGGAGAGAGAGAGCATATCGAGATTGAGAGGAAAAGACGAAAGGGAGATTGTTTGGTAGAAGAAAAGACACAGAAAGCCAAATAGAGAGAGAAAATTAGGGTTTTAATTTTTTACAATGAATCACAATAAGCAAGATAGTAAATATATAATTAATATTTTAAAAAATAAAATAAAAAAAGACATAATATTAAAAAGTCAAAAAAGGAAGGCAGTTTTAATAAGTACTGTCATTTAGGGGCATTCTATATACCTTTCTCTAATAATTCTTTTTAAAAAATGATATTAAAAGCTTTTATTGGTTTTTTCATTTTATTTTTCTTTACTAAAAATTAGTAATATAATTTATAAATAATGATCATATCCATGTTGTAATTCACAAGAGTATGTGCTTGCTCTATTGGCCAAATCTTTTTGGTGTATGAATTAATGAACCATTGGAGAGTTCCATAATCGTTTAATATGTGTATAAATTCTTTCTTATCAGTAAATTGTTCTACGAATTAGGGGAGACGCTTTATCCATTAAACAATATCAATAGTGCTTTTAAATGGAAACCAAACATAGGAAAAGAGTCTTACGAAGACAAAAGAAGGCATCTTTTCAGGTAAACAATGAGGCCCTCAAATTTTTACGTTTTAACCGGGGATCATTCTAATATGGTAAATAATAATTTGATTGACCTTCTTTGCAACATTATCGGAATTTCAATACTTGGATTAATTCATATAAACTTGGCAGATGAAGCTTTGACCCTCCTTTTCATTTGGCAATAAACTACCTTAGTGGTGGAATCACTTCCGATCGTCCACTAGATATCAAAAAACATACAGAATTCAGTTCTATATGTCAAAAAAATTCAATTCAGTTATAAAAAAGAGTGTGACTGGCTGCTATGTAACGTATTCGTTGGCTTGAGTGACAAGATAATGATGTTAGAGTATGATAATCTGAATTTAGTTTGGCCCTACCTAAAAAGTTAGCGGCGCGACAATTGTGGTAAAAGAAGAAATATGAGATTTTTTATGAGATCTATGGTAATAGCGAAGGATCAGGCCGATACGTCCCATCTCGTCCATACCTTTGCGTTTTAGGTGATTTAGTTTATGTTTTGAGCCTATTATGTTGTATTATATATTAGGGTTTTGTTTATGTTTATGTTTATATCTATAATGTATTGCATAAGGGTTTGGCACTATCGACTTTTAGCTGTCTCAATCACTACCGTTTTATAATCTTTTTGAAGTTTAGTAATTTTCTTTTCTTCTATCCGTGGTTTTTTTGTCTGTCTTGATTTTTCACATAAAACTGTGTGTTCTTGTTCTTTGTTTTTATCGCACTATTAAGACTCAAGAAATGGAGCACCACATGCTTCTCGGTGCAATGACAAATAGATCACGCCCACGAATGAAATAATGGTGCTGATGATGAATGGTCTTGTTGGTTTGCGTGGCAGCATGACGCTGCCACATCTTTGGCAGTGAGGATAGTGAAACCAGTGTGGACTCCGATGATCTCACAAAAGGACAATGACAACGAGATCTGCATAGATCGATGATCATTTCGCATAATCGCAACAGCTTCCATCCAAGGACGTGAGTGGCGTGGTGGATGACAACAAGTATTGCCAACGCCGTTGCAGAGGCAACAAGGCTGTGCAAAGCCAATGCTGTCTTGTTTGTTCCCAGATCTGATGTAGAGAAGGTAGAGAAGGTAGAGAAAGTAGAGAGAAAAAAAAATTGGGAGAGAGAAAAAGAGAAAGGAGAAAAAAAAAATCCATAATGGACACTTAAAATATCTTGGTAAGATACAAAAAATATCTCGGTAGGACACAAAGTATCCGTATAGGATACAAAAAATATCTAAGTAGGATACGAAATATTGATAAGACACTAAACATATCTCACTAGATTTGTGCCATAATAATTTTTTTTATATTGTATGTCATAAATAAAAATTGTCGCAAAAAATAGCTTTTATGAAAAAATGCTATTATAAAACACATAAAACATACAGACTGAGCAACGAGGTCGGACTGTGCCGTATGTTTACTTTGCTGACCTGGCCTAGATTTACCTTCGGCATGTAGGGCCGGATTGGAGGTCATATTTTTTAAAGCAGAAATTATAGTGAATAAAACTTTTTCAAAACTAATTATAGTAAATAGTAGATTTTGAAAATAGAGTGAGAGAAAAAAAAAAGAAAGGAGAAAAAAATCCAAATAGGACACTAAAAATATCTTAGTAAGATACAAAAAATATCTTGGTAGGCTACAAAGTATTCCTATAGGATGCACAAAAATATAAGTAAGATACAAAGCATATTCCATCAAGTTTGTGGTACAATATTTTTCATATTTTACGACGTAAATAAAAATTAAGTCTCAAAAAATGACACTATCGTATGCCATTATAAAATACATATAAAACATACGAATCGGCAATGAGGCTAGACTGGGTCATATGTTTTCTTTGCTGACCCGGCCTATATTTTCCTTTAGCATGTAGAACCATATTCTAGGCCATATTTTAAAGTGGAAATTATAGTAAATTATTTTTTCAAAACTAATTGGAGTAAATTATTGTAAATCATTTTTTTAAAACTAATTGAACTAAAGTATATATTTTGAAAATATTTGTAATAAATATTAAATTTATGTTGTAAATAAAATTTACCTCTTATTTATAGTATTAAAAAAATTCTTATTTACATATATATAGTAAATAGATTTAAGATAACAATAATTTATTTACTTCTTATGTACAATATAAATAATTTTTATTTACATGCTAAATAAATTATTTACCTTGTAAATGTGCTATTTACTATAAATATTTTCAAAATAAGTTATTTACTTCAAAAAATTCAAAAATTTGTTATTTCCTTCGTTCTCCTACTTAAATACCACATTGAATGGTACTAGTTAGTTGGGAACTACTGCTATTGTGATAAAATAGAAAAAAAGAAAAAGAAAAAAAAAAGAAAGGAAAATTCTTTAGAAGGGTTCTAAAAAAAGCAATCGATACGTATAATAGTTCTAAATCGTCAGGAGACTACCCTGCAAAGTAAAAATAGTAAAATAATTTTTTTTACTCATATTAAGCGAGTCACTTGGCCGTGTAGTATAAAAGTGGCTGTACTTGGTCGTTCTAAACTCTTTTTGCAAATTAAAATTTTAGAAAAGTTATATTACAAATAAAACTTTCTATAAATTCATCTTTAAAAAGAGCTTTATTCTTGCGAGTTTGGTTAAAGAGTAAATAGCTTGATTGGTCTCTAATCTTTTTTTTTTTTTTAATTTAACTAGAACCTTTTAAAAAGGATACAATTTAATCCTTAGCCATTAAGTTTGACTGTTAAAAAAAGTTTTGGCAATTTTAATGAAGGTATTTTGGTAAACTACCTAATATGTTTTTAAAAAATAAAATTAAAACATTGAAAACAATAAAAATAAAAAACATTAATATCAGATCTAAACTTAAAAAGAAAAAATTCTTTATTGCTCTAGCCCTTGTTCTTCCCCCAAGCACAACCAATCCCACCCCACCCTCTTCTGGCATTTCCGCTCCCATCACCAACCCCATCCTTTGCAGCTCTCTTTCATAGCTCTAGGTCTCTCTTTCTCACATCTCTTTCTCGATCTCGATCTAGGCATGACTTGCATCCATGGACAAGGGCTGAGTTGCAGGGGCAGGTCGTGACGGGGGAGGAAGTGGCGACAGGGGTAGGTTGTGATAGTGTGGTTTTCGACGGGGTGCCTAAAAGTGGGGCTTAGGATGGGCTGGGTGCGATGGAGGTGGGGCAATGGGGAGGAGGTTGCGATGGTGTTGGGTGCAGAGGAGGGGTCATCGGTGTGGAGTGGGACGGTAGGTAGGGGTGGGCGACGGGGGAGGACTTGGGTTTGGGTTTTGGTTTCTTTTTTTTCCTTTTTTTTTTATTTTGAATATTTTTGGATCAAAATCAAACCAATGGCTATAATTTGGCCTTTTTAATCAATGGGTGTTAATTACTCTTAATTTTTTAATATATCAATTACTTGAAGGATAATTTAGTAATTTCAATTAAAAAAAGATATTTAGCAATTTTTAACTGTTAAACTTAAAGGCTAAGGATTAAATTGCATCCTTTTTAAAAGGTTAGACCCAGTTAAATAAAAAAGATTGGAGATCAAATTGTAACTTTTAAAAAAAAGTTGGGGACCAACTGATCTATTTACCTTTTGTTAAATTATCTTATTAGTTTTAATTTAATATGATCATGATGTGGTTTGATGATTAAAACTTGTTTTTATTAGTATTGTTTGTTTATTTGTTTTTATAATCTGTCACAATATTGCAAAAAAAATGTTTCTTGGTTCATTTTGCCAATATATATTTTTATAACTTTTGGTTGGTGAGCAATTCGTCAAGGTTCCCGAAAGTACATACAGGCTACATACAATTTACAGCGACTTCAATCATTTGAGTTTTTCTATGGTTTTTCTTTTTTTTTTTCTTTGCTATAGACAATTTTTTAGTCACTGGCTTTGAGAATGTTATCGTGCAATTTGTGCTCCCCACGTCCCTGGCAAAAAACAAAAACAAAACATGCTACTCTAGTTATTTTCTTTTGGCAATATTTAATATTTGAAAATGAGAGCTAGAAAAATAGAAAAGAAAGAGTAATTAAACAGATAAAAACTATAGATTTGCTTGGTGCGTGGCGACATCAGCGGCAGCTGTTAATTAGAATCCATGTGATATTTTAAAAGAAAGCTTGCAGGTTTTGCTTTGATTGCACATTAAATGTCTCTATATATCTTATGCGTAAGCTGTCATGTTTGTCTCTAGTTTATGTATTTCTATGCCATAACGGATAAGGAAGAGACGTATAATATTGTTGTTGATTTGAGACCATGACTTTATTACTGTTCAAATGTGCACAGCGTGCATTGCACGAGCTGGAAATCTGGCCAAATTAGCCATCAGCATATTCACTAATTAAAAACTTAATAGCAAGGATTGATTTATACTCGTTCTTAAAAAAATATAAGGAAAAAAATAGTTTTATTATCTTTTTCTTTTTTCTTTTTATTTTTTTATTTTGGGGGAATGATTATATATATTATAATGAAAAACATGGAAAAGTATGTGTAAGTGAGTCCAATTGATAAAATTATGAGTTTTTGTAGGTATCGGTTTTCTTTTTTTTTTGAAAAGTACTTAATGAATTTTCCCATGCCCATTAAATATTTTGTTTTGTTTTGTTTTGTTTTTTTATACGTTTTATTAGGTGTATAATATTGATGGATTTTATTGCTCATCTATGAAAATGGAATAGAATAACTTCACTAATGCATCAATATCGAATCACCAACGTCCTTTGTCAAAAATTATGTTTGTTTGCCTAATAATATAACGTCATGTTGTCCATTCATACATTTTTCATCCATATAACTTGCAATAAATAAACTAGAATTACCAACTTCTTCTCTTATGATTAATTCGCTAAGTGATACGTCATAGTGTCAATCAAATAGCTTTATGGATGTGAACACAATTAACTTTCAATCACCAAAAATCTACATAGTATATGACTAGACGAAGTTCAATATATTGGTTGACAATGTTGCATTTAGACCTCATGTTGATGACTATAATTCCCCTCAGCTGAAGGGTACCGGAAAAAAATGGGTTGTGCAGTCCTACATTGTATGGAATTAGTTATAGGTAGTAATTCATAAGTAATGACATCACCTTCCAATGACATTAGGCCTTTTAGGGTGAAACCCAAAAGCAAAACCATAATATGATACCAAATGAAGGTGCAAGTCATTACAGAGGATATCATAGCCTTGACCTAGATGGAAGTGTGGCCAACGAGGACATTGGCCCGCCAAAGATGGGATAATTATGACAACCATAATTCTCTTGAGGCGAAGAGGGTCAAAATTATGACAATCATAATTCTCTTGAGGCAAAGACGGTCAAAAAATGATGAGTTATATTATGTCAAGCGGAGATGCGGGCTGTTTTCCCACATCTTGGTCTGATTAGAAATCTACTTTATTCACAAATAGGAAAAAAAAGAAAAAAAAAAAGAATCACATGGTTTTCCTTATTTAAAGTTTCTACCAACTCTTTTGTATTTTAGTAGATATTTTTATCTCTTTAAGCAATATTAGGTTAGGCTGAAGTGTGTATAATTGGACATTTACACATCTGTAATGGGGATTTACTAGTTGGTTTGGCTGGCCAAATGCAATTATGCAAAGCAGTCTTTTTTTTTTTTTTTTGGGTTCAAAATCGTGGATTATGATGGGAGCAGCCAATCCAGCTATCACCACCTAAGAGTCAAACCCCGTTTTTTGGTTTTTCTTGACTTTAGAGTTTTGAAATGCTAGGCCGGCTTAGACATTTCTTGCGTCCAAACTCCGAGCCTATCTACTAATCACTATCAATCTTCCCACTAGTCTTTGAGTTTTCATTATCACAAGTTTTGTTTTGTTTTTTCTTCGGTTTCTGTGGGTTTTTGCCCAAAATAATCCGTCGAAGAACCTGTTACCGGTATTCAATTACAAAACATTACAATTTTATTGCCATAAAATGAGAGATGCTAATATAACTATTGAATTTGAAACTTTCTTTTCGTTTCTTTTCACACTAATGTGAAATTTTGTTCTTTTTTTTAGTTGAAAGTTTGTTTTCAATTTGGCCGCTTTCTAAGACTAAAGAAACTTTCATTGATTGTAACGAGTAATATTGATTGGAGGGCCTGAGTTAAATATCTAAGCAAAAGTGGGGACCATAAGCTACATAGGAATTAACGGCCATTGATGATAATCACAAACGAGACACAAAGACGGTCAAGATTAAGACTCTTTGTTTATCATGATATTTTTGAACAGATAATTTGGACTCTTATTTATTCACATTCAGTAATCACTAATCAACAATGAGTAATTACTACGCTAAAATCAAAGCAAAACAGTTTCAAAGAAATATATAAAAACAAAATGAGTTAAAATTAAAAAAAAAATCTGAATGCTCAGAGATTATTAAGAAAAAATGTAAAAATGTTTTGGTATCTTATGGCGCAAGATTCTCCACCGTTTGAATGCCAAAATGATATTCATATACTGTGTAATCAATCTCCCTCGTGTGGGTATATTAAATATTCTAATAATCTATGCAAGAGGGCCAGGACACGTGTCAGCAGATCTCAACCTGTGGTCCCACTCCACGGTGGTGACGGAAAACCAGCGAGCACTCCGGCAACTCCCCAAGATCGGCGAACAGCGACTCCTCCTCCTCCTCCTCCCTCATCGGGAACACCAACGCCGCCTCGTCAGCTTCCGCGCCGCCACCGCTGCCGCTATCCGCTAATATCGGGCTCTCCAAAACCGGCGACGACGTCGTTTCCATGTCCCCAAACCAGCCAAACTCGTTCCCCATCAGACTCACGAACCTCTCTTCCAACTCCGGTTCGGGCTGATCCGGTTCGAGCTGGTTCTCTGGAGCCTCCTCCTCCACGAGTTTTGCGGCGGTTGACGTGGCGACGGCTGGTTGGCTGTGGTGATGGTTGCGATGGTGGTTTCTAGAGGCCGGCCATGGGTGGTTGTGCTCGGCGGAATAGGTGACGACGAGCATGGTAGGGTCCACGCGGCTCCTCTCTACTTGTTTTCTCGCTGGGCACCCCTTTGAGCTACTGCACCTGTAATACCCTCTGTTCCCATTTTCCCACCAACCAAACACCAAAAAGAAAATAAATAAAAACAGGGAACACACTCACACACACACACATATATATATATGTATATTTGTAATTGAGCAGAGAAATTAATAATATTACCTGGGATAAGGGGAGCCTTTGATGGGCTTCTGACCGTACTTTCTCCACGCCCATGAATCGGACGGCGGAGTACTATTGCTGATCTCACCCTTTAAGCGTGACCCTTCAACGTCCTTGATCGGAATTGACACCACTCTTTTCTGTAAGGATCGTCTACTGTAATATTATATACACACAATATTTAATTACAAAATTTCCATTAGTTCACTCTAAACACCAATCTTTAATCTGTCATATATTCCATGCTGAAAAAGAAAACAAATCTCATAACTTAAATTCTCAATGCATGCGGTACATATATGCAATTAAGAAGATGTGTGTTTCTGCTCTTTTTGCGTATGCATAATATCATGATCAAGAGATGAAGGTATATGTAATAAAGGGCTCACCTTTTCTTGGGAGAGGAAATAGAAGTACTAGTGATTTTCATGGTAGCGGAGGGAGGAGATTCAGACCTATTTTCTGTAGTAGTGGAAGGAGAGTTGTCGTTCCAGTCTTGATCATCTCGGTCCCTGAATAAAGCTTTTTTGTTGTTGTTCTTGTTGCTGCTATTAGAGATGAATCTAGTATTAATCATGTCCATAATTGATGAGAATTGAATTAGGCAGGGCGCTGTGGAGACTGTCCAATATATATATGAAGAAGAAGATGTCCAAGGTTTTGATGGGTTTAGTTTAGATAATTCTGACGACGCGTGTATGGTACACAAAGTGGCTAGCTTGACGAGAGAGAGAGAGAGAGAGAGAGAGAGAGAGAGGTGTAAGAGAAGGATGGCCCTTTAAAATATTGGCCGTCACATTGACAAATTGGGTTTTAGCTGTTGTTTATCATAGGACGTGCTCCCAAATGTAACGTCCGTGTTAAAATATATGTAACCCCTAATTATTGATTGTTTGCATTATTGTTTTTCCTTGACATGTAAGCCCCATTTTTTTTTCTATATATTTTAGTTTAGTTTATCTTATCTTTAAGTGTTATTTATTATTATTTTGAGGGAAGAGAGTACTGAGGGTTTGTCATGACATAAAATAAATTAGAACAAAATTTAACCTATGTCGACTGAAATATTTTTGAACTAAAATTACGATAAAAATAGATCTTCTTAAAATTTATCTTTCTTTTTATCGTGGTTTATTTATTTTTATTCTTTTCTTTTCTGGCCTTTTTTCTAAGCTTGTAATAAGGTTCGATTCATTTTTTAAGGTTTAGTGTTCAAATATTTATAGGTTTACATAGTAATATAAAAGTTTTTTTTTTTTTTCCTTCGGGGTTTAAGTTTGAAATATCAATTTGCTTAAAATATCTTTTTCTTTTCCTGAAAACATTGTTTGGTTATTATTCATAAAAAGTGTTTTGATTATGTAATTTTTAATTATTGAAAACGACCCCATATGGTGAAATTAGCTTTTAATAAGTTAGGGTAGCCCCCTAATTTGCTAAGGAAACTGATGAGCGAAAAGGCTACTTCATTAAATCCAAACTCTTTCTCTCTCTCATCTTACACATCCCCAAACCCCTGTCACGATCCTTTCACATGTGGCTTGTTCTAAGGAAACTAACCTTTGACAACGGTTAAGTATCACTAAGAAAATGAAAAGAAACATGTAAATATATTGTGATTTTGAAGGGAAAGATGAAGAAGAAGGAGAAACCGACATCAGTTTTGAAGTGGGTCTATGGCTGTCTTCATCGCTTGATAATGGTATAAGAGCATGTTTGGCACACCGTATTGTATTGTATTGCATTATATTAGTGTTATACAATACATTGTATGGTTTTTGCACTATATTAGCATGTTGGATTACACTATACAATATTTGTCTACCAACGTATTATATTGTATTAGTATTTAAACTTTAAATATAGTAAATTTAGGTCATGGTTTTGGGATCAAAATTCAGGTTCAGGATCAAGATTGAGATTCAAGATCAGGATTGGGGTTGGGATTCGAGATCAGAGTTGGGGTCGAGATTTGGAACCGAGGTCAAGGTCAGGATTTGGGATCGGGTTGGAGACAGGATTTGAGACTATGGTCGAGATCGAGAGTCGAGACGAGGTCGGGGACAAGGACGGGGATTTAGGACCGAGATCGGGGTCAAGATTCGATGCCAGGGTTAGGGTCGAGATTTGAAGTCTGTGACGGGATTTGGAACCATGGTCAGAATTGAGATTGTTGAGATTCGAAACTAGGGTTGGAGACAGGATTTAGGATTGGGGTCAGGATTCAAAGCCGAGGTCGGGTTTTGAAACCGATGTTATGGTCAGGATTTGTGATTCGAGACTAGGGTCGGGGTCAGGATTCAAGATTCAGGACTAGAGTTGGGGTTGGTATTTGGGGTTAAGGTAGGGGTCAAAATTCGAGATCAATGTCGGGACCGGGACTGGTGTCGGGGTTAAAACTGTTGTCAGGGTCAAGATTTTGGGTTGAGATTGGGGTCAAGATTTGGGAATAAGGCCAGAGTCGGGGACAAGATTTCTGACCGAGGTCGAGGTCAAAATTCAAGATTAGTGTTAGGGTTAGGATTTAAGATCGGGGTTGAGGTCAAGGTCCTGATTTAGGACCTAGGTTGCATTTAAAGCTAGGATTTGGTCAGGATTCGGGACCCATGTTGTGGTCAAGATTCGTGGTCGGGGCTAGGATCAAGATCAAGACTGGGTTAAGATTAGGATTCGAGGTCGTGATTTGGGACTAGGATCGGAGTTGGGGTCGGGACTCAAGACTAGGTCTGGGTTAGGGTTGGGATTCGGGGAACCTGACCTCTACCTCGACCTCGACCCCAAATCCTTATCCTGACCTTGACCCTAGTCTAGAATCCTAACCCCTTATCTTGGCCTCAAATCTTGACCTTAGTCTTGAATTTGACCCTAACCCCAATTCCAAATCCCTTACCCCGACCTTAAATCTTGACCCTAATCCTAAGTCTCGATGCCGATCCCAAATCTCAATCTAGAATCCTAACACCAACCTCGAATCCCGATCGCGACTCTAGTTTCAAATTCCAACTTTGACCTTGACCCTGATCCTTGACCCTGATCCTGGTCCCAAATCCTAGCATCGAATCTCGACCTTGACCCTAAATCCTAACCTCGACCTAACCTTGGTTCTTAATCCCGACCCTGACCTTGGTTTTGAATCTTGATCTAGAATCCTGACCCTGACCTCGGCCTTGAATTCTGACCCCGACTTTGGTCCCGAATCTCGACCTAGAATTCTAACACCAACATCGAATCCTGATTGCAACCCAGGTCTCAAATTCCAACATCGACTTTGAACCTGAACCATGGTCCCACATCTCGACCTCAAATCCCAAATTTTGACCCTGACCTTGATTTTGAATCCCGACCCTGACCTAGAGCTTAGTCCCCAATCCTGACCTCGAGTCCTACCTCGACTCTAGTTCTGAATTTTGGTCCAAAATCCTGACCCCGACCCTAACCCTGGCCCTAAATCCTAACCCCAAACCTGTTGTGGACACCGGCCTCGATGTCGACACTGGCCTTGAATCTCAACATTTAACCTGGCCCCTAATCTCGACTCTGACCTTGACCCCGACCTTAGTCCTGAATCTTGACCCCCCGACCTTGACCTTGGACCCGAATCCCAGCCTCGACCCTAACACCAGTCTCAAATCTCAACCCTAACCCTTGTCTTAAATTTTGACCCTGATCCCGAACCTGACTCCAAATCCCAACCCTAAATCTTGACCTCGACCCCGGTTGCAAATTCTGACCCCGACCATAGTCTAGAATCTCAATCTCAACCTTGGTCCTGAATCTGGACAGCAACCCCGATCCTGATTTCTACCTGACTTAACCCTAGACCCTAGTCCTGAATCCTGACCCTGACCTTGGTCCCAAATCCCATCCTTAAATCCAAACCCTAACCCTGACCCCGATCTCGATCCGGAATCCTAACCCCAACCTCAGCCTCCAATCTCGACTCCAGACCCCATCTTAAATCTCATTCTAAAACTTGAACTTCCATGTCAATTTTTAATATATTTTAAATATTTGATTGGTTTATTAATATGCATTTTTAGTTTAAATTATACAATATGGTCTAATACAGAAGTTTTTTGTCGTATTTGACATTACGACTTGTATTGTATTAATTTTTGATTTCGTATTAAATAGTACAATACATGGATGCCATCAAACATTATATTATTTTTAAATAATATAATACGGACTGCTAAAATGGTGTACCAAACGTGCCCTAATTGATATATGTTCAAATAGAACCAAATGTTTGAATTAGTTCAAATGAACTTTTCACTCCACTGAAGGAGAAAGAGTGAATTGATAACGTTGTTTTGTCTACCTAATTTGTTTCCTAATGGCATATTATAATGGCGATGATCTCATCAACGTTACTTGTTTATTTTATTTTATTTATTTTTTTATTCCCTTTGTTAGGGCCCTTGTACCCTTTATCTCTAAATCAAAGCCAGTTTTGTCTTAACAGTTCGAAAAAGTCAAATGTGTGGTTCTATTAATCCCACCTTCAATTAATTATCTCATAGGATGAGCTTTCTTTTATATGACTCTTTGAGTAGATCAATACATCTTGCAATTAATTTACACGCAATGACACTAATTTTCTTGCCTTTTTTATTTTCTATTTTTTATTGATGACAACTGTTTGGGGAATGGTATGCTAATATTAAGTTTGATCTCTTCTTTGTATACATACATACATATATATATATATATATATATATATATATATATAAAGGTGTGTATATAAGACAAAAAATGTGATAAACTTTTGTACCCCATTAGTGTTAATATATAATTATACCTTTAGTTTTAACTATTTTTCAATTTGTTCATTTATTTTTAGGAACCGCAAAAGAATCATTTGAATTTTAAAAACTTATTTTAAAATCATTCATATAAATTGAAAGAAAAGTAAGTAAAACAACATAACTACCCTTTAATCTTTTATAGATTTAAGAACATAACAAACCTTAAAACAAAGCGTCAAATTTTGGATAAAAAGACCTTAAGTTTTATACCTTTTCAAATGTTAATATATTTTTTAAAAATTATTTTCAAGGAAAAAATTTATTTTAGAAATAAATTAAGTCTATTTAAGAGTATTTTTGTCTTATTTTTATGTTTTTCTTTCTAAAAATCCCGCAAAAGAAATTAAAACATGTTTTTCAAATAAAAAAAAATATCTTTGTAGTTTTTAAAATCAGAAGAATAAAGTGAGAAATAATTAAAACTAAGATGTATAGTTATATAATTAACTCATACCCTATTATTGTAAAAAGAAAAAATTATATGCCCATTAGTCATGTGGAAATCAGACTTGTAAGGCAAAGTTAAAATTTTATATTGACCAAAAGTACTCTTTAGTGATCACATGATATATATAATTAGAACGAATGTTCATGATTCTCAAAACGTGTCGTGAACATGGGAGAAAAAAATAATGCTTCCTTCCCTTTTGTGTCAATGTGTTCTTTTCCAAACCATAAAACACAATCACTGAAAGGAGGGAAAAAGAATCATATTTAATCTCTTCAAAAAGAACATCTTTAATCATTTAGCCATCAATAGCGTACACATTATTCTAATTCTCTCTGCCAACTGTCAAGGTTCCATTTTTTTTTTTTTTTTCTGGGGCTTGAAGCTATGGACCAACCCTAAAATTTGACCAAGTCAGTCGTTGCATTTTTGCCTCTCTCGAACGGTCAAGGGACGGTAATAGCCAATTGGTCAGTTTCAAATTCTATATTCTAACATAAAAATATCAGAACATAATAAAATATTTTCTTGTGGTGGTCTTCTAGAGCTTATGGATGCCGTGAAGCAAAGAGAGTTTGATATTTTTTGCACCAAACAAATTTTCTATTCCAAGTCTCTTTTTGAATTATAATATTTCCATTCTCTCATTATATTATGCAGATACCAATCTTCCCTCAGCCGCGGCATCATTCATGCCCATCTATCTATCTTCAACTCCCTAAACATTATACATACATATATACATATATATATATTATACACACATTTATTTTTCTTGCTTCTATGTCACTCTCTCTCACAAAGTCCACCACTATTTGCATTTATTACAAGGAATAGAAACTTTCCTCATGGCTTCCTCAGTTCCTCGGTCATTTCTTTTCATATATATATATATATATGTATGTATATATATACATATATATATATGAAAAGAAAATATAACTTGGTCAGGTAACTATTGGGGAGTTAGGCACCTCCTAATTCTAAGGATTGCAAGAATGAATAATTGCAGAAAAGAAGAAAAGAGAGACATCAAATTTTTATACAGGTTCATCCAAATTCGAGATTACGTCCTGTTTCTACCACTGTAGATTCCACTATGATAAAGGAGATTACAGATTATAAGAGAAATTTATCACACACTCTCAAATAGTGTTTCCTAAATCTCTCTTCTACCTAGCACCCTGTGGTAATTTTTCTCTCTCAACAATGGAGCTCTCAAAATATGCCTCACACAAAATAATGCCACTCATATAAGGTCACACACACAATCCTAGCCACCTTATGTCTATTTATACCCCAAAGAAGCAAAAAAATAGCAACTCATGAGAAATCCTAGTAGTTTCTTGCTCTTTTTTGGCTAGAGTGCCTAAAAAAATCACAAAGGCAATGTGTTGGTGCCGTGGTGCTAGTTTGTCTTCGGGTTGGCGCCGCCGCGCCTAATTCTGGTGCTGCAGCGCCCAAACTCTACCATTGTAGTGCCATGGCACCCAATTCTGGCGCCGTAGCTCTCGAGCTCTGCCTCTTGTCCCTTTGTTTTTCTTTTATTCCTTTTGCTGAGTGTTGATTCGGCTCCACACCTACAACAATCTCCCACTTTGAGACTAATCAATCACCACATCTCCAACTGCAGCGGCAACAACTTCTTATGCCTCATGGAGAAGTCCAACTAAAGTTGCGTATAACTTCAGTTTCTCGATCGAAACTATCTTGGTAAGTATATTTGCTGGATTCTGACTCCCAAGAATCTTCTCAAGCTTTAGCAGCGCATCTTCCAAAGCCGACTTAATGAAGTGATGCTGCAACTGTATATACTTTGTCCTAGCATGAAATGCGGGATTTTTCGCTAAGTGAATGGCACTCTAACTGTCATTGTATAACACATTCCTTTCCTGCTTGTGACCTAGTTCTTCCATAAATGACTGCAACCAAATCATCTCCTTGCTTGCTTTTGTCATTGCCGCATACTCTGCTTCTGTTGTAGAGAGTGCAACTATCTTCTGTAGCTTCGAGACCCAACTAACTGCTGTGCCACCCAAAGTGTAGACATAACAGGTGGTACTCTTTCTGCCATCAATGTCTCCAGCTATGTCAGCATCTACATAGCCCTGTAGTCCCAAGTCTGACTTCTTGAAACACAGTGCTAAAACCATAGTACCTCTTAGATATCCAAGAATTCACTTCACTGCCTCCCAATGCTACTTACTTAGATTACTCATGTACCTACTCACAACTCCCACTGCATGTGCAATGTCCAGTCTGGTACAAACCATGGCATACATGAGACTGCCTATTACTTAAGCATAAGGCACCTTGGCCATGTGGTCTCGCTCTTGCTCTGTGGTCGGTGATTGCTCATTTGATAACTTGAAGTGACTAGCCAAAGGAGTACTCACAAGCTTCACAATACTCATGTTGAATCTACTTAGCACCTTTTCAACATATTCTTCCTATGATAGTTTTAGACCATTACTGTTCCTCGTTATTCTTATCCCAAAGATTTGTTTTGCAGCACCCAAATCCTTCATTGCAAACTCCTTAGACAGGTCCTTCTTGAGCTTGTTAATCTCTTGTTTGAAACCTCCTGCTATCAACATGTCATCGACATATAGCAACAATATGATGTAGGAGTCACCAAAATTTTTCACATAACAACAGTGATCTCCTTGATACCTCAAGAAACCATTGCTACATATAAAACTGACAAACTTCTTATGCCACTGCCTAGGAGCTTTTTGAGGCCATACAAGCTCTTTTGAAGTTTGCACACTAAATTCTCCTTACCCGGTACTTCAAAACCTTGCGGCTGCTTCATGTAGATCTCCTCCAAATCACCATGGAGAAAAGCTGTCTTAACATCCAACAGTTCCAAGAACAAGTCTTCATTTGCTACTAGCGCAAGTACCATCCTGATCGTGGTTAATTTCACCACCAGAGAAAAAATCTCATTAAAGTCGATGCCCTCTTTCTGCTGAAAGCCTTTTACCACTAGCCTTACCTTATACTGTTTGCTGCCATTAGATTCATCTTTAATCTGGTATACCTATTTATTATGCAAGGCCTTTTTACCTTGTGGTAATTTTGTCAGTTGCCATGTCTGATTGGACGTTAAGGAATCCATCTCATCCCTTATGGCTAACTCCTACTTGACCAAATCTTCAGCCTGTATGGCTTTATCATAACTTTCTGGTTCACCTCTGTTGGTCAACAAAATGTAATGCAGAGAAGGGAAGTATCTCTATGGTGGTCTGATAGTCCTGCTAGACCTCTGGACTGGTGTGGTAGGAGTACTCTGGTTTCCTTTAAGAGCTTTGTTTTCTTGGTCTTCATCCTTTGGATTTTGCACCTCCACTTCAGGAAGATCCTTCAATGGAATCACCTTAGGCTTCTTGTCTTCCGAACTTGAACCCCTGAAGTCAGTGTTGTCTTTGTCCTTATACAGAATACATTCATTGAAGATCACATCCTTGCTCCTGATAATCTTCCAATTTTGGTAATCTCAGAAATGATAACCAAACTCAAGTCCACCATAACCAACTAGAAAACATTCTTTGACTTTGCATCAAGTTTACTTCTAGCAGCAGGATCAATATGAACATAAGAAACACACCCGAATACTCTTA
The DNA here is from genome assembly GCA_025403435.1 of Artocarpus heterophyllus. Classification (NCBI taxonomy): domain Eukaryota; kingdom Viridiplantae; phylum Streptophyta; class Magnoliopsida; order Rosales; family Moraceae; genus Artocarpus; species Artocarpus heterophyllus. Next base: position 17,342,362 of record CM046349.1, read on the forward strand.
AGTAAGAGAGATCAACCTTTTTACCGCTCTTGACTTCTTATGGTAGCTTGAACTTCAATGGTGGATGGACTTTTGTTTATTAGATGAGCTATTGTATTAATTGCCTTAGCCCAAAACAACTTTGGCAGCTCCGCATGCAACCTCATGCCTCTGGCACGCTCATTTAGAGTCTTATTCATCCTCTCAGCTACACCATTCTGCTATGGTTTCCCTGAAATAGTTTTCTTCATCTTTATTCCATTCTCAGCATGATACTGCTTGAAGTCATTATCTAAATACTCTCCCCCATTGTCAGACTGCAAGCATTTCACATTCAAATATGCCTCGTTCTCCATCATGGCTCTCTATCTCTTAAAAGCACCAAAGACATCAGATTTGTTTTTTAAAAAGTAAATCCATACCTTTCTGCTTGAGTCATCAATAAATGACACATAGTAATTTGTGCCACTAAGGGAAGTCACCGTCGTAGGCACCCACACATCGTGTGAACTAGCTCCAATTTCCTAGACTTATGCTCTCTACCTATTGTTGAAAAGCTAACTCTCTTATGTTTCCTAAAGATGTAGGCTTCACACAATCTATGATTAGTAGTTTTCAATCCTGATAGTTTTCCTTTACAGTGAAGCACCTTAATTCCCTTCTCACTTATGTGACCGAGCTTATAGTGTCATAACTCAGTGTTGGTAGTAGAGTCATCAACTGCTATGGTATCTTTGCAACTAGAATTAATGTAGAGTGTTTCAGCCTTGTGTCCCCAAGCAACAACCATTGCTTCCTTTGTGAATTTCCAACCTCTACAACTGAACGTCACTTTATGTCCTTCGTCATCTAGTTGTCCTACCAAAATCAAATTCCGCATCAGCTTGGGTACATGTCTCACCTTATGAATCTTTTGCATAGACCCATTAGGCATTTTCAAACTGACATCTCCAATGCCAACAATGTCCAAAGGTTCTCCGTCAGCAAGATAAACCTTACCATGATTTTCGGCAACATAATTCTCTAGAATATGATGGTGTATAGTGGTGTGGAGTAATGCTCCTGAATCTATCACCCACGAATCAAAAGAATTGTCAACAGACAAGATTAAGGCATCCTATGCCTCTTCTGTGGCAGTGTTAGCAGTGTCATTGTTTTTGTCTTCATTTTTCCTTAGAGCTCTGCAATTCTTTTTCAAGTGGCCGGTTCTCCCACAATTCCAACACTCCATAATCCTACCGTTTTTAGATTTGCTTCTCCCATTCCTCGACTTGCCTCCCCTGTCATTATCCCAGTTGGAAAGTCTCTCAAGTTTCTTGCCCCTATTATCAACATTAAGGGTCGAGTTAGACGTAGAGGCTTCACCTGAATCCTTCATGCGAACTTCTTCTACCAGAATAGAGTTTCTGACATCAATAAACTTTAGTTTTTCATTCCCAATTGAATTAGTAATGGCCACCTTCATGGGTTCCTGACTATTTGGTAACGAGGCCTAGAGGATTAGGGCATTGAACTCATCATCAAATTTAATCTCCACCGAGACCAATTGGTTCAGAACGGTGTTGAAATTGTTTAGATGCTCTACCATCGAGGCACCTTTAGGCATTTTCAAATCAAAGAGCTTCTTCATGAGATGTACCTTGTTATTGGCTAACGGCTTCTCATACATCTCTGATAGAGCCATCATCATCCCTGCTGTAGTATTCTCCTTCGCAATGTTGTGGGCCACGTTCTTTGACAGGGTCAAACGGATCACACCTAGCACCTGTCTATCAAGGAGATTTCACTTCTCATCCTTCACGCCTTCGGGCTTATTACTCAAGGGCAAGTGCAGTTTCCTGCTATAGAGGTAGTCTTCTACTTGCATCCTCCAATAGGAAAATCCAACCATCAAATTTGGTGATATCAGTTGCCAAACCTTCTTCTCCCGTCATCTTTCTTAATCCAAACCTCCGCTCTGATACTACGTGTTGAGGAATTAGGCACCTCCTAATTCTAAGGATCTCAAGAACAAATAATTGCAGAAAAAAAATTGGAGAAAAGAAGAAAATAAAGACACCAAATTTTTATACAGGTTTGTCCAAATTCGAGACTACATCCTGTTTCTGCCACTGCAGATTCCACTATGATGAAGGAAATTACAAATTACAAGAGAAATTTGTCACACACTCTCAAATAGTGTTTCCTAAATCTCTCTTCTACCTAGCATCTTGTGGGAATTTTTCTTTCTCAACAATGGAGATCAAAATATGCCTCACACAAAATAATGCCACTTACACAAGGTCACACATATAACCTTAGTCACCTTATGTCTATTTATACCCCAAAGAAGAGAAAAAATAGCAAGTAATGAGAAACCCTAGTAGTTTCTCGTTCTTTTCCTGCTAGAGTGCCTCAAAAAATCGCACAAGGCAGTGTGTTGACGCCACGATGCTTAAATCCAGCACCGCGGTGCTAGTTTGTCTTCGGGTTGGTGCCGCGGCGCCCAATTCTGGCACTGCGGCGCCCAAACTCTGCCATTGTAGCGCCGCTTTGGGCGCCGGGTGCCCAATTCTAACGCCGTTGCTCTTGGGCTCTGTCTCCTCTCCCTTTTTTTTCTTTTCTTCCTTTCGCTAAGTGTTGATTCGGCTCCACTCCTGCAACAGTAACTGTGTGTAGATCTGAATATTGGACTTATTTAGTGATGAGAACCATCTTCTAGTTGTTCATCAAAGTTTATGCACACATGACGCATTTATTTATTTTTTCTCCAAGAAATGCGTGACATGTAATTTATTTATTAAAATATTAAATAGGCGCAGCACATTATTCATTAATTTACAAGACACATATCTACTACCATTTATATATACTAACTCTTTCGTGAACCCCAATTTACCAATGGAATATATTAGCTCACATTCATGTTTTCATGATCCGTGTAATATGGCGCCACAACTACTAATTGTGAGGAGCTATATACGCAATGAGGACTAATGAGGGCGTGCACACATTGTTTTTATTAATTATATATTTTACTAGTATACAAAAGTTTTTTTTTTTTTTTTTTGGAAGGGACAACGGGTTAAAAGTTATATTACTAATTGCACTAGTAAAGATGAAGACTGTCGTCTAATGTGTACGTATAAATCTTCAAAACACGGAAATTTTTGTACCGTGCTTTTTTAATACATAAGGCGATTTTTTATAAAACATTATTTAATAGATGTCGTCTAATCTCCTATTTGTAGTAAGGTTGTAAAATGAATTGCATGCCTTTTTAAAATACAGTCTCGAAAATTAACTCTATCATGCCCTTTGGCCTAGAGGACCATGTTGTATGATTCTAGTTTGCAAAAGTTGCAAATTATAAAATTATGAAACTACAAGATAATAATTAATTTTGAGTGCTATATATATTATATATTTACTGCATCAAATAGTCTTTACGCAGAATTAGACATCTATGCTAAGCAAGAGGACAATACACTTAGTGTCCTCGAAAGCTCATAATTCGAATAAAAATGTCCATATCTTTTTCCGGTCAAGAATTAAAGGAGTTGAGATCTGTTTAACCGTATGTTTCCCCTTATCAACTTTTAAAATTAAAGAGGAAAAAAAGACCAGAAAAAGAGAATGAATCTATGGTTTAATCATTTCTTGCTTTTTGTTTGTGGGAATGGATTGATTATTAATAGCTTTTCCAAAAGGATGAGAGCATGTCAAAGATCACTAATTATATATAGAATCCCATAACGTGAGATATATATATTTTTAAAACTTTCAAACTCTTCTTTTAGGTGGAATTGGGTATGGTTTTTTACCCTTAGGCTGCAGCCACTAACATGAGACATTTTTGTATAGAGCATTGATTGAATATTACTGAAGTAGAATAATTAGTTAATAATAAATAACAATATACAGCTTCCTATTATATATTATATATAATATATGAAATATACTATAATTTCTACGTGTGCGTGTAACTAGAATTATAAGGAAGACTTTACCTTAAAAAAAAAAAAAAAAAAACTAGCCGTGTGAAATACATGCTGAAATTCTTATAATTTTCTAATTTTGACGAAGCTCGGCAAAATTTTGATTGTCATCAAATGGGTTATATCTATAGCTAATCAACAAATAATTCATATCGGTCAAGCTGACAATGACCTTTAACATAAATCTATACGCGTCTATATGTAAGCAATAATATCGCCGTAATTTTTTATCTTCCTTTAGAGATTCGTCGGGACCACTGCATGATTATGATCCATTTCTAAACTGTATGTGATTAACAAGTTTAAATATTATAACTATATTAAGCACTTAATTAGTACTCACCGATCACAGACAGAGACAAAAAATTGAACTAAAATAATTTATGTAGCAGGCGCCATAATGTGACAAGTATAATCAATACAGATACAAATGAAACAACTAGTTTCTATGATATTTTCATTACTTTTCCTTTGACAAATGATGCATAAGATACAAATATTTGGAATTCTTTACACCATGCAGTGGTGTCAATATGCAAAATCAGCATCTACAATGTAAAATTTTGAAGCGGGGGTCATCCGTATAATGTTCTTTTATATTGAGTAGGGTTTTTGTACACTTCTTTGAATAGCATCTACTAATTAAAGAAAGGTCAGAACAATAAGCCAACCTACCAATTTTTACTTAAAATAAATTTGAAGGTGGCATTTCTAATAAACAAATTAGATTAAGATAGATTTATTTTTATTAGTTAAAACATTAAATATTAGAAATGGGCCCTAAAGTACTCTATCTCAATGGCAGAACACTTTTTTTTTAAGGCGGTATCATGAAAAAAATAGAGATAGTTTCTTCGTTGAATAGAGAAATAGGACACAGTTAAAATATATAGGGAATACAAATTATTATTTTTTTATTCTTAAGACAAGAAAAAAAAAAAAAAGTTAATTGAGGGGTCAACACCGGTGACCCTGCCACCTCTCTCTCTTCTCTTCTTTTTTCTTTCTACTCTTTTTAGAACTATGGAACTATGGGATCCCGCACTTTTCATATTTTCTTATGGTTTCAGTCTTTCTATTATGAATAAAAATATTTTCCCACTGAGATCTCAATTTTGTAACTGTGATATTTTGTTAATTTATTTTCTAAATAAATTGACGGGAGAAAATAAAAAGCGTTAAGGTTCAATAGAACATCTCAACTAGATTTTCATTTAAAGCAAAAGAAAAAAAAAATAAAAATATTCATCAGGGAATAATGAGAAAATGAACAAATCAGAAATAACAAGAGAACACCCAAAACCAACGATCTAAAAAATAAAAAAAAACTGAAGTTGCTACCGAAACATTGAGCTGGAATTTGTATATTACTCTGGAAGCTATAAAAACAAATATATATGCCTTGTTAAAAACCTTACAGAGAAAATTAATCAGAACAAGATTAGAAGGGGAAAGATTGTACATATTTGCCACAAGTTAGCTAGTTTAATTTATGAAGATGTAATTAGGCAAACCCCAATATCTCTATAAATTAAAGGAACATAATTGTCTAAAGGAGAGTCTCACGAAGTTTTCGAACCCAAATGATCAATATTTATGCAAGTTTATCAGCCACTTCATTTCCTTCCCTATATATGTGGGAAACATGAAGGATATACTATACTGTTGAGCGTCCAACCGACGAGATTTAATTCTTCCAAGAACATCAGACTTTCTGCCAATAAGCATGTCAAGCATAGAAGAGTCGGACCATAGCATATCCCAAGCACATCTTTTAGCATAAAAAAATGCATGACTAGTTTCCCAAAGTTCTTCTTCAAAGACATTCCTATATAATGCCCAGGGTTGCCCAGGGTTTGGCGAAACAACCCTTACAAAAACTCCTATAAGTTCGGAAAACTCCGTCACATCTACATGATCCAAGGCCGTGTAAGATGCACCATCAATATTGATTTTTAATCCAATTTGCCAAAGTTGGGATCCAATAGACTTCTAAAATATTTGTAGTCACTTTTGGATTACCCGCAATAAATAATATTTGTTAAAAAAAAAAATCCAATACTGCATTGGTTCCATTCCCATTATCATGAATATTGGATTCCTGCACAGGTCCAAATTCAAGATAAAGCAGAATATGCTGATCACCGCTTATCGTTAAAAATAACTATGCTTCTAATTTTCAAATCACTCGCAGACAGTGGTGTTCAAAAAATCCTTCAAACCGCTCAAATTGCTTAATTCAAACTAGAGATGCAAGAACGGGTTGGCCCGTTCTTATTAGGCCCACACGGGCCGTGGGCCGACCTGGCCTAGCCCATGAATTTTGTGGGCCGGGCTGGGCTAGCCTAAATAAAAATTATCTCGGCCGAGCCTACATTACGGGCCAATTGTACGTGGGCCAGACTGGGCCATGCCATGGGCCTTAAATGGGCTGGCCCATTCGAGCCCATTTATGACTTAGGATGGGTAAGCCTATCTTAGCCCTTAGCCCATCATGGGTTTAGATGGGCAAGCCCATCAAGCATGCAATTTTTAATTTTTAAATTTTTAAACAAGTTAACAAATATAAAAGTTTGAATATAATGGAAGTATAAAAAGGGATATTTTATTTATGATTGCCTTGTTAAAGACCTTTGGCATAGCCGTGATAAGGAAAAAAGAATACAATCAGGATAATTATACATAAGATGTATACAAAATTACTAAAAAAACATAAAAAAAGCTAGCCATGATGTGATGTGTAAGGCCTTATATTTAAGAAGGCCATACTCAGCCATGTTCATCGGCGAATGAACATGAAAAAATATAAATAAATAAATAAATAAATAAATATATAAATGACATTGGACCACAATGGGCCATTGGTGGGCCGACCAATTGTGGGTCTACATAGGCCTTACACTGGTCGGGATGGGCTGGTCCATTATGGGCCTAGATGCATTAAGCCAGGCAGGCCTAATCTCGACTTGGCCCATGATTTTTCACAGGCCGTGTCGGGCTGGCACATGGGTCGATAAATGTTGGTCTAGCCCAGCTCACCAATATTTCTGGGCTGGGCCGTGTCTTGAACAATGATGGACCATGTCGGCTTCACTTGTCATTGTATCAGGATGGGCCTAGATAGCCCATGAGCTTCGGTCCATTGTTGCATCTCTAATTCAAACTAAATCGATGGTTTTTTGTTTTCATTTTGTTTTTATTATTTTTGAATCGGTTTAGGTGGTCTTTACGCAAACAATTTTAGGTGGTTTGGTTTGTGGTTTGGCTTCTCAAGCTACCCAAACCATTTACTCAAACCTCCATCAAACAACCATATGTATAGTTTTTTATTTTTAAAATATTTTTAAATAATTTTTATTATTTTTTTTCATATATTTTTTATTGTTCATTTAATAGAAGTTCTATACATATTAACCTTTCTGTATTTTATAATTATAATTCTCTTAATCATTAAAATAACATTAAGCATTACTTATTAACATCCAAAAACCAAAATCAAATTAAAAAACCAAGTACTTGGAAAGCTTTAATTTAAGTTTAAAATTTAATTATGTTGTTCTATGTTATTTAGTTGTATTTTTAATTCTTTAGTTTGGTTATTAATGAACTTTTATTTGTATTAATATAACTTTTTAGTTTCGTTCTTAGTTTATATTAAAAATTTAAGCAGTAAACTTCATTTCAAAAAAAAAAACTTTAAATTGTAAAATTTTAGGCATTTTATAATTATTAATAAATTTTTAAATTTTTTTAATCTTAACCTCAAACTGTCCAAATCAAGTCGTCTAAACTGTTTATGAGTGATTTGGTTTTACCAAAAAAAATATATATATATCCAAAAAAATAAAATTTATTTTAATTTGATCAGTGATTTGAAGATAAAAGAAAAACCCTCAAAACCATCCACAAACACTGCTACCAGAGAGAAGAAATAATAGTATCAATTAATCTCAAAATTGGAAAGTTGAAAGCGGAACTCAATTTTAAAGGCATCCTCTAGAAATGTATGAGTTGATTGCACATTGATACAAGTACCAAAAAGTTCTTCTATCTTCAGCCAGATAATTTAGTATTCTGATAACCTATACAACTGTTATGAATATAGTATTATGATGGATGTCCATAACCCGAAAAGTCTTCAAGTCTCATAACCCATAAAGCTTCTCAAATTCCATAATCTTTATTTGTTACAATTTATTCATAGTTATTTTCTCCATTTACAACACCATTAAACCTATTGTAAACTATGGGCATCTTTAACCTATAAATAGAGGCTTTGAGAGGCATGTACAAAAAGAAGAGAAAATATAGATATCATTCTCTCATTCTCTTGTGTTCTTCTTTACTTTCAAACTATATTCTCTTGTTTTGTCTTCTTTATTTTACAACACGTTATCAGCACGAACTAGCTCCAATTGTGTTTTTCTACCGAAGTACCTTGACGATTGTTGAGTGTGCTCAGTAAGTGACTTCGACCCTCTTCCTTCTATCTCACTCAATGCCCATTTGCATGTTTGTTTTGATGAAACAAATGTTACAAGTCTTTTAATCAATAATATTAAGTCTAACAGTTCCAATATAGTGTTGTATTATAATTTGCATTTTGGTTTTATTTTGTTCAAATTTTTTTTCTTATTATTAAGCATTCAATTGACAATGCAGCCATAACTGCAGTTACTATTCACTTGTTTTGTATATTTAGTTCAAATATATATATATATATATATATATATTAAATCTGAATGATTCTTATTCATTGCATTATTTATTTAGATAATCAGCTATATTATTTATTTTTCGTATTTTATTTGTTTTGACCCATCAAATATATGCTTTGTTTCCCATCTGCTTGTTCTTATTATTACTACTACTTATGATTTTGATTTATATATAACAAAATACACACAAACAAAATAAACATAAAAATTATCAAATACATAAATGTTAATAAGTAATATATAAACATTATCATTTATTTGTTAAATATATAAATGTTTCAAATATATGAACTGTTGCAGCCAAACTACTGTAAATAGATGTTTATTGTTATTCATTAAACAATGTATATACTATTTGTTGATTGTTTATTGATATTTTTATCTTCTAATTTGATTAATATTTTTATGATAGTCTTTACCATGGCAAATCTTACCAAGTTGGAATTTGTAGCCCTTGATATTACAGGCAAGAACTATCTATCATGGACACTTGATGCTGAAATCCATTTGGATGCTATGGGTCTTGGAGACACAATCAAAGAAGGAAATCAAGAATCATTACAAAACCGGGCCAAAATAATGATTTTCCTTCGTCACCATCTCCATGAAGGATTAAAAGCTGAATATCTTACTGTAAAATATCCACTTGACCGTTGGAAAAATTTGAAAGAAAGATATGACCCCCAAAAAACTGTTATTCTTCCAAAAGCTCGTTATGATTGGATAGATTTGCGATTGCAAGATTTAAAATCAGTAAGTGAGCATAACTCTATAATATTTAAAATTAGTTCTTAATTAAAATTATGCGGAGAAAATATTATTGATGAAGATATGCTAAAGAAAACATTCTCTACTTTTCATGCCTCAAATGTGCTCCTGTAGTAGCAATATCAAGAAAAAAGCTTTAAAAAGTACTTTGAATTGATTTCATGCCTTCTTGTAGCTGAACAAAATAACGAGCTATTAATGAAAAATCATGAATCTCGTCCAACTAGTTTTGCCCCATTCCCTGAAGTGAATGCAACAACATCTAACAATTCGGGGTATGGACGAGGTCGTGGTCGTATCCGTGGTCGTAGCCGCGGACGCGGTCGAGGTTGGAATACCTATCACAATCGTGATAATAACAATTCTCATGTCCAAAAGAGGGAAAATAATGGAGATAGCAAAAAAGGTGTGCAACAAAAGGATTCAAAGAATTCAAAAAATATATGCTATCGATGCAGTATGAAAGGACATTGGTCACGTACTTGTCGTATGTCGAAACATCTTGTTGAGCTTTATCAAGCATAGCTCAAAGAGAAGGGGAAGAATATAGAAGCAAATTCTGCCTACTTTGATGATCTTGACAAAAGTCCTATTGATATAACTCATTTGGATGTGGCAAATTTCTTTAAACATCTTGAAGGGAGAATTGATTATTTAATTGGTGATGAGAATGTCCAAAATAACTAAAATAATTTCTAGTATTTTATTTTTGGTGTGTTTTTATTTGGTTTGAGGTGTGTTATGGTGTGTTTTTAACTATGGTTTCAATATCTAATATTTTACTTTGTTGGATTGTAATATTTCTTATAATGTACTTTTGTTTTATTTGAATGAAGAAAATATGGATATTCCCCAATCTTTAGTTGGGCCCAAGATCAATGGTGAATATGTGTGTCTCGCTAATAGTGCAACAACGCATACCATTCTTAAAGATAAAAAAATATTTTTCTCACTTGATAATGGATGAAGCTAATATTAATACAATATCTGGTACTACAAAAATTATTGAAGGCTCTGGAAGAACCAATATATTATTACCTGGAGGAACAAGATTTCTTATAAATAATGCATTACTTTCTACAAAGTCTCAAAGAAATTTATTAAGTTTTAAAGATATCCGCTGAAATGGATATCACATTGAGACAGTGAATGAGAGGAATGTTGAATACCTCTATATTACAGCTATGATTTTAGGTAAGAAACACATATTAGAGAAATTGCCTGCTCTTTCTCCCGGTTTGTACTACATGAATATTAGTCAAATTGAAGCACATGCAATAGTGAACTAGAAGTTCACTGATCTAAATACTTTTATTGTTTGGCATGACCGGTAAGGCCATCCCGAGTCAAAAATGATGTGAAGAATCATTAAGAATTCAAATGAACATCCATTGAAGAACCAAAAGATTCTTTAATCTAATGAATTCTCATGTGCTGCTTATTCTCAAGGTAAATTAATCATTAGACCATCACTAGCTAAAGTTGGGATTGAATCCCCTGCATTTCTGGAATGTGTTCAAGGTGATATATGTGGGCCCATTGATCCGCCATGTGGACCATTTAGATATTTTATGGTTTTAATAGATGCATCTACAAGATGTCACATGTGTGTTTATTATCAACTCGCAGCTTGGCATTTGTGAGATTACTTGCTCAGATAATTCGATTACGTGCGTAATTTTTAGATCATGCAATTAAGTCAATACGTCTTCACAATGCTAGTGAATTTAGATCCTAAGCTTTTTATGATTATTGTATGTCAATCGGGATAACTATTGAAGAGCCTATTGCCCATGCTCATAAACAAAATGGTCTAGCAGAATCATTTATTAAATGCCTTCAATTAATAGCTAGATCTCTACTTATGAGAACCAAACTCCCTATTTCTATTTGGGGACATGCTATTTTGCATGCAGCAACACTTGTGTGTATTAGGCCAATGTCATATCATAAGTTCTCTGCATTACAATTGGCTTATGGTCAGGAGCCAAATATTTCCCATCTAAGAATTTTTAGTTGTGCAGTTTATTTTCTTATTGCTCCACCACAACGCACTAAGATGGGACCTCAAAGAAGGCTAGGAATATATGTTGAATATGAATCCCTTTCTATAATTAAATATCTTGAACCAATGATAGGAGATGTTTTTACGGCTCGATTCGTCGACTGTCATTTTGATGAAACAAATTTCCCAGCATTAGGGAGAGAGAATAAGCAGCTGGAAAAAGAAATTATATGGAAAGCATCATCAATATGTCATCTTGATCCTCGTACACAACAATGTGAGCAAGAAGTTCAAAAGATAATTCACTTGCAAAATATAACCAATCAATTGCCAGACGCATTTACTGACCTAAAGAGAATAACCAAATCTCATATACCAGCTACAAATGATCCAGTTCAAGTTGATGTCTCAATAGGACAAAATATTACTATAGCAAATGAGTCTAAAGCATGCCTAAAGTGTGGTAGACCAGTCGGTTCTAAAGACAAAAATCCTCGAAAGAGAAAGTGAGCAAATAATCAAGATAGTCAAATTAAAGAAGTGGGTACTTCCAAGGAGACCCTAGACATAGCTAACCATAAGACCCTAGAAGAGGTACAGGTACCTGAAAATAGTGAAGATGAAGAGATCTCGATAAACTATGTCACTACAAGAAAAAGATGGAATCGAAAAGAAATAGTTATCGATAACATTTTTGCATACAATGTAGCACTCAAATTGTTAAAGAAAGTGAGGATCCTGAACCTAAATCTGTCGAAGAGTGTCGACACAAAAATGATTGGCCAAAATGAAAAGATGCAATCTAGGCAGAATCAAACTCACTTGCAAAACGTGAGGTTTTTGGACCTGTAGTTTGAACACCTAAAGGTGTAAAACCAGTAGGATACAAATGAATAATTGTGCAAAAACAAAATGAGAAAAATGAAGTTGTCAGATATAATGCACGACTTGTAGCACAAGGATTTTCGCAAAGACCTAGTCTTAATTATGAAGAAACATATTCTCTTGTGGTGGATGCGATTACATTTCGATTTCTAATTAGTCTGGCAGCACATGAAAGATTGGATATGCACCTAATGGATGTCATTACAACCTATCTGTATGGTTCATTTGATAACGATATCTATATGAAAAGCCCTAAGGGATTTGAGATGCCTAAAGCATGAAATTCAAATTCTCGAGAAAATTATTCAATTAAGTTACACAAATCCTTATATGGATTGAGGTAGTCTAGATGCATGTGATATAATCGCCTTAGTGAATATTTAATAAATGAAGGTTACAAAACAAAAATGATCCTGTTTGTCCATGTGTTTTTATAAGGAAATCCGGATCTGAGTATGTTATAATTGCAGTATATGTTGATGACTAAAATATTATTGGAACTCCTAAAGAAGTTCTAAAGGCAATGGATTATTTGAAGAAAGAATTTGAGATGAAAGACATGAAAAAATGAAGTTTTCCTCAGCTTGCAAATCAAGTATTTAGCAGGTGGAATTTTTATTCATCAATCAAATTACATAGAAAAGGTCCTAAAATAATTTTACATGCATAAAGCACATCCATTGAGTACTCCAACAATTGTTCGATCACTTGATGAGAAAAAGGACCTTTTTCGACGTCGAGAGGATAACGAAGAACTTCTTGGTCCTGACCAGAAACATCTTAGTGCGCTAGGTACACTAATGTATTTTGCTAATAATACTCGACCAGATACAGCATTCTCTGTAAGTTTATTAGCAAGATATAGTTCTTCTCTAACTCAAAGTCATTGGAATAGAGTTAATCATATATCTTGGTATCTCCAAGGAACAAGTGATATGGGCTTGTTGTATTCAAATAATATGGGATCACAAGTAATTGGTTATGTAGATATAGGTTATTTGTCTGATCCACACAAAGCTCGATCTCAAACAGGCTATTTATTTACATATGGTCGTACAGCTATATAATGGTGTTCTATAAAACAAACCATAGCTGCTACTTCCTCAAATCACACAGAAATAATAGCAATTCATAAGGCAAGTCGGGAATGTGTTTGGCTAAGATCAATTACCCAACATATCCAAGAAACATGTGGTCTACCTTTGAAGAAAGTGTTAGACATGTATGCCCAAAGGAGTAAAAATGTAATAAGTTTTTAGAGACATTTTTATCCATAAAGAATTTATTCATTGTTTATATACCAAATCTTGTCCTCTTTATGCTCATATTTGTTGAATGTATGTTAAGCAAACAATAGTCTGAGACTGTCGGTCTAAACCTTAAGAATTGGGCATATGATGGATGAATTATGCGGAAGACACGATTCTTAAGGTGATGGTCTAAATCATATGATCTGCAATCGAGGGAATAAAGTTGGACGCTTTATTCATGCAAAGATTATTATGTTGTCTACATCTCTTTTGGGAGATGGTTTGTCTTGACCATCGGAGGAGGACTCTGTGAATAGAAACATTGGCGCGTTGTCATAAGTGACGATGTGTTGGATCGGGACATAAAGTGAATTTATTTGGATTAATAATTCTATCTCGGCAAATCAATTCACTTTAGACAATCATTTGTGTTGTATCTTAATCCTGAGATGAATAGTGGGCTCGTTGTCTTGACTTGTGTCTTTTGATGTACCAAAGGGTGACACCCACATCTTAATAGTAGTATGCATGCCGGTACGTTGGTGGCATGACTCTTGATGGCGTAGACTTGTTATTCGTAGATATGGAATCTATAGCTCGTCTTTAGGAGTAATGATATCCGCTTATATGCGTTGTCCTGTAATTGGAAAACTGGAGCGCTTAACCATTTGGATACATAGGTGTAACCGAATGGTATACTGTCTTTGGATGATAAGTTTTCTGATAGTGAGATAATGGAACGTAAGATAAAAATAATCAGGAAGGTAAGATAGAACTTGTTCTTAAGCCGATTATGGATTATCATATGGGGATACGATACAATATGATATGTCATGGAGACTTAGCTATACGGGCTTCGTAACTCTATGTAGTTTGAGAGTGCAGCTCCAAGCTTTTAGTGGAGTAGCGTTGGAGTTGATAATTATGAAATGTATATATGGGATATTGGGTTTCATAATTATCAAGAACTTGAACTATATAGGTCCATTTGGTCCCCTTTGCTAGCTTACAACATCCTGTAACGACACAGCGTGCTTTTCCAATAATTGGTAACTTATGTCGGATTTATCAGATTGGTTAAAATTTGGAAGAATTAAATAATTTATGTCTGTTTATAAGTTGAATTAATTTTGTGATAAAATTAATTCAAGATAAACTTGTTAAATTATTGGATCAGATAATTCTTATCTGTTTATCGGTTGATTTAATTTGGATAAATTAGATCAAGATAAACTTATAGAATTATTAGGAATTGATTTATTTTCTTAGAGATTATCTAGATAAAGTTGTTTTGATAAGATAACTTCTCTATTGGGTTATTTGAATTAAAACTAAGACTTTATCCCATAGAATCTTGGGTGAAAAATAAAAGATTCGCGGAGATATTTACGCGGCAGTTCAGCCTGCCGATCTACATGTTCGGCTTGCCGATGGGGCCTGTTTGGCCTGCCGATCAGCGAGGGATAAGATTACGCGTTTCTACGTGGATCTTATTAGATATTGAGCCAAACTTGATTTTGTTTCGAGTTTTTGAGACCTAATATGATAAGGACTGACCCCAGGACCAATCTCTATATAAAGGGAGTAAGTCTTATGAGCTACTTAGATCAATTGAGAGATAAAGAGTGACACTCTACTACTGAGAATCTACAAACTCCCTGAGAGCTTTTGTTCACAAATCACGAACACTTGCTTTGGGTTCTCTTGATTGGTTGGAAGGAGAGTCACTGGTGGAAGAGCTGTACGTGCGAGCCCACACTCACTCCAGTTGTGGATAGAGAATAGCAAAGAAGACCAGTTGGTTGAGGCTCTTCTAGAACGTTACTTCTCTTCACAAGTTTCAGAGGTTCTTCGGCACACAAAGATTAGTAAGATCTGGTGAATTTATACATATAGCATGTCATACTTGTGTTTTGAAAATTACTTTGATATTAAATTTTTAAAATTTTGCTGCGCATTGTTTTTCTAATAATTGGTATCAGAGCCATGGTTTTTGCATAAATTTACAAGTTTGTGATCATGATATATATGTAAATTTTGTGATCTTAATCTCTCCTATGCTTATATTTAATTTTATAGAGAGTTGGCACTCTAGGTTTCTATATATTATATATGTTGTCATAGATTATGTGGTAAATGTTTATTATTAATTATGGTTGATTAAATTGTTATTTAATTATTTATTAATTAATTAATTTATGTCGGTTATGGTTCCTTAGATGTTAGAATGTATATCTAGGTTTTTCATGTAATTAGATGACAGACTATCATCTCCGTCTAGGAATTATTGTTTAATTTTAAATTTGTAAAAATTTTGTAATTAAATAATTATTCAAAGAATTCAGATCTAGAAGACGGATCTAGAAGATTGATGATGACGTTTCCAGGTATTTCTTGAGTCTCTAATTTTATGTTTTTAAATTGTTGAAAATAAAATTGATGAATTGTATCAAAAATTGTATTTTATGGAATAAGAGATTTCTTCTCGATCGGCATGCCGGACCTCACAGTTCGACAGGCCGATGGTTACATATCGGTAGGCTGGACATATGGTTCGGCAGGCCGTCAGTGGGGCAGAAATCGGCTGGCTTTGCTGGTAGGCCGAACTTTCATGGGTTGGTAGGCCGATCTAATTGATCAGCAGGCCGTGAAACATGACCAGCAGGCCGATCACCCAGATCGGCTTGTAGACCGAGAGCTTGAAAAGTCTCCAGAAAAGGTGTAGTTTTAATTTTATTTTTAGGACGATTCTGAGAAACATTAAATTTGGATATGACCAGAAATATGAAGTATTCAATATATACGGGATTGAAGACTTGAAGATGGGAATTACATAAACAAGGATACAGCTTGAGGATTCAATGATGAAAAATCGATAATATGTCTTGATTATTCTCTTGTAGTCTTAGTTTTCTATTCTCCAGGGTGGAGCCATAATATTACGGTTATTTATTATTTTGCTTGTCTGCATTATAATATGATTTACCATGTATATTGATAACATGTCATATAGAATAGGGAGTGCCGCTCATATTAAAATTGTTCATGCATAATTTTTAAAGTAAAACCTTGATTTCAAAAGATTGAGTGGAAGAAGGTTTTCGAAGAGAGAACCTAAGGCCTCCATTGTTGGTCCATAGGCAGAACATGGTAGTCCCGACCCCTAAGAAGGGATTTCTATCATGTACCAGATTAGATCTCTGAAAGGATAAAGTATTTTAGTATGATTTATGGTTGCACACCCCTAGGTGGTGATTATAAATCATGGATAAAATATTGAAACAATGGTTATACACTCATGTTAATTTTATTATTAGCCTCCCCTAAGAGCTCTGTTAATAAAATTAAGGGCCAAAAAAATAATTATTAATATATGCTGGATCATACGGGTCCTAGATGGCATACATTAATCAGGATGGGATCCGTGTTCCTGATTGAATTTGGCATGACTCCCCTAGGAGCTTGTTGAATTTTAAGTTGGGAATTATCGTTGTAAGGTTGTGATATTTTCAAGGTTTTGACACATAAACACATTTGTATGATTTTGCATGATTGTGTTATCTTACTAAATTATTATGATATGTTTGCTTATATTTGGTATATGATTCTTTACTGTAGATTGAAAATGTCTAAAAACGCTTTATCGTCGATACTTGACAAAAACCTATTAACCGGTGAGAACTATAACGATTGAAAACGAAACCTGGATATCGTCCTGTCCTTTGAGAAACTAAAATATGTACTGACAACCCCTTGTCGTCCTGAGCCTACGGGAGACTCAAGTAATGAGCAATTTCAAGCATATGATCGCTGGAAAGATGCTAATGATCAGGCCCGCTGCTATGTTATGGCTAGCATGAATAACGTGTTACAAGCTCAACATCAGGATTATGAGACTACGAAGCAGATCTTGGATAATCTTGAGGATATGTTTGGAGGCCAAGCCATAACAAAGCGGCAAGGGGCACTTCGGAAACTCTTAAACTGTAGACAGAGGCCGGGGACATCTGTAAAGGAGCACATGATGTTGGTCATGGGTTACCTCACTGTGGCTCAAACCAATGGAGCTGACATCGATGCTGAAACTCAGATGACTATGGTCTTTGAGACTCTGTCTAAGGAATTTATTTCGTTTAGAGCTACTTTTAATTTGAGTAATAGACGGGATATGATCTTGACAAAACTGATGAAACAGTTGCAAGAGTTTGAACTGCTAATCAGGGAGTCTCCTGCGGGTGGTGAGGCCAATATGGTAGCTGCTTCTAATTCCAATCCTAACTCTGGGAATGGAAAGAAGCAACGGGCCAAGAACGAGAAGTCTTCTATTCCTGCTGGTACAAAGAGCAAGAAGAAGAAGAAGAAGAAACCAAAGAAGCTTAAGTGCTTCTTTTGTGGAAAGGTCGGGCATATTAAGAAGCATTGCAAGGACTTCCTTTCCAAAGGAGGTATGTGTGATCTTCTATATTTAGAAACTTGTTTGGTTGAGGAATCCAGTGACATTTGGGTCATAGATTCCGGTGCAACTAATCATGTTTGTGTTTCTCTGTAGGGGTTCAAAGAAACGAGAAGTCTGCTACATGAAGACTTCACGCTTCGGATGGGCAATGGATCCTTGGTCTCAGCGGAAGCAGTGAGAGACGTCCATCTTTATTTTGATAATTATAGGAATTTATTTTTGCAAGATTGGTTTTATGTTCCTAAGTTTAAAAGGAATTTAATTTATGTAGCTTGTTTATTTAAAAACTCCTACTTGGTTTCTTTTAATGAAAAAGTGGTGGTTCGTAAAAACAAATCTTTTATCTGTTCTAGATGGATGCAAAATAATCTATATTTTATCAAACCTAAGATGGACTTATTGCTTAATACTGAGATGAATGATAATAACTCTAAAAGACTAAAAACTTCTCACTCTAATAAGACTTATCTTTGGCATTTACGCCTTGGTCAGATTAACCTGAATAGGATTCAAAGGTTGGTAAGGGATGGACCTTTAAGTCACTTAAAGGTGGAATCTATACCTCAATGTGAATCTTGTTTGGAGGGTAAAATGACCAAAAGACCATTCGGGTCTAAGGGCAATAGGGCCGAAGGGGTTCTAGAACTTGTGCATAGTGATGTTTGCGAACCGATTAACATCCAGGCACGAGGAGGGTATGAGTACTTCATTACTTTTATTGACGATTACTCAAGATATGGGTATGTGTACCTGATGTACCACAAAAGCAAAACTTTTGACAAGTTCAGGGAGTTTTAGGCTGAAGTGGAAAAGCAATTTGGTAGACCCATAAAGGCACTTCGATTAGATCGAGGTGGGGAATACCTTTCTGATGAGTTCTTGGAACACTTGTTAGAAAATGGGATTTTATCGCATTTGACTGCGCTGGGCACTCCGCAGCAGAATGGCGTAACGGAGAGAAGAAATAGGACTTTATTGGACATGATTAGGTCCATGATGAGTTATTCATCATTGCCTTTATCTTTTTGGGGATATGCACTACAAACCGCATGTTATCTTTTGAACAATGTGCGTTCAAAATCGGTCCCTAAAACTCCTCACGAGTTGTGGACGAGTAGGAAGACATCCTTAAACCATATTCGCATATGGGGATGTCCAGCTCATGTCCTGTTTAAGGATCCGAATAGGTTGGAAGCACGTTCGAAAGTTTGCGTGTTTATAGGATATCCAAAAGGGACTAAAGGGGGTTATTTTTATAACCCAAAGGAAAATAAAGTCGTGGTTCCAACTAATGCAACTTTCCTTGAGGAGAGTTACATGGATGACTTTAAACCTCGAAGCAAAGTGGTGCTTGAGGAGTTAAGGAGTGATCAGGTCACTTTGGACGTTCTGAATGAAACCATTCCAATTAGTGTAGAAAAACCAAGCAAACCTGAACAACAACCTCAGGGGCTTCGGCGTAGTGAGAGGATCAGGCGTCAACCTGAGAGGTATATGTTCAATGGGGAGGTCTTCTTTGGCTGAACCGGATGAACATGACTAGGATCCTTATACTTACGCAGAAACTATGGAGGATGTTGATTCAAAACTCTGGACAGAGGCCATGAACATTGAGATGAAGTCTATGGAGACTAATCAGGTCTGGAAGCTTGTGGATCTTCCTAAAGGGGTAAAACCCATAGGGTGTAAGTGGATCTACAAGAGGAAAAGAGGAGTAGATTGAAAGGTCGAAACCTTTAAGGCTAAATTGGTAGCTAAGGGTTATACGCAAAAGGAAGGAATCGACTATGAGGAAACCTTTTCGGCTGTAGCCATGCTTAAGTCCATCCGGATTCTCTTATCTATAGCTGCCGCTCTCGACTACGAGATTTGGCAGATGGATGTCAAGACGGCTTTTTCTAAATGGCTATTTTGATGAGTCCATTTATATGGAACAACCAGACGGGTTCAAGGTCACGGGTCAAGAGGGTAAGGTTTGTAAGCTGCTAAAGTCAATTTATGGACTTAAGCAGGCTTCTCGTTCTTGGAACTTAAGATTTGATCAGGTGATCAAGACTTATGAGTTCTCACAAAATGTGGATGAACCATGTGTTTACAAACACATTAAGGATGAGAAGGTGGTTTTTCTACTGCTCTGTGTAGATGACATTCTGCTAATTGGCAATGACGTTGGGGCGTTGCCATCGGTCAAATTATGGTTGAACAAGCAGTTTGACATGAAGGACTTGGGTGAGGTTAATTTTGTTCTCGGTGTCCAGATCTTTCGGGATAGGAAGAACAAAATGATAGCTTTGTCTTAGGCTAGCTACATAGATAAAATTCTCAGAAGGTTTGCAATGCAGGATTCCAAGAAAGGTAGGCAACCATCTAGGCTTGGAATTACTCATTCTAAGAAAGACTCTCCAAAGTCTTATGAAGAAAGAGAATAGATGAAGAAGGTGCCTTATGCTTCGACAGTGGATAGCCTAATGTATGCCATGCTTTGAACACAACCGGATATTAGTTATGCGGTCGGGATTGTAAGTCGATTTCAGGCAGATCCAAGACCGAACCATTGGGTTGCGGTAAAGCATATTTTCAAGTACCTGCGAAGGACTCAAGGGTATATGCTTATATATTCGGGTGAGGACCTGACTCTTCTAGGATATACTGATTCATATTTTCAATCCTGTCTGGATTCTAGGAAATCGACTTCAGGTTTTGTGTTTACTTAGGGCGGCAGTGCCATTAGTTGGAGAAGTGCTAAGCAAGATTGCACCTTGGATTTAATGATGGAGGCCGAGTATGTGGCAGCTAGTGATGCTTCGAAAGAAGTAGTGTAGCTCCGCAAGTTCCTTGGGGATCTTGAGGTTGTTCCTGACGTGGATAAGGCGGTATCACTGTACTGTGATAACAATGCAGCGGTAGCAAATGCTAAGGAACCAAGATTTCACAAGAAGAGTAAACATATTGATCAGAAGTATCATGTGATAAAGGACTTCGTTAAGGGTGGGCATGTCACGGTGTGCAAGATCGCGTTAGAGGACAATTTAGCTGATCCATTCACGAAGACATTTATTGGGAGAGTCTTCGAGAGGCATGTGGAAGCTATGGGGATGCGAGATTTGTCATATTTACTCACTTAGTGCAAGTGGGAGATTGTTAGACATGTATGCCCCAAGGAGTAAAAATGTAATAAGTTTTTGGAGACATTTTTATCCATAAAGAATTTATTCATTGTTTATATACCAAATCTTGTCCTCTTTATGTTCATATTTGTTGAATGTATGTTAAGCAAACAATAGTCTGAGACCGTCGGTCTAAACCTTAAGAATTGGGCATATGATGGATGGATTATGCAGAAGACATGATTCTTAAGGTGATGGTCTAAATCATATGATCCGCAATCGAGGGAATAAAGTTGGGCACTTTATTCATGCAAAGATTGTTATGTTGTCTATATCCCTTTTGGGAGATAGTTTGTCTTGACCATCGGAAGAGGACTCCATGAATAGAAAGATTGACGCGTTGTCATAAGTGACGATGTGTTGGATCGGGACATAAAGTGAATTGATTTGGATTAATAATTCTATCTCGACAAATCGATTTACTTTAGACAATTATTTGTGTTGTATCTTAATCCTGAGATGAATAGTGGACCCGTTGTCTTGACTTGTGTCTTTTGATGCACCAAAAGGTGACACCCACATCTTAATAGTGGTATGCATGCCGGTACGTTGGTGGCATGACTCTTGATGGCGTAGACTTGTTATTCATAGATATGGAAGCCATAGCTCCTCTTTAGGAGTAATGATATCCTCTTATATGCGTTGTCCTGTAATTGGAAAACTGGAGCGCTCAACTATTTGGATACATAGGTGTAACCGAATGGTATACTGTCTTTGGATGGTAAGTTTTTTGATGGTGAGATAATGGAACGTAAGATAAAAATAATCAGGAAGGTAAGACAGAACTTGTCCTTAAGCCGATTATGGATTATCATATGGGGATACGATACACTATGATATGTCATGGAGATTTAGCTATACGGGCTTTGTAATTCTATGTAGTTTGAGAGTGCAGCTCCAAGCTTTTAGTGGAGTAGCGTTGGAGTTGATAATTATGAAATGTATATTTGAGATATTGGGTTTCATAATTATCGGGAGCTTGAACTATATAGGTCCATTTGGTCCCCTTTGCTAGCTCACAACATCCTATAACGACACGGCGTGCTTTTTCAATAATTGGTGACTTATGTCGGATTTATCAGATTGGTTAAAATTTGGAAGAATCAAATAATTTATGTCTGTTTATAAGTTGAATTAATTTTGTGATAAAATTAATTCAAGATAAACTTGTTAAATTATTGGATCAGATAATTCTTGTCTGTTTATCGGTTGATTTAATTTTGGATAAATTAGATCAAGATAAACTTGTAGAATTATTGGGAATTGATTTATTTTCTTAGAGATTATCTAGATAAATTTGTTTTGATCAGATAACTTCTTTATTGGGTTATTTGAATTAAAACTAAGACTTTATCCTATATAATCTCGGGTGGAAAATAATAGATTCGCAGAGATATTTACGCGGCAGTTTGGCCTGCCGATCTACATGTTCGGCCTACCGATTGGTTCTGTTCGGCCTGCCGATCAGCGAGGGATAAGATTACGCATTTCTACGCGGATCTTATCAGATATTGATCTGAACTTGATTCTGTTTTGAGTTTTTGAGACCTAATCTGATAAGGATTTACCCCAGGACCAATCTCTATATAAAGGGAGTAAGTCTTATAAGTTACTCATATCAATTAAGAGATTAAGAGTGATACTCTGCTACTGAGAATCTGCAAACTCCCTGAGAGCTTTTGTTCACAAATCATGAACACTTGCTTTGGGTTATCTTGATTGGTTGGAAGGAGTGTCACCAGTGGAAGAGCTGTATGTGTGAGCCCACACTCACTCCGGTTGTGGATAGAGAATAGCAAAGAAGACCAGTTGGTTGAGGCTCTTCTGGAACGTTACTTCTCTTCACAGGTTTCGGAGGTTCTTCAGCACACAAAAATTAGTAAGATCTGGTTAATTTATACATATAGCATGTCATACTTATGTTTTGGAAATTACTCTAATATTAAAATTTTAAAATTCCACTGTGCACCATTTTTCCAACATAAAGAAACTCCAACAACACTATATGAAGAGCATGCTGCTTGTATAGCTCAGTTAAAAAGAGGATACATCAAAGGAGACAGAACAAAACACATTTCCCCAAAATTCTTTTTCACCCATGATCTTGACAAAAATGGCGATATTGATTTCAACAAATTTGTTCAACAAATAATCTGGAAGATTTATTCACAAAGGCTTTACCGATTGCAACATTTGAAAGATTGGTGCATAATATTAGAATGCGTTGGTTTAGAGATCTAAAGTGATGTTTCCAAGAGGGGGAGGAAATACGCGCTGTACTCATTTTGCCTTAATTTAGGTTTTGTGCCACTGGGTTTTTTTAACAAGGTTTTCAATGAGGCATCTTTGTTTGGCATATTATACAAGAATGATATACTCTTTTTCTTTCACTAAGATTTTTTCCACAGGTTTTTTCCTAGTAAGGTTTTAATGAGGCATATTCTTGATAATAGACATCTAAGGGGGAGTGTTATAAATATAGTATTATGATGGATGCCCATAACCCCCAAAGTCTTCAAGTCTCGTGACCCCCAAAGCTTCTCAAATTTCATAGCCTCTATTTTTTAAAATTTATTCATTGTTATTTTTTCTCCATTTACAACACCATAAACCTATTGTAATCAATGGGCATCTTTAGCCTATAAATAGAGGCTTTGAGAGGCATGTATAAAAGAAGAGAAAATATAGATATCATTCTCTCATTCTCTCATTCTCTTGTGTTCTTCTCTACTTTCAAACTATATTCTCTGGTTTTGTCTTCTTTATTTTACAACAACAATTTTATTTTTGGCATGTTTTTGACTTTTTGTACCATTTTTTGCCAGATATATAGCTTTTTAGTGTTAGATTTCAATGCTTTTTATATTTCCAGTATCGTATCAATGACCAAGAACTTACTAGAAGCAAATGGCATTTTGAAAACATGAACTTCTCGTATAACTTAAAGACGATCATTTCACTTGTGAAGTTATGCGTAGACCACTTGAGAATAGTACTACACAGAATAATCCTTAATTTTTTTAAAAGAAATAATGTTGTAATAGTTTTGTTTATTGTAATATCTCATCTGCTATATTGATCTTGGTACTTTCAAAATATTTGATTTAATTAAATGAAAGTACCATTTATTGAAGAAGAGAAAGAACATTAACATACCTGGCAATATTATAAAACCCCATCAATAAAATCAATGAATTATACTTTGTAATCCTTTTTTAATAACCCTAGCAATATTGACATACCTGGCAATAATATTAATAACCCTTTTTTTTAATTTGCTGAAATGCAAGGATAGATCAATTCATTGATCAAAAGGGATATGTTTTTTACAAACTAAATTGAATAAAGTATTTCATGAATAACATTTTAATTTTAATATGTTTTGTGTCACTATCACAACAATAACTGCTACAAGTTATTATTGTGATTACTGGCGGTTATGACTACAATAAATTCTGGTAATTACTATGGTTACTAAAATACTCTATTAACATAAAAGTGACGCAAAAGATCAAATGAGGAAAATTTGTCTATCTTTGTAATACTTTTTTTTATTGTTACATACTTTTTTTTATTGTTACATAAAAAATTAGCATTGATAATAAATGTGGTCTGTGAGATAAACATGTTGGTTAAAATTAAAATACATTCATTTAAAAAGTAAATGTACTAGTAGTGAAATTTGATTCTAATTCTTAAATTATTGCAAACATTTACACTGCTCCTAAAATTTATAAAAAAAATTAAGTCACACGCTGCAAATTGGATATAATTACTTGGTGCTTGAATTTTTATCACTTTGAGTAATATTCTCTCTTTCTCTCTCTCTCTCTCTCTCTCTCTCTCTTTTGAACCACTGATATAAAATTACCTTATATACCATCTTTTAGGTTGTATTTTTCTAACCCAAACTCAAATCCTCTAATTTCAAATCTCTCCTTCCCTCCCTCTCTCCTTCTTCGATCTAACCATATCTCTTCCTCTTTCTTTCTGTCCTTATGCCTACTTCCTACCTAAAGAAGACAGAGACAGTCGCCAAATTTGCCATCATAGTCAAAGTTAGCATATAGTGTGCCTGGTAATACCCCTTCACAACAAAGTTATCATCAGCCAGTTCTATATGAATTATGGAGTTTTATATCTCGATCTTTCTTTCTTGATTGCCTTTGAGTTAATCGAAGTTGTTAGTGGTGCCTCTGAGAAGGTCAAGTAGATCACTCTTTTTAGAGATTGGTTGATGGCACTTTCTTAATAATAATAATAATAATAAAAAGGAACCCTAGATCTATCTTTTTGAGCATTTTTTAATAGAGCTTTCTTTCTGAGTATTAAGACCTGACAGACAAAATAAATAATGTTCTATGCTTACATAATACATTAATGGCACCCTATGTAAACAAACTCTAAAAACTGTATTAATGAGAACTCTGAAAATTTAAAATAATAAACACAATGATATGGTTCTTTAGCGTGGCCAAAAACCCTTACGCGAAAAAAATTACGGGTGCTACATCACACTAGGATAAGAAGGATTTACTACACCAAATTATGATTACAAGATTTAGAATTACAAGAAAGCCTAGAATCTATACCAACTTGAAATCCACAGTACTCTTCCGACATGTAACACTCCTTCAGACTCTTCGACTTACTCTAAGCCGTCTTTGCTTGCCTTAGGTCCAACTGAATTACTCCAAGCCTTTAATCCACGAAAGCCTCCTCCTCAAATCTTATGGATTGGAATGAAAGCACTTAGGTTACACAGGAATAAGAGCAATATGATAGAGTCTAAAAGCACTAGGTTTATTACTCGAGTTTTTCTCTTACTTTAAAGCTCTAACACCGAAGTCATAGTTTGACTCCCTTAACTAAGCAAAGCCTAGGTAATGGAAATGTCTAAGTACATCCTCTTAACCCTAAGGTCGAATCCTAACTGATCTAACAAAAAGATAGATTTTAGTTAATAATGAAAAGCTTGATTCTCATTGAACTAAAGTTTTGGAAATGGATGTGCCAACAATGCACAATCTTTGCGGGTGTTGCCGCGTCAGCGATCTTTATGCAGGTGTCATCACGCCATTGATTTTAGCAAGTGTTGCCATGTCAACGATCTTGACAGGCTGTTGACACGCATTGCCGAAAAATTGCAATTTAAAAGATTTGAAACTATAGATGAGATTTCTTAGTTTTGCCATTTAATTCTCAAATATAATTTGATCTTATCAAAGAAAATTCTTGGAGAAACTCACCGATATTTTTAAGCTAATGGATAAATGAATCTAGACTTACTCTAAGTACAAATTTGCTTAACTAACAAATTCAAATTAAAAGATAGAAAATATCAAGCTCAATTCAAATTTAAAGGCAACACAATTTCTAGCCAACTCATTCGGACAAACTCAAAATATTCCTTCTTCACGAAGACCACATAATTGAAATTTCAATTCAAAATTCAAACAATCTTGCCACACAAGCAACCCATCGGATTAGCACATAATCAAAACTTTAATCTCTTCAAATCTGGTTAACAAACTACACAACATTATGTCGATATCTGATGAACACAATGAGGAAATAAAATTGCCACATAGGATAATGCCCAACCCAGATTAGAGTTAATTTGAAAATAAAATACCACAAATCCAGTAAACAATAATAAAATCTGTAGGAAAAATAACTCAAAATTCAAACTCTTTTGATCCCAAGAAGGCAACACAAAATTCACGTGTAAAGATGCAAACTGTAGGATTCAAAAGTCTAACAATGTCCCCCTTTGACTTCCTTAGGATAAAAACTCAATTTCTGGAAAAAAAAAAAAAAAAAACAGTTAGCTCAAGTGCAATTAAATGAACAACACAAATCTGATCAGAGCAATGAGTAACTGTAAACAAAAAAGTCTCCTGCATGAAATAGGTTAAGTCTCTCTCTCTCTCTCTCTAACAAAAATAAGACTACTCCTTCTAAATCACTCTCCCTGAAATTGTGGGTTAGTTCCCCCTCTTTTTGATACAAAGAGGTCAAAGCAAAATTAACAAAGCAAATAAAGAGTAGAAAACTAAACAACGTTAGAAATGCAGTAAGCAAATGGCAAAAATATTGCCTTCACAGAAGAGAAAAGAATGAAAGCAAAAACGAAGAAGATAATTTGAAACGTTTGGATCTTTTAGTGGTTGGTGGAACTGCAGCTACCTTTCATTGTGTTAGCACAATGTATTATGGTGCAATAGTGGTAGGCCTCGTGGGAGCACCAAATTAACCTTACTTAAAATGTCATCGTTATTAAGTATAGTAGTGAGTAAAGATCGTTCTTGTAGTGGATTTCATCTAATTATTTAGTTATTGACACTAAAACCTAAAATAACATTAAATTGACATGAAATAAGGTTTTGATTTTAATTAACTACATAACAAAATTAAATAAAACAAAAGGAAATAAATAAACACAAGACAATAATGATGAAACCAGTTAAAAGATCATTTGCCATTACTAAATAATAACTATACGATTAATTATAAAATTATTCTCAATTTTTTTTATTGAAATTACCAACCATAGATAACAACAAGCTTTGCCATCCTAATCTCTCTTACTTTGTTGTTAAGCAACACAAGCTCTTCACTTAATCATTTTCCCTTAAACAAACTAGAAGGAGCTCTCAAAATTCAATTCAATGAAAGCATTATGTTGAGAAATATAGGTTGATATAGATAACACAAACACAAGCTTGGATTGTTCAACCTAGACTATGTTCCTCATCGCAAATAACGAAAATGTCCCATAATCATACCTTACAATTGCTACTAATGATTAGAAAATCAAGATAATTTCGGATCAAGTCTCCTAATCTAGCGATAGATTAAATTCACGTCCTATTTAGTTACGTACCTAAACAAAACAAGACAATAATCATAAACAATAATTATAGAAGAACATAAATAATCTCAATTGGTAAATAATTCTATAAATAAATCATAAAATTATGTCTAGGGTTTTGAAATTCTCTTCAATCGAAGACAAATCTAAACTAACATAATAGAAGAATTAAAAGTGAAAGAATAGGAAAGAGAATAGTTTTGGTGTTGAAAATCCTTCTATGCAGATGGTTCTTCATGAGCCTCCACCGGTGCTCTCCTCCTTTTTCTTCTTCTTCTTTTTCATCTCCTTTGGTTGGAAAAATTGATGAAAAACTATTAAAAAAACTGACATTTGATTGTGTTCTAGGGTGTGGTATTTATAAGTTAAAAAGAGGTGAGTTAAACCCCTTTTGGACCAATTTTAGAGTAAAAAAATTGCAACATGCACGGGGGCATGGCCAATTTCTAGCGGCCGCTTACGTAGCACTATAGAGCAGCCTTTCTAGCAGTGCATGGGGGCATGGACTCTTGCACATAGGGGCAAGCTTTCTTTGTCCCTCCACTCTAAGGCGAGGAAAATATAGTGCGGGGGTGAGCCTACCTTTTGCTAAAATTGCTAATTTGTTGCAAAAAGTCTCAAAATCTATCCTTAGCCTTCGGTTGACTTCTAAATTAAATAAATAAGCTTAAGCTTTGAAAATTCAATTTTATCTCATCACTTTTGAACACCAACAAAACAAAAAATCACACACTAAAACAAAAAAACTCAAGAATTAAGCAAAGATTCATAGGAAAATTAATTAGAAAATATATCAAATTAAGCACTTATCAAATGGTCTTCTGCATAAATTGTGTTGATTGAACTGATGTGGGAGCTATTTAGACAGTTCCTCTAGACATTGAAGCTATCTGAACAGAGGCTTTGTATTGAAAACATAAACAAATTCTAACATGCTTGAATCTGTATGCATATAGAATTAAAACAGAAGCGTGTAAAACATAATACCTCCTGCCATTGCACTATTTCTACGGTGTTCCACGAGGGATGATGTGGCTGCCTGCACTTTGGGATGCTTCCAAGTTCTCACAAAACTCAAGTGATGGTGTTGGATTCTTAAGAGAGTTTTCTGAACTTGGGGACCCAATACTCTGTTCAATGCACGAACAAAAGAAAAATTTTCTATATAGCCATTGCTTCCATCAAGCAATCTTTATACTGCTTTAGAAAATTCAGTTACCAAGCTGGTTTTAATGGACATATATATGAGGCCAATAATGCAACAAATTAAATTGGCATCAATTCTTTTTCTTTTGAAACCGTTAAAAGAAACTGTTACATTCTCCCACTTGGTCTCCATATTTATCTTTATATTTATTAAACCTAAACTTTCAAGAAACAAATATATGAATCATGGCGATAATTTCTCTGAATTGTGAGTATTATCTTCTATGTATTACAATGTATTATTTCTCAGACTTTATTCCTTATATGGTAACTTAACTTTATGAAGAAACCCAATGTTTATTCTTGGTCCTACCAAATGTGAATTTTTCTCTAATAACTTTATGCGCAAAACAAATATAAGAAAACATCACAACTGAATAAGAGTTTCATTAAGTCTGTAAACTGTATGTACAAACAAATTTACATTATGGAACCAAGTCCCATATGTACAACATGATCCTTAAATGACTTCAGTGGCATTCCTTTTGTCAGAGGATCTACGATCATCAATTCAGTGCTTATATGCTCAATGACCACTTTATTTTCCTTAATCTGTTCCCTTGTGGCTAAGTACTTAATGTCGATATGTTTACTTCAACTGCCACTCTTATTATTCTTAGCCATAAAGATAGCAGCTGAATTGTCACAATATATTCTTAATGGTCTAGACACAGAATCTACAATTCTAACGCCTGACATGAAACTCTTCAACCATACACCATGCGAAGTAGCCTCAAAACAAGAAATGAACTCTGCCTCCATCGTGGAAGTAGCAACCAACGTTTGCTTTCCACTCCTCCAAGATATAGCTCCTCCGACTAGCATGAAAATATAACTTGAAGTTGATTTTCTCGAATCAACATAGCCAGCAAAGTCTGAATCGGAGTAGCCAATCACCTCTAGAATGTCAGTTCGCCTATACATAAGCATGTAATCCTTTGTACCTTGAAGGTACCTCATCACTTTCTTTGCAGCCCTCTAGTGGTCAATGCCTAGGTTACTCTGATATTTTCCCAACATTCCCACAGCAAATGCAATGTCACGTCTTGTGCAGACCTGAGCATACATAAGGCTTCCGACAGCTGAAGCATAAGGAATGTTGCTCATTTGAACTTTCTCGAAATCATTCCTTGGACATTGGTTCAAACTGAACTTATCACCCTTCACAATGGGTGTTACACTTGGTGAACAATCTTTCATCAGATATCTGTCTAAGACTTTATTGATATAGGTTTCCTGCGATAGTCCCAAAATGCATCGAGATCTATCCCTATAGATCTTTATGCCAATGACATAAGATGCCTCACCTATATCCTTTATATCAAAGTTCTTAGAAAGGAATTGTTTCACCTCATATAGAAACCCCTTGTCATTGGTTGCAAGAAGGATATCATCCACATACAAAACAAGGAAACAAATCTTGCTCCCACTAACCTTCTAGTATATACATTGATCCATGATGTTCTCTTCAAAGCCAAATGAAGTGATGACATCGTGGAATTTCAAATACCATTGATGGGAAGCCTGTTTCAAACCATATATGGATTTCTTGAGTTTGCACACCAATTGCTCACCATCACTAGAGGAGAATCTTTCAGGTTGTTTCATATAAACCTCTTCCTCTAGATCACCATTGAGGAATACCGTTTTCACATCCATTTGATGTAACTCAAAATCAAAATGAGGTACTAATGCCATGATCACACGAAGGGAGTCCTTTTTAGATACAAGAGAAAAAGTCTCAGTATAATCTATACCCTCCTTTTGAGTGAATCCTTTAGCAACGAGTCTTGTCTTATGTCTCTCAATGTTGCCTAATGAGTCTTTCTTTGTCTTGAAGACCCATTTGCATCCAATGGCTTTTACACCATCAGGCAACTTGACAAGATCCCAGACTCCATTAGATGACATTGAGTTCATCTCATCTTTCATGGCATCATACCACAAGTTAGATTCCTTACAACTCATGGCTTGTGAAAACATTTCTGGATCATTTTCGGCTCCTATGTTGTAGTCAGACTCTTGTAAATACACAATATAGTCACTAGGAATGGCTGGTCGCCTTACTCTAGTAGATCTCCTTAATGCCGGTTCAACATTCTCTTGAGGAGCATGTTGATCAACTAGCTGTTCAACAGGTTCTTGTATCTATTGTTCAGCTGGATCTACTGCTTCTTGATCAGCAATCTGTGGAACTTGAATGACTGACTGTTGTTCAACACGCGTTTGAACTATAGGCGTGTCGCGTATAACAATCACTCTATCATATGAAGTGGAAGCTTGAGCATCTGTATGATCTTTCTCTAGAATGGTGTTCTAGGATCGATCACTCCCACTGATCAAGTCATTCTTAAGAAATTTGGCATTTCTTGATTCCACAAACCTAGTGGTATGTGATGGACAATAAAATCTGTATCCCTTAGACCGTTCAGCATATCCAACGAAATACCCACTTATGGTCCTTGGGTCTAGCTTCTTTTCTTGTGGATTATAGACTCTCACTTCAGACAGGCATCCCCAAACGTGTATATGTCGCAAACTCGATTTCTAACCTTTCCATAACTTGAATGGTGTCTTTGAGACAGCCTTGGTTGGAACTCAGTTTAATATATACATAACCGTCTTGAGAGCTTCAGTCCACAAAGACCTAGGAAGCTTGAAGCTGCTAAGCGTGCTCCACACCATATCCAACAATGTTCGGTTTCTTCTTTCTGCCACACCATTTTGATCTGGAGAATCGGGCATAGTATATTGGGCAACTATCCCATGTTCTTGAAGAAACTTAGCAAATAGACCAGACGCTTGTCCATCTTCGGTGTATCTACCATAGTATTCACCACCTCTATCAAATCTCACTATCTTTATTTGCTTACCACATTGTTTCTCTACTTCTGCCTTAAATACCTTAAAGGCATCTATAGCTTTATTTTTGTTATGAAGCAAGTAGAGATACATATATCGTGAGTAATCATCAATGAAAGTAATGAAATACTTTTGACCATACGTGTCTATGTCTGGACTACAAATATCTGTATGTATGATCTCTAATATGTCTGAACTCCTCTTGGCACCTTTCTTTGACATATTGGTCTGCTTTCCCTTTATGCAGTCCACACCAATGTCAAAGTCAGTAAAATCTAGAGTACTAAGTACCCCATCATTCACTAGTCTCTTTATTCTCTCAATAGAGATATGACCCAATCTATGGTGCCATAACATAGAGGAATCTTCATTCATAACACATCTCTTGATGCCAGTATTATCATGAACATGCATAGAAGAATAAGAAGCTTTATCTTGTAAATTAATTTTGAAAAGACCATTCGACAACGTACCATTTCTAATAAATTCAGATCTATAAAACAAACTAAATATAGTGTCTGAAAAATTAAAGGAAAATCCCAACGGCATAAGCCTTGAAACTGAAATTAAATTCCTAGAAAAACTAGGAATATAAAATGTCTTTTCTAATTTTAAAATAAAACCACTAGATAAAACTAAATTGCATGTTCCAACAGCCTCTACATGTGAGCGCATCTTGTTGCCTGAATAGATGCACTGCTCACTTCCCACTGGCTTCCTTAGGCCTTGCAATCCCTGCAAGAAATTAGTGACATGGATTGAAGAACCAGAATCAATCCACCATGTGTTATGCTCAACATCAGCCATATTAGATTCATAACAAACAAGTGAGAATTGAGTACCTTTTTTGTCAAGCCATCTCTGATATTTAGGACAATCCTTCTTTGTGTGCCCCTTCTTTTTGCAAAAGAAGCACCTGGATTCCTTCTTGATATCAGCTTAAGTAGCCAGTTTTCCTTTTCTCTTATTCTTGGATTGGCCCTTATTCTTCCTTTGAGTTGCCAGATGCACACTCTCTCCCGCTTCCATAACAAGCCTTCCTTCTTCCTAAACACACATGGTCATCAATTCATTGATGGACCACTTATCCTTATGTGTGTTGTAGGATATCTTGAAGGGTCCATATTGATGTGGGAGAGTGTTGAGGATGTAGTGCACAAGGAAGGTTTCAGACATCTCAACCTCAAGTGTCTTTAGCTGAGCCGCTATATCCCTCATTTGCATGATGTGCTCATGTGACACCCGTTATTCTCCTAACGGGTATTGAGGTAATTAAATTAATTTTTAATGTATAAAAAAAAAATTGCTTCATTTAAATTTATTTTATAATATTTATTTTTATCTATTTTTAAATTTTCTAAAATTCTCCTATATTTATTTAGTATGATTACTAAAAAGCCTTAGACCTTCTAATAAATCTCAAAAATGTCATATTGGCATTATGTGTGTTAAAGTCTTTAGATGAGACATAAGGATATCTTTTCCAACTACTCTTGACCCTCATTTTCTTTATTTCCTCCGTGACATGCTTTAACATGTCTCCTCTATAATTGTTTCTATCACTTCTCTTCAAAGACTTCATCTTTTCTTCCTTTCTCTTCCACGGTTCCCACACTCTTCTTCTCATTTCTTTGCTGAAGCAAAATACTTAGAGAACTTCTTCAAGGCAGCCATAAAAATCAGCCACCATCACCTCCATTTGAGCAAGAATTTCAGTCATACCGAATTAAAGGAACCTGTTTTGAAGCCATTTCAAGCTTCCAACTAACCATAATCCGAGGTTAGAATCTTATGAACAAATTTAGTCTTTCATTTATAAATTTTCTTTTATACTAAAGGATTATTCAAATTTGCGTTCTTAAACCTAAGTATATGTTTGTTGCTATTTTGGAGCATATGTATGAAGTCTAAGTGTATATGCCCTAGACAGAAAATTTATATTGTTAAACTTTATAATACCTCTATGGGCAGTGGTTATTTCTTGAAATTCTAAGATTAAATTAAAATAAATTTTATGAATGTAGTTGTATGTTGTGCTTTAGTTTTAATTGTCCTTATGCACGCCTTAGGATCAAGGGAGTATGGAGCTAACGTTAATTGATTCCAGGATTAAGAGACTGTTGATAAGCTTAAAAGGTAGGGATTCTATTACTCATCTTTTGTGAGGTTTTTATAGAATTAAAATTGATTGTTTTGCCGCAATATATATATATCTATGTTGAACTGATATTATATGATTATCACATATGAAACTATGACATGGACTCGTCTTGTATTGTACGGCGAGGAACATAATGAATTTACACATGTTATAAATTGAGAAGCATGGTTAGGAAAACTAACTCTATTGATAATGATTCAATATAGAGAAATTGTAAGACATGAAGAGGGCGACGGTTACGTCCTTGGGCATGAATACCCTAAAAGGTAAAATAGGGGGAAGGCGATGACGCTTCCTTGGGTTGAAAGTCCCAGAACACACTGTACAGGAATCGATTTGGTGAGGACTCGGGGCTTGATGTCCCCTCACCGGAACACCCTTGGAATGTTTATAGGGTGATCAAGTGCGCCCATTTGGGTTTCGATGAGTTGAGTGATACTCAATTTAACATGGATACCTAGGAACAATGATGATTGGTAATATTTGTATAAATGTGTAATTATGACACTTGGTAATGATTAACTACGGTATCCATAAGATGTGATCATAATAAACCTTATAATCTGGAATATGATGTAACCTACTAATCATGCAGATTTTAATGTGGTAATGATAGAGGTGAGTAATGGCTTTCTCTACTGAGCATAGTGTTGCTCATTCCCTTATGTTTATATCTTTTCAGGACTCACTAAGTGTGAGGTGGCTACGAGAAATATAGTTGAGGAAGTGATGTAGCTATATTACATTGGGACTGCTTCAATTGTTGAGAATGTTCTTCATGATAATGTAAGCATCAATTGTTACTTTCTGTGACTGTATTACAATGTGATGAGGGTTAAAATGATGATGACAACAGTTTATATTATTAAATTTAAGGTGCTACATTAAACTGTGGTTTAATTGTCGTTTATATTTTTATTTTTGAGTTGAGAGTTTTCATTTAAGTCCCGGGCAAATTTTATTTTTAAGGTTTTACTTTTATTATTTATTTTTATTTTATCTCATTAAAAACTGTTAACCCCCATATAGGGGCGTTACAGAATTTTTGGTATCAGAGCCTAGGTTCGGTAAACCTAGGGAGTGTAGCACCACTTTAAAAAAATATATATTTCTGAGATGGTTTTGAAGCTGAATTTTCATTGTCATCATCAAAATGAACCTTAACATTGATTTATACAGTCTAGAAGGATGTAACATGGAAAGGCCATAGAATGAAAATACTAATGGTTATATGAGTACAATAATTATATAGAAGGAAAGTATTAATAGTTATGGGGGAATGATAATTATATGAAATGAGTTTATAAGTAGAATGCTTATGAGAGATTCGTATAATATTAGGATCTATAAGCATATTTAATTCGTATAAACGATGAGAAATTCGTATAGATACGAGGATTTAAGAGCCTTTTGTCTCGTGAAAAACAATGAGAAATATAAGGCTTGATTTATTGATTTTAAAGTTTGGCATAGATATGCCAAATTTTTCGTAATTGATTCAAACCTAAGTAATGATTATGTGTGGATTCGATGGAGCACATAAGTGTCAATGTCTTTTCTTAAAAGTTCTATATATTTGAGGAATATGATATAAGTTGGGAATCATGGTATTGAATCTTGAGAGAGATAAATGTTAGACTTTTGGTCTGTTGAGACTGTGTAAAGTCTAGAATGCATGAATCTCAAAATTAGAATATTTCGTTACGTACATTGTATTTAAGTGTATCAGTGAATCCTTTGGTTACCTAAGGTTTTGTTATATGAGGAAATTATATATTGTATAAGTAGAATTGTGAGGATTGTAGATGTTCTTAAGTAGTAACATCAAGTGTCTTTGTTCGTTGATATGGTCTACGTTGAAAGACGTAAATCGTATTGATTTCAAGGTTAGTCACATTCTAAACCCTTGGTAGTAATGATGATGAATCCATTGATAGATGTTGAGTATTAGGAATAACATATGGGTGTATGTATTGTTCAATAAGGTTTTGATTAAAACAAAATTATTTGAGTTGCTGGAGGATTATGTTGTTATGAAATGATTTTAAATATCATTCAGGAAGATCCTTGTTGTCGTTAAATTAGATTTGTTGTTTATAGTCAACTTTATCTATAGTGGGC
Source organism: Artocarpus heterophyllus (assembly GCA_025403435.1). Classification (NCBI taxonomy): domain Eukaryota; kingdom Viridiplantae; phylum Streptophyta; class Magnoliopsida; order Rosales; family Moraceae; genus Artocarpus; species Artocarpus heterophyllus. The sequence goes on from CM046349.1 coordinate 17,378,791, forward strand.
TTTGAATTGGGTTTAAGATTCATACGAATTGGTTTTCAATTTTATGTTTGTTATTTAACTCGTTCTAAATGTGTTAAGGCTCGAAACAACCTGACCATTTTCAACTTAAAACATTTGGGCCTAGTTCAAATCTTAAATCAGTTTGATTCACACTGTCTCTCCCACGTGGTTTCTATACGTGTCATATACAGTGGTTTAATCATTGTTTACATATACGTTTACTGTGCATAGGAGCTTATTTCTCCGAGTTCACTTTTTCTCTCTTAATTTGTTATTTTTTTCTCTAAATCGCAAATCCTCTTCTTTTTCATTAAAAATTCTTCTTTTCCTCTAAAAGAAGAAGGAATTCTAGGATTCTGCAATTTACTATCTTAATTTTTCCTTTCTATTTACTCTTCTTTCATCTCATCATGGACCCAAAGTACCAACACCTGAGAAAGTATTTCCCATCACTCTCCCAAAAGATTCTCAGAAAGAAATACAAGGCTAGAATTACTCGGTTGTGGATTCTTATGCGTTTTGGTATCCCTTGTGATGTGAGAATGTTAATAGAGGGGAAAATCCGTCCGAGTGACTTTAGTCAAGATGTCGGTTTACCAGGAACGGGTACCAGTCGTAGTGCAATGAAAAGAAGAGCTCGTGCCATCGTGGTCACTTGTAACAAATGTGGAAGACAAAATTGTAACGGTAAATGTACTTCACCTGGTTATATGTCTACGAATAGAGAGAATAAAATAAGGTTTTGTAGGGATGGACTTTCAAAGGAGAACTTGGATAGCATCCATCCTCCTCTCCACGGTCACCCTAGTGGATATGTTCAAGGAGCTATTTTTAAACTCTGGCCTAAATTTTATACAGAAAGACAACGCCTCAGGAATATGGTATTTCTAGATCCTGTTTGCCAAGCCATAAGAAAACTGGATGGGAAATAAGTCATCGCTCTATAAAGGTTATTTAGTCTTTACTTATTTGAAGCAGTTTTAGCTGATGTTCAACAGTTTGTGTTTTTCTTTTACTCAGAATATTTGCTTTTGTGTTTGAAATAATTGTGATTATTAGATTGATACAGTAAGTGTTAATATCTTATTTAATTTATGATTTTCTTAAATATATATATAATAAAATATATTATCTTATCAGACACGTTACATACGGTACAGTAATATGTTTGAATTTTGAAAAGCTTATCCAGATATTTCAAGATTTGTGTCTCAAATTTCAAAAGTTCTACAGTATTTGTCGTTTATATTAAATTTCTAGACTTGGTGTATATTTGTCAAAAAGTCTACAGTTGTGTCATGAGGGTCTTCTGTCGAATTGTTCTCAATTGTCAAAAGTTATACAATTAGAGTCTAATCTTTTTCAAAAAGTGAATCAGATTTTCTGTAAACTATCAATCACCTTATCTTACTTTCTTATCCGCACAAGATTTTGTTTAAATCTTTGGATTACCTTTTCATTACCTACTCGTCTATCTCTTTAGCCCTTTTTGTATATTTCTCATCTTTAAAATCTCATGTAGAACCCGAAGTCTAAGTGGAGCAGACATTAAGCAACCACTTCTATAAACCAAATATGTCTACCTCCCAGTCCACGAAGAAAATAAAGAATGTCTGTGTCTTTTGTGGTTCCAGCCTTGGAAAAGATAAAGCTTATTTAGAAGCTGCAAATCACTTAGGGCAAGTCCTAGCACGCAAGAAGATTAACATAATCTATGGGGGTGGTAGTATAAAAATGATGGTAAATATGGCACTAGCAGCTAGGTCTAGCGACGCTACTGATGTAAGAATTTGGCCTCATATTCCAGTTGAAGGAAACCTTTGTAAGGAAGCCATAGGTAAGGGAGAAGGAGTCAGGAGTATCCCTAAAAATTTTAAAGACATAATCTATAATTCTGATGCTTTTATAGCATTACCTGGTGGTCTAGGTACTCTTGAGGAAATATTTATAGTTGCTTGTGGGCAATTGTTGGGCTTTTATTCCAAACCTTTGGGACTGCTGAACGTAAAGGGTTTTTATGACGGTCTTTTGAAATTTCTAGATTACACTGTGGAAGAAAACATCACTACAGAATCGGAGAGACAAATCTTTGTTACTGCTTCAACAGCTGAGGAATTGATAGATAAAATGCAAATCATACATCCAGAATCCGACACTGCAACATCCAAGCTTGAATGGGAAAGGGAAAGCCGGGAGCGGCCAATTGATTTGAATCTCCATCTGTAATCTTTTTGTTTTATCTTTGGCATGTAGGCATGTGTGTCCGTATTTCGTGTGTTACGAATAACCGTTTACCTTGTATTCTGTGTTTCTTGTGGTACGTCGTTGTTCAATCTTTTAGATTCATTGAGCCTAATGCCGGGATGGCTGGATACGGAGTACTTGATGCTCTCGAAACGCATCCTTCTTAAGGTCTGATCTTTTGTTTATCGATGTTTTTGTATCCTATAAGCATGCATGATATGGATAGCTGGTATACGGAGTGCCTTGTACTCTCGAAACGTATCCGTATTATGTTTGTAATGTGTAATATTCTGTTAATATTATGTGGAAGTACCAGAGTCAGTTATGGGGATATTTCATATGAAATATGAGTATAGTATTTGGGTTGAATGTTTGTGTCATGAGGATAGCTGTTTAATGAAAAATATGTCGGGTATGTTTGCAACTCTGAGATTCCGTTTAATATCTCTATGAGTAAGTTTAATGTATAGTTTTGAATAAAAGTGTTTGTGATATATGTTTTATGATTATGTTTTAGTTTATTAGTTGAGGTATGAAATCAAATATATTTGACTTTTCCTTACTCAAAAAGGAAAAGGAACCTAAAGATGAAGTATATAAAATTTCTCTGGCAATCTCCTTAAATGTGATTGTAAATCACGGTCCATGGACAATGAAGGACTGGAATCATGATATGGTCAATATGTATGCCTGATCAGATTCTTAGACTATTATACGGTGTTATAAGTTGAAACTTGTCAGAAATACTCTCATTGAGGGATTTAGGAGTAAGATTTATTATGCAAGTAAATAAGTGGAGATACGATGACTTAAATTGGAGGACAAACAACATTAACGGTTTAGACTCGAAATTGAATCATAATGGAATTAAAATTTTTACTAGTATTACTAGAATTGAAATTTCGAGGACGAAATTTCTTTAAGAGGGGTAGAGCTGTGACACCCGTTATTCTCCTAACGGGTATTGAGGTAATTAAATTAATTTTTAATGTATAAAAAAAAATTGCTTCATTTAAATTTATTTTATAATATTTATTTTTATCTATTTTTAAATTTTTTAAAATTCTCCTATATTTATTTAGTATGATTACTAAAAAGCCTTAGACCTTCTAATAAATCTCAAAAATGTCATATTGGCATTATGTGTGTTAAAGTCTTTAGATGAGACATAAGGATATCTTTTCCAACTACTCTTGACCCTCATTTTCTTTATTTCCTCCGTGACATGCTTTAACATGTCTCCTCTATAATTGTTTCTATCACTTCTCTTCAAAGACTTCATCTTTTCTTCCTTTCTCTTCCACGGTTCCCACACTCTTCTTCTCATTTCTTTGCTGAAGCAAAATACTTATAGAACTTCTTCAAGGCAGCCATAAAAATCAGCCACCATCACCTCCATTTGAGCAAGAATTTCAGTCATACCGAAGTAAAGGAACCTGTTTTGAAACCATTTCAAGCTTCCAACTAACCATAATCCGAGGTTAGAATCTTATGAACAAATTTAGTCTTTCATTTATAAATTTTCTTTTATACTAAAGGATTATTCAAATTTGCGTTCTTAAACCTAAGTATATGTTTGTTGCTATTTTGGAGCATATGTATGAAGTCTAAGTGTATATGCCCTAGACAGAAAATTTATATTGTTAAACTTTATAATACCTCTATGGGCAGTGGTTATTTCTTGAAATTCTAAGATTAAATTAAAATAAATTTTATGAATGTAGTTGTATGTTGTGCTTTAGTTTTAATTGTCCTTATGCACGCCTTAGGATCAAGGGAGTATGGAGCTAACGTTAATTGATTCCAGGATTAAGAGACTGTTGATAAGCTTAAAAGGTAGGGATTCTATTACTCATCTTTTGTGAGGTTTTTATAGAATTAAAATTGATTGTTTTGCCGCAATATATATATATCTATGTTGAACTGATATTATATGATTATCACATATGAAACTATGACATGGACTCGTCTTGTATTGTACGGCGAGGAACATAATGAATTTACACATGTTATAAATTGAGAAGCATGGTTAGGAAAACTAACTCTATTGATAATGATTCAATATAGAGAAATTGTAAGACATGAAGAGGGCGACGGTTACGTCCTTGGGCATGAATACCCTAAAAGGTAAAATAGGGGGAAGGCGATGACGCTTCCTTGGGTTGAAAGTCCCAGAACACACTGTACAGGAATCGATTTGGTGAGGACTCGGGGCTTGATGTCCCCTCACCGGAACACCCTTGGAATGTTTATAGGGTGATCAAGTGCGCCCATTTGGGTTTCGATGAGTTGAGTGATACTCAATTTAACATGGATACCTAGGAACAATGATGATTGGTAATATTTGTATAAATGTGTAATTATGACACTTGGTAATGATTAACTACGGTATCCATAAGATGTGATCATAATAAACCTTATAATCTGGAATATGATGTAACCTACTAATCATGCAGATTTTAATGTGGTAATGATAGAGGTGAGTAATGGCTTTCTCTACTGAGCATAGTGTTGCTCATTCCCTTATGTTTATATCTTTTCAAGGACTCACTAAGTGTGAGGTGGCTACGAGAAATATAGTTGAGGAAGTGATGTAGCTATATTACATTGGGACTGCTTCAATTGTTGAGAATGTTCTTCATGATAATGTAAGCATCAATTGTTACTTTCTGTGACTGTATTACAATGTGATGAGGGTTAAAATGATGATGACAACAGTTTATATTATTAAATTTAAGGTGCTACATTAAACTGTGGTTTAATTGTCGTTTATATTTTTATTTTTGAGTTGAGAGTTTTCATTTAAGTCCCGGGCAAATTTTATTTTTAAGGTTTTACTTTTATTATTTATTTTTATTTTATCTCATTAAAAACTGTTAACCCCCATATAGGGGCGTTACAGCTCACACACACCATAAATTCCAGTAAGCTTCATGGATGAAAATTTCATTATCAAAGTGCTAGCCAAGGCTTTGTCTGATGTAGCAAACTGCTCATCAATTGCCTTCATCAAAGCTCGCACTTTGTCATATTACTCCAATGAACCACGTATGCTAGCCGAGATCTTTGTCTTTATGAACATTACGCAGAGCCGATTAGATCGCTCCCACCTTTCATAACGGTCAATGTCATCTGGCTGGCTGGTCTTCGTAATGGCAGGTGGTTCATCCTTATGGATAGCAAAGTCAATGTCCATGACACCTAAATGAAGAAGAATTCTCTCCTTCCACACCTTATAGTTGTCTCCCTTAAGTTCAGGAATGTCACACTGGAAATCAGAGTAACTCATAGTTTGCATAGCTGCATAATAAAACATACATACTTATGTTACTAAATTGAGGCTATAATACTTTATGACATGTTTACCAATGTAAATCATGCATTAAAATATGAATCAAATGACATAAAAATTGCATGTGGGCTAAATTTTTAATTCAAATAGACTTATATATCCTTATGACGATACTATCAAATTATATGCCCTTTTCTTAATTCCTGTGGGTAAATTAAGAAAAATAATTTAATACATCATCCTAACTAATCATATTAAATATAATAAAAATTCTTGCGGGATAAAATTTATCATATTACATATGATTAATCACAATTTAATGTCTTTTTACCATATGTGATTTAAACATCTAATATAATTTTTTGCATAATCAAAGATGCTGTGGCTACTCTTTAATTATTCAAAAATTAAATACATATATCACAAGACATTTATTCTTAAATTTTTGCTCATAAAATAAATTGCAATTACCTTAAGCAACAAATAAATATGAACAAAGAACCATAATTTATGTACTAATTTTCATTATGTATAGATTAAAATTATACATTCAAAAATATAATTTAGCACATTATTGCACAAAATTAAATGTACTAAATTATTTAACTTAATATTACATGCATAATTTTAAGTCACAAATTATGCATGATGAACACTATATGCACATAAATATATAAAATTATATCCACACAAATACTGTATAATATTCACAACAAATACCAAAAATTATGAATATTCAAAATTATGAATTTTTCATAAATTATTCCATAATATGAAAAATTTCATAAAAATATCAAAATTGTGGATATAATGAAAATTTCATAAAAATTATAAAAACTAAAAATTTTATGAAATTTTCCCTAAAAATATCATGTTATGATATTTGGAAAAAATCAATATTTTTAAAAAAAAAAAAAAACGGCGTCGTTCATGGAGGCTAAATGCAACCCCCCCCCCCCCCCAGCCGTAAATGACACATCGTTTACTTAACCCTCAGCCCGTTGACAGTCCAAACGACATGTCGTTTCTCGCTGGAAAGAAACGCCCTTCATTGCCTAAAACGACATGTCATTTTTCGCTGACCCAAGCAAAATGACATGTCATTTTTTCTCATCTTCAACCTTGAATCCGAGTCTTCGTCAGCCGAACAACCCGGTTTCAACCCGGTTGGAGACCCGGCTGTAATTCTACCATCCGGACACCAATTTTGACGTTTCAAATTGCAGAATTCATAGAAATCTAATGTCTAAATGATTTATAATCTTAGTTTCAATTAAGAAACGCTAAAAAACAAAACCCAAAAATAAAAAAAAAAAAAATTTCAACCGTGCGTTCATGAACACGCAATTTTTTTTTTTAAAACAAACTCCACAGTTCGCACGCAAGGCAGAGTGATTTAGCGGCTCTGATGCCAAATGAAAACAAAACAAATTCTAACATGCTTGAATCTGTATGCATATAGAATTAAAATGGAAGCGTGTAAAACATAATACCTCCTGCCATTCCACTGTTTCTACGGTGTTCCATGAGGGATGATGTGGCTGCCTGCACTTTGGGATGCTTCCAAGTTCTCACAAAACTCAAGTGATGGTGTTGGATTCTTAAGAGAGTTTTCTGAACTTGGGGACCCAATACTCTATTCAATGCACGAACAAAAGAAAAATTTTCTATATAGTCATTGCTTCCATCAAGCAATCTTTATACTGCTTTAGAAAATTCAGTTACCAAGCTGGTTTTAATGGACATAAATATGAGGCCAATAATGCAACAAATTAAATTGGTATCAATTCTTTTTCTTTTGAAACCGTTAAAAGAAACTGTTACATTCTCCCACTTAGTCTCCATATTTATCTTTATATTTATTAAACCTAAACTTTCAAGAAACAAATACATGAATCATGGCGATAATTTCTCTGAATTGTGAGTATTATCTTCTATGTATTACAATGTATTATTTCTCAGACTTTATTCCTTATATGGTAACTTAACTTTATGAAGAAACCCAATGTTTATTCTTGGTCCTACCAAATGTGAATTTTTCTCTAATAACTTTATGCGCAAAACAAATATAAGAAAATATCACAATTGAATAAGAGTTTCATTAAGTCTGTAAATTGTATGTACAAACAATTTACATTATGGAACCAAGTCCTATTTGTAAAACATGATCCTTAAATGACTCCGGTGGCATTCCTTTTGTCAGAGGATCTGCGATCATCAATTCAGTGCTTATATGCTCAATGACCACTTTATTTTCCTTAATCTGTTCCCTTGTGGCTAAGTACTTAATGTCGATATGTTTACTTCAACTGCCACTCTTATTATTCTTAGCCATAAAGATAGCAGCTGAATTGTCACAATATATTCTTAATGGTCTAGACACAGAATCTACAATTCTAACGCCTGACATGAAACTCTTCAACCATACACCATGCGAAGTAGCCTCAAAACAAGAAATGAACTCTGCATAAATTGTGTTGATTGAACTGATGTGGGAGCTATTTAGACAGTTCCTCTAGACATTGAAGCTATCTGAACAGAGGCTTTGTATTGAAAACATAAACAAATTCTAACATGCTTGAATCTGTATGCATATAGAATTAAAACGGAAGCGTGTAAAACATAATACCTCCTGCCATTGCACTGTTTCTACGGTGTTCCACGAGGGATGATGTGGCTGCCTGCACTTTGGGATGCTTCCAAGTTCTCACAAAACTCAAGTGATGGTGTTGGATTCTTAAGAGAGTTTTCTGAACTTGGGGACCCAATACTCTGTTCAATGCACGAACAAAAGAAAAATTTTCTGTACAGCCCTTGCTTCCATCAAGCAATCTTTATACTGCTTCAGAAAATTCAGTTACCAAGCTGGTTTTAATGGACATAAATATAAGGCCAATAATGCAACAAATTAAATTGGTTTCAATTCTTTTTCTTTTGAAACCGTTAAAAGAAACTGTTACATGTATTTCTCTAAAGTCTCCCCTTCACTTAAACACTCTTTATTTGTTCAGCACTCTTAATTAATCGGTTGGTGCTGATTTCTTAACATCCATTTGCACAGAGACAATTGATGTGACGGTATGTGCACAACTACAGAATTATCGACAAGTTTACATTTTTCTCAAGACGACTCCCCTGTAGTAGGTGTCATGCTCTCAACATGCTTGATCTTCTCGAATGTCCAAAAAGTGAGAGTTGGACTCGATGAGACTTGTCCAATATATCATGGATGTACAAGGAAATAAACACAAATGAAGCAAGGGCACAAGAAGACATATGGTTAGAGGAAAATTAAATCAATTCCATTTAATCCTTTATTTCACAATGAAAAAACATCGATTGGCATTCTAAGTCTTCTGTCTCTTGAGAATTCGTGTACTTGTACCCTGAGCTTATAAAACTAATGTGATGTGTTAAAGTAATGCTTCAGTGAAATTGAAATGACATCATCAAGAATATGTGTGAAGAGGTATCATATAGAAGAATGTGTTGACAAATGAGAAGATGTGTTTATTGTAGGAACAAGATCCTCAATGAACTATTGTGTCGATATACAAGCAAGAATAAGTGCAGCGTAGGAACAAAACTATCATCTTGGAATAGGGCATTGTTGATTAGAGGAAAACGCAATGATAAAGAGTGCAGTGTGTACATAGGAAAGGTTAAGCATGGACTATACATGCAACTGATGAAAGATTTCAAAGTAAAACCATTGAACTGCATAGTCATCAAACAATAGTATTCTTTAAATTTAACCTAACTAATTTAACAGCACAAAACACTTCACTTTATCATTCAACCTGGATTTGGAATCAACTTATGCACTTTCAAAGTGCGTGTGTGTGAGAGAGAGTAATACAACATTGTTGACATGACTCACAAATTGACAGCATTTAATTGATTTTTCAAGAACAGAAACATACCTTTATATATTAAACCAGTACTATCATCTAGTCAAGAAGAATGATCCTCAAATGAAATATAGCGAAATGTATGTGAAGTGTTGACACGATTAATATTTTCGTCATTTTTTCTCACACCTCTTTCTTTTAACCCTATATAGAAAAAATTATCTTATCTTATGGGAATTGAAGTTTCCCCTAATCGATTTGCTCTTTTATTTGCCCTTTTTTCAAAATATTCCTTTATTTTCCTTACTGTTGGCACAGTTTGTTCTTTTTCACATTATGTGAGAACAGTTTGGCATTTGTTGTGTCATTTTATTCTTTTTGCTTTTACATATCACTTTCTTTTTTCTTTTGTATTCTCATCTTTCAGCTTCAAATTGGTAGTTATGGCTACGTGTGCATCATAGGATACTATAGTATAAGTTTTGGTAGCCCTTATCTTATGATGCATTTCCTGTATATTTGGCTTGAGAATCATCCCACTGTCTAGACAGGTGCTATAAGTCATCATGATGCATTCTTGTCTCTAGTAAAAATAAACACCTTCTTGTTTGTTAGTACACATCAATGTTCGAACGGATTGTCCCAAGATGCACAGAAAGATCTAAGAGAGGAATTGTACCAAAAGCATGCTATATAAATAGATCAGAAGTTTAGGTACTGTCAACATGCTCAAATAAAATAAGGAAAAACATAACTTAGAATCATATCAAGTGTATAATAGTGTTTTTCCTTCACCATCACTCAATCAGTTAAGTGTGGATGCTAAGTGAGCTTCAATGTTACTTGTAATTTTGTTTCTCATAACGTTTCCTAAGGCCACTTGAGGAGGAAGACAATTCAATGTATCTTTCCTAACCTAAACTTTTTGTTTTTAATTTTTGAAGAGGTTCTTTCATTTTTAGTTTTGAATGTCTTAAAAATCTTTTTATCAACAAAAATCATAGTCGTTATCTTGATTGATCAAATTCAAAACTGAAAATAGTTAGGTCGAAGATGTCTTTGATGCCACAATGATGACGCAAACAAAAATATTGTCAGATTTCTTACCATGATTACTTTTCCTGAACCTTGATGCATGGAGTCTACCGAATGTATACATAGTGTTGTTTAGGTGTCATCTGAGACCATAATCGTCCTCTGATCTGTGTCTATGGCGTGATTCGAGGTCTTTGTCTACTATGCACATACTATTGCTCTTTTTGTTGAGTGTACACACATTGATGTCCTGGAGCAGTACGTGCCAACAGATGTTAAAAGGGCTGGAGCGCGTAATGCCTACACCTCGGATCAGAATCTTCATTCTTTTTGGCATTGGATCATTGTGCTCGTCCAACCTTTATGAACACGGTCTTTCTTTTGGTTGCACTAGGAGCATCTTTATCATAGCCTAGAACGTGCTTGTTATTATCGGGTTTTCCAAGGCTCAGCACTTTGTCAAGTTTCATAGCAGCAATGGTCAACTTCTGTACGGTCACCTTAGACTAAGCAAGCTTTGTCACGATAGCCTCTAGTCTGTTTGTGGAGTCAGCCAGCTATCGTCTTTGCCCAATACTTTCTTTTCCAACTATAAACTTGCGATCTTCTCCTCTAGAATTTTGTTTTTTACAAGCATCTTTTCCCATGAGGCATACAGATTGTTATAAGCTTCTTGGAGTTCGTCAAAATCATGGCCTTCTTTATTTTCTAAATCATCTTTATCATTAATAGTAAAGATAGTTGAACTAGTAAAAGCACGGAAATTATTAACCATGTCATCTTTTTCTTTGTTGAAATCTTCATCTTCATGACTCTAAGTTGTTGTCATGCCTTAGTTGCTAGTTTGCTTCTTGGCCTAAGTGTTTGCATAGTTGACTGCAATATGACGATAGCCTTTATATTCATGGCACTCTATGCCTCTGTTTTTTTTATCATTGCCTATTTTTTTACTATTGTGTGCACATTGCTATTTCCCAGGTTTTGTCTTTGCAACCTATATTGTTTCTGCTACAAAAATTGTCCTTTTGAAATTTGTAAAAAATTTGAGTTAGGTGTATGATAGCATTATCTAAAAGGTCATCATTAGAGAATTCATATTCCTCTTCTTTTTCTACCACAAATAGTATGCCTCGATCTTTGTTTGTCTTTTTGTTCTTCAACTTAATCTCATAGGTTTTTAAAGAACCCACAAGCTCTTTAACCATCACAGTGTCTAAGTCACGATGCTCCTCAATGGTGGTCCCCTTTGTGTGAAATCCTTTAGGTAGAGATCTCAAGATTTTCAACACAATATTGGCATCTGTATAAACTTCACCCAAGGTAAATGATGAGTTAATAATATCACAAAGTTTGGAATAGAAACCGGTAAAGGTCTCATTTTTATGCAGTAGAATCTCATCAACTTGCGTGGCCAATATTTGCAATTTAGATCTTTTAACTCTAGATGTTCCTTCATGGGCCACTTCCAGTTTCTTCCATGCCATCTTTGCTTTTGTGCATGTAGAAATAAGTTGAAACTGGTTAGCATCGATAGCATAAAATATAACATTCAAACCTTTTGCATTTTAGGTGGCAAGGTTTGACTTAGTCGAGGAACAATCCGTGGTGGCCTTAGATGCAGCCACACCATCTACATTAGTTATTGGCAGTGACCAACCTATTACAATACTTTTCCAAACATGTTCATCAATGGAGTTGAGAAACACTTTCATACATGCCTTCCAATAGGGGTAGTTAATGCCATCAAGTAAAGGTGGCCTGATAGTGAAACCTCTTCTTCTAAGTCCATCCATATGGTCTTGATCCAAGATCTCACTGCTAATATGGTGTCCCACTTTGATACCACTTGTTAAGATCCAATGGACAAAAGAAATAGTATTTTGTGCCCATAGAACACGTTAATGACACCCTATGTAAACAATAACTAAATCTAAAAACTACATAAATGAGAATTACAGAAATTAAAAATAAAAGACAATGATATGGTTCTTTAGTGTGGCTAAAAACCCTTGTGGGAGAAGACTACAGGTGCAACCTCATACTAGGGATAAGAAGGATCCACTATACCGAATTATGATATATGATTTAGGATTACAAAAAAACCTAGAATCTATACCAACTTGAAATCTACGGTACTCTTCCTGTGGCTTATACTCCTTCAGACTCCTAGTCCTATTTCAAGCCATTTTTGCTCACCTTTGGTCCAACTAACTTACTCCGAGTCTTTAATTTACGAATGCCTCCTTCTCAGATCTTCTGGATTGGAATGAAAACACTAAGGCTACACAAGGATAAGAGCAATATTATAGAGTCTAAAAACACTAGGTTTATTATTTAAGTTTTTCTCTCACTTTAAAGCTCTATCAGGGAAGTCACGATTCAACTCCCTTAAATAAGTGAAGACTAGGTATAGGAAGTTTCTAGATACATCCTCTTAATCCTAGGGTCTAATCCTGACTCATCCAATAAAAAGATATAGTTGCTAATGAGAAGCTTGATGTTTGCTGAAATGAAGTTTTAGAAACGGATGTGGTAATGATGCGCCATCTTTATGGGTGTTATCACATTAGTGATCTTCGCTGGTGTCATCACCCCAGCGATGTTCGTGAGTGTCGCCACGTTAATGATCTTAGTGGGCTGTTGACATGCATTGTTGAAAAACTGGAATTTAAAAGATTTAAGACTGCAAACAAGATTTGTTAGTTTTACTATTTAAATCTCAAATATAATTTGATCTTATCATAGAAAATCCCTATTAAAAGTCACAGATATTGTTAAGCTAATGGATAAATAAATCTAGACTTAATTTAAGTGCAAATTAGCTTAACCAACAAATTCGAATCAAAAGTTAGAAAATCTCAAGCTCAATTTGAATTTAAAAGCAACACAATCTCTGGCCAACTGATTCAGACAAACTCATAATATTCCTATTTTACAAACACTACATAATCCAAATTTCAATTACAATTCAAACTATCTTGCCACACACACAACCCACTAGATTAGCACACAATTTAAACTTTAAACTCTTTAAATCCGGTTAATATACCACACCATATTATGTCAACATTTGATGAATACAAAGAGGAAATAAAATTGCCACAGAGGATAACAAACCATACCACATTATGACGACATTTGATCAATACAACGAGGAAATAAAATTGTCACATAGGATAACGCACAATCCAGATTAGACTTGATTTGAAAATTAAACACCACAAATCTGATAACCAATAATAAAATCAGTAGGAAAAATAATTCAAAATTCAAACTCTTTTGATCACAAAAAGACAACACAAAATTCATGTGTAATGATGTAAACGTGTAGGGTTCAAAACCTTAACACTGAGACTGTAAATTTTGATATAGTAGAAGGAATGGATCATTATATTTTTGCACTTAGCGTCTTAGTTTGTTCATTTTTTTAGCCTTTTTGTCGAACAAGTTCTTGGTAGTGAGAATATTTGACTCTGTTGCTAGATACCGTTTTCGAGTAAAATCTAAATTCCTAGATTATATCTTCTTCTCTCATTCTTTCTCTAACATGTTCAATTTTGTCAAGGGTTAGATCAGTGTTTGAGGCAAGAAAGTGTTGAAACTCTGGTTTATATAGATAAAAATCTCTTTAGAGTACAACGTTTATTTATTTTTTATTTTTGGTACTTTTTCCTTGGTGATCCCCTCAACACCTTTTCTTTCGCATTATTGTTCTAGATCTTTTTCTCAATGTACTTTTTTTTTTTGTTTGTTAATCTAGTGATTTCTTGGTGATATTTTTTAATAATTTTTTTATTGTTTTTATGTATTTGGATTCCAACAATTAATCTTGTATTTAGGTAATCTGGTAATATTTGACTTGTTGCAAACACAAAATAACCTGGTAGATTACTAGCACAAGACAACCCGTGGCTGTGATCTATATTTAAAAGATGACATAATCAGTTATAGTAACAAAGTTAATCTAATAGATTACTCTCTGACAACAAGCAATGGACGATGGTCAATAATGATTCTGGTGACATATGGTAAATTACTTGGGATAATCTAATTGAATGGCGGCCTAATTTAGACCAGTCATTTGGAGTGGTAGAAATACAAGCCTCCTATTGAAGTGGAGAATTCTTAATATGCATTGTAGCATTCCTAAAGATAATTGCTCAAATTTATAAGAGTAAAAATTTATAAACTTGCTGAATTCTTAATCAAAGGGGCTAAAGTAAACGAGACTTTCATCAACATTTAGAGATCAATAATTAAAAGGAGAGTATGAAAAATCCAAGAAAAAATTCATATATGTGGATGAGTTTTCAATTGTTAAGTTTTCGTTGGTGTTTACCAATCAGATTATTAAAATAGGTGCATATTTTAATTACATCTGATGTTAGGGTGTTTTATATGACTTGTTATAGCAGGTGACAAACAAGTTGTCTACCTAAATTACATCTAATAAGCTCTTTAAGACTATAAATTAATTGATCATTAATTGCTATATTTTTAGTCAGCAACACATTTCGTTACATTATCCAATTACTCACATGGCTAAAACAATAATACTTATTGAATATTAGAGTAATCATTAAAATCACACCATACATATATAGAATAAAAGAAAGAGCTCATTTTTATGGTGGGTGGTGCTCCGAGGGGGTTGCGACTGTGTTGGATTTTGTGATTGGTGTCGAATCTTGTGTGGGGCATCACAAGAAGGGTTGTTCCATGGTGGGTGTTGCGAGTGGAGAGTCGCCTTGAACGGGGCATCACAAGGAGGGTTGTTCCAAGGTTGGTGGCATAGCAATGCAACTGGAGTGGTGGGGAGTGTTGTGTAGAGACATGTAGTGGTCCGCTATTGGGGAATTGCTACATACAAAGGAGGTTTTGTTATTAGCTGCGATTTCAAGTTAGTATGGAATAAGAATCGAATATTAGGATCAAAGAAAAATGAGATCTCAATTGCACAGACTATTTCAACATTTTTATTTTGTATATTTTCAATGTTATTTTTGTAATTTCATTTTAAAAAATGGTCGTGTGTCATTTACGTTGCACATTTTAATTATCATAACAGATTAGACTCCATTACTACTAAATATTGTATACAATCAAAGATTTTTACTATTAATAAAACTATATCTTAAAAGTTTTAAAAAAACCTATCGCGACGTAGGTTCAGGTAACGTATGGTGGAAAGTCAATTAACATTTTTACAATGCTTTTATCTTCCAAGCCATATTATAGTTTTTTTTTTTTTTTTCGTATAAGATCTACATTGTTTTTGTGTTTTGATATATAACGATCAAATTGTCACACCTAAAAGCTCCGAGACTTACAGCACCGTAATTTAAATTGATTTACTGAGGAATCGATTAGAACTCAGCATTACTGGCACATCATCATCAAATTGGAAAATTTCCAAGGTTGATTTTGAAGGCCTTCTAGAAATGATATGATATGTCTTAGCCCGTCCTCTCTTAGTCAGCAATTATTATATCCCATTTCTCCTAACCCGGTTTTCGAATCCATGTGGACAAACAGGAACAGGTCCTCCTTTCCCCATCATAGTAAAAGAAAATTAAAGGGGAGTAAACTAATGCAATATTATATCTATAGATACAAGCATTATTTGGAGAGATTAGAGGGGACTAAACTAATACAATATTATATCTATAAATACAAGCATTATTAGGATAACCAATTGCTTATCGAGCAAATGGCACATTAATATAAGCACTTTTTTGTCCCAGCATGAGAATGACACTCTGTCATTCTTGTAATCTTGTTGCATGCAAAATAATGATTAAAAATTATATTCCCCATTAACCTAAAAAAAAGGAATTAAAATATCAAATGCTCAATGCTCAAGCATATTTCCATGAGAACTCCTTTTGCCATATATAACAATATACGGAATTAGCAACAAATACATATCTATAACAAGTTTGACGAGACCATTTAAATAGAAATTATGCAGAAATTAATCTTCTGATTTCATGCAATTTTGGCCACATATTTCCTGCTTCTGATGATCTATAGCCTTAGCGATGGCTTGCGTGACATCTTTGACATTCAAGACTTGGTCTTCATTAGTTTGAGCAACAACAGTAGCTTCCATGGAAAAGCAATTATCTTCGCACGAAACGCTAGCTTGCAAAACAACGAGACCCATTTCCTCAAGCACCTCAAGAACCGAAACCAGTGTATCTTCTCCTTTCTCGCATCTCACCTTCACATCAAAAGTCCCTTCTTCCGTCTTCTCCACCTTCACTTCCTGTTTATTAACTTAATTACGTTAAAAAAAATCATTTCATTAATGAATATAGAGAGAGAGAGAGAGAGAGAGAGAGAGAGAGAGAGACCTTAGTCACGTGTAAGTTCTCTATAAGCTGGTTTAAGCACTGCTTTTTGATGGCCAAAAGGTTTGAGTATTCTCTCTTGACAGCTTCTAGTTTGAGCTTAAGCAAGTAAATGTAGAGGGAAGTGTCCATGACATTGACGAGGGTTGAGCTTCTCTTCAGCTTCACAATTGCATGTGTCAAAAATGAGTTGAAAGGGGCTAGTTCAATTAGCCCCAAAGAATTAAGATTTTAAGAGGAAAAATAGACAGAAAAACACAGTATATAAAAAGTTACATTATGAGATTTGGAAGTGTTAAGGGCCTGAAGAATGTGAAGCTTTCGGCGCAATGCCATCCTCTTTTGCAGCCTGCTAGAACCCATCTCTCTCTCTCTCTCTCTCTAACTATTTTGATTGATTTATTTTAATTTTGAACTACTTGCTCAATACCTATTGGATTATCTAATATATATAGTGTAGGGAAACGAGAAGCGAAAGAATATGTGATGTCTTAAAATGGGTTGGCCTTTTATACCATGGAAAAGAGATAGTGGAGTAAACTTTGTGACGTCGGATTGCCAACCAATTAACTATATGCTCTTCTCTTGTATGGATATGGAAACATTCGTGTAACCCCAAGAATAAAAGAATCTATAACTACGGAGCTTTTTACGGTAGAATATTTTTAATGATAGTGTATGGACACATATATATATTTGAGGAAATAATTCTAAATTATATAGCTTTGAAATCTCAACAAAATAATAAAAATATGCAAAACTGACAAACTTGATACAAAATTAACCCTAATATAAAATTCTCATATAATTATATATACATGAACAATCTTCCGTTAAATATTTGGAAAATTCTACAGTAATTACGATAAATATCTAGTTTTCTTATATAATTTAATTTTGATGGGATTGTGACCCTTTTTAATATTGAGAAACATACCTTACCTATAAAGGGGCCCTACAGTAAAAAGGTCCTTGAAAGAAAATAAAAATATATCTGAATGGACAATGGGTGATGGGAATCTTGCGGTACTGCCCTTGAAATCATTGAACAGTTGTTTGTTTGATAAATAATTCCTTTTATTTTGTCTCTTATCCCAGAGTTGCGTTTCAATTTCTTGATACCCATGTGACAAATTCTTCTTAGTTCACTTACATTTCTCCAAATTTTATAAATTATAATTATCTTTCTTTAAAGTATAATTGTTAATTTTTTTACCAACAAATTGTTAATTCCTTGTGTACCTTTCTCTTAAAAAGAGGAAGTGCGTATGGAAATAAGATTTGTCCTATGTATTTGTCTTACCCTTGTATATACTATGCTTCATGTTCTATAATTCACAATTTAAAAGTACTCTTCCCTTTTGCTTATTAAATAATATTGTTTGCATTAAAAAAAAAACAATAATAATGCTCGAGTATTGCTTCATTTCAAGCTGGCTCTTGCTGAAGCAATTAAGGTAAAGTGACTTCTCCACATTATCGTCAGTTCAAACAATTAATTTATATTGAAAGCACTATAACAATTAACGTTCTGTAAGAAAACCAGTCCAGGAAACCAAACTCACCTTAACCATTTCTATAAGACTACATTCACTACAAGAAAAACTACATTTAACGACATATTATTTACGACATGTAGTTTTTAAATGTCGTTGAAAAGTACATACAACGACATCTCCTGCAAACATGTCGTTAATAACATTTGAAATAATAATTAACGATATCTATATACATGTCGTATTAAATGTCTCCTTTTAACGACAATAGTTTAGTGTCGTTAAATTAAAGCCTTGGAGATTTCACGACACCCCTTATAGACGACATCTTGACCAATGTCGTCTATAAGGGGTGTCGTGGAATCTCCAAGGCTTTGACGACATCTCCTACTTGTCGTGAAATAATTTAACGACACTAAACTATTGTCATTAAAAGGAGACATTTAATACGACATTTATATAAATGTCGTTAATTATTGTTTCAAATGTCGTTAATGACATCTTTGTTGGAGATGTCGTTGTATATATTTTTCAACGACTTTCAAAAACTACATGTCGTAATAATATGTCGTTAAATGTAGTTTTTCTTGTAGTGATTAAACAGTTAAAAATTTCCAAAATGAACTTGTCCAGGAGTTTTTTAGTGATCCCGTCTGCCTTAAATGACTATTACGTATGACTCCCAAAGGAAACAATTCCCCTTAGCATAAATTTGCAATATAAGAGACTAATTATAAAGTAATAGTACTCCATCCGATAACATTTTAGGCTTAGTAAAGGAATCAGGTTTATGAAAACAAAATCCCCAGGGGTACAAAAACATGAAGACAAATTTAGGACTATATCTTGTAGTTGAAACTCAAAAGGGCATAGCAATGAGTATATACAGCAATTCGCAGGCATGTGTTTGATTTTGTGCTCAGCAGGACATGACAGAAATTCAAAAGGACACCATCCAAATGACAAGGCACTGCACTTTGTATACATTTACACACGACAAATATGTGCTTGGGATTTACAGTCGCATTCACTCTTCACTCTGTATTGACTGGTCATTGTCAGTAACTTATATATAATATATAAAACCCTCAATATATATATATATATATATATAAGTAACAAATGAAAGGTACAGTGTAAGATCATTTCAGTTTTTGTTTTCCTCTTTGTCACTTAGGCAACATTAGTTTTGAAATTTTAAATAAATTTTGGAAATTATCCCCTAAATATTTAAGCATTTATTGGCAACGTGTCTCCAAAATTAAAACATATTTATCTTTCTTTGAACTTACGAAAGTGTTAAAATTTCCCCCTTTGTCCTATTACATAAAAAATAATACATACATACATATATATATATATATATTTTTTTTTTTTTCTAAGAAAAATCCTTCAAAGAATGATGTTTTTGTCAACAATGCCCTTTGAACTTCAAAATGTGGCACTCTCACCCTACTTTTGTTTGTTTTTTCCCCAAATTTTTGATGGTATTTGAGATTGAGATTTTCTCGTATATTTGATACCCCATATACTTGGGGCCTAATTGGACACTAATTTGAGAAGTTTATTAATTCCCCTAAAGCCTTTAACTTCACTCTGTTTAAAAGAAAAAAAAATAGCGTAAAAGAAATTTCAAATTTATTAAGCATGCGTGTATCCACGCGTGTTAGAAAAACTCAACCACCAAAAATACAGGCTGGTATGTGTTAGTTTTCATCTTAGCATTGTGGAAAGTGTTTGCATCAAAAAGTGATCAAACCACCAAAAATAGAATACTTAACTTATTTAGACTCAAAAATTAAAGAAGGCCTGAAAGAATAATTCTTATTAATTTTTAAGTGAATTAAAAGTGTACAAGTGACTGGGATCCAAACTATTTAAAAGTGTCTTAAGGTGTGAAAATTAGTTTCAACTTAATCGGACTTTTGCTTTATAACTGATCGATCCCGTCTATCCACTAGAATCATGTTATTATACTGACACGTGTCTTCATTTAATTTGTTCTATATTCGTTCTACAAGTTGCCTCTCTTTTCTTTACCTGTTTTGCGTTCTCCTTGTTCTTTTTTTTTTTTTGGCTTCTGACTTCTGCATTCTGCTTCCTTTATAATGTATTCATTGTGCTATGAATTCCTCTTATCAAATCCCCGATGTTTTGTGCTTTGCCATAACTATCCTCATTTAAGTTTAATGGTTGCTGTTGTGAAAAATCTGCAAGTGCACAGAATCGTAGACAAGTAATAAAGAGTGAGTAGAGTATCGTTCTCACGAGGATTGCGTTAATCTAGCTAAGTACCGAAATTGGTTAACCCTAAAATTATTTGAACAATCAAATATAAAATAAAAAATAACAAAACAAAAAAATATAAATGAAAACCTAAATAATAAAAGACTAGAACATCCGATTTAACCTAAATTAATCATATTCAAATTATCTAACTTAATCAACTGATGTTTACTCCTATGCCGATAACGAAGTTCTCTTAGGTAGTCATTAATCTTTCTCAAGCATTAATAATTTATCCTAGTTAGCAAATTTCCTACATCTCTGTGGAAACTATAAACTTACCAAGATTTATTAAGAACAAGAAATTCATAGTGTTACACAAGTCTCATAGATATCTCTATCCTATGATGATCTCATGGCATTCAATCATGGTATAATTTAATTATCGCTTCTTAGCCTCAAATTAAATCACAAATCATGCAAAAGGTGCGCAAACTTTTATAAGCATTAAGATTAGATTAAATACTCAGCATAGATAATGAATAAACATCGAATTGAATTAAATTAAACAAAAGTGAACATTCATAATCCGGCTACATCGTAGCCCTAGAATAGAGAAAATTAGTTCCTAATGAAACTAAAAACAATCCTAAATAATCTCTTAAACATGATGAGTGAAAGAAAAGAACTCTATTTGAATGCGAAGATGGTTTTCGTCTCCGGGTTGCACCGTTCTTCTTCTCCAAAGCAATGAGTTCTTCCCTCTTGTTTGTAGTTTTTCTCCCTTAGAATTCGTGTTTCAACCCTCTATAATGTTCTATTTATAGGCTAGGGTTTGAAAGGGTAATTTTAGAACGAAATTACACTAAAATTTGAACTGGGATCGCAATGGCGCCTAGGCTCGATTTTCTGGCGCCTAGGCTTCATTACGGTGCCTAGGTGCCATGATTGTAGCGCCTAGGCGCTATACTTGCCCGCGTCTCCTTTTCTGAACTGGCGCCTAGGCTTCAAAGTAGCGCCTAGGCGCTACACTGATTCTTCCAAATGGCGCCTAGGCGTCCAAATTGTGGCGCCTAGGCGCCCAAATTGTGGCGCCTAGGCGCCCAAATTGTGGCGCCTAGGCGCCCAAATTGTGGCGCCTAGGCGCTATGCTCTCGGGTTTTCTGTGTGAGGCTTCATCTGTAAGAGCGCCTAGGCGCCCATAAGCTGGAGTCTAGGCTCCATTTTGTCCCGAGTCCAGTTTCACTTATTTTTCGGTCTGTTTTGTCTCGCACTTTGCCAATATGCATCTTTTTTCCTCAAAACCTACAAAAGAACATAAAACATTATCAAATTCTTATAAATTACTCAAAACTAACAAAAATATTAAGTGAAAATCGTCTAATTAATTAGCCTAAAACTAACTTATCAAATACCCCCAAACTTAAGATTTTGCTAGTCCTCGAGCAAAAGACAAAAACAAAAAACAAAGAACATGGCAAAAGAACAGGACTGACACTAGCACCTGACATAGTTTGAGCATCAATTTAATTTTTCATCATACTTGGCCTCAAAGATTGCATAAAGTTTATGACTCAAAGGAAACTCTAACCATTGCAATCATAAAAAAAAATCAATTTAAATCTCAAGTTTACCATACTCATAATTCCTTGAGTGTGTGTGTGTGATGCCTCTGGCACTTATGTACCTACACTCGGATTAGTTTATGTCAACAAGCTTATTTTGAAAGATCTCTATATTAGTAAAATTTATGAACTCCATAGGCCTATTTTTCAAACCCACTCTCCACTTATGTAGACTATCGCAACATCAAAGATCATTAGGACTTTATTCGGCTTGTAATGTGTGGTTAAAGTAAAAAGGTGAGATAAAGGATATAATGTGGCTCAAAATTCACCCATAAACACACAATTTGTCTTAGGACCTCATAAGA
Source organism: Artocarpus heterophyllus (assembly GCA_025403435.1). NCBI lineage: Eukaryota > Viridiplantae > Streptophyta > Magnoliopsida > Rosales > Moraceae > Artocarpus > Artocarpus heterophyllus. The sequence continues at coordinate 17,401,221 of CM046349.1, forward strand.
ACATCATTTCTTCTTTTTAAGTACACCCCCAAACTTACGTTGCACTCCCTTTGTCATTCACATTTATTTGATGTTTCTTTTTCTTTTTTTAAATTTTTTTCTTTTTTTTCTTTTCTTTTTTTTTCTTTTTTTTGTGTTTTTTTTTTTGACAATGAATAAACATGAATACATAATCTCTTGATAACAATACTCAAAACTCCACCCATGATTGAATGATAGGAAAACATATTTCCTTGATAAGTTCTTCAAAACTCCACCCATCCTCCCATAATGCCTACTACCTTCAAATAATTTCCTGGACAAACTAATCATGCTTATGAGTGAGGGACTAAGTAGGATAAAATTATTCAAAGGCTAGGTTGATTATGTGGGTAACAAAGAAAATGGTTAATAAGGCTCAACGAGGTAACTAATGATTAAATGATGTCAATGGTAAGCTTGAAAGGCTCAAACGGTCCAAAAATAGCCTAAATCATGTCCTTAATGATGTGTAGCCTAGGATTTCACCTCGAGTGATTATCAAATAGGTTCTAGCGTTCATTTGAGATCAAAAATATCACTTAATCAACATAAAAGTCCTCTAAGTGTAGAATACTTAGGTGATCAAGACGTGAGTGCTCAAAGTGCTCAAACAATCACAGTATGGCAAACAAATCACAAGAAAAACAAGGATAGACCAACAATAATTATTATCCCCTAAAAGCTATATTCAATTTCAACCATCGTCTTATCATTGGCTTCCTATGACTCAAGTTAAACAGTGCTCAAACAACACAACTTTACTATCCTAATTACTATCAAATGCAAAGAAAAAAAAAACCTAAACTAAAACCTAATTAAACCATAATGACTAATTGACACAAAAAAAAAAAAAAAAAACATAAAGCAACACACCACCCCCAAACTTGAGCAATATATTGTCCTCAATGTAAAAAGAAAACAAAAATAAGAAAGGAAAAAACACTCCCTAAACTGAAGGTTGCGGCAGCCTATTCCTCCTCATCCTCATTCTCTTCATTATCTTCATTGAAAGCAGAGACTATGGGAAAATTGTCCAAGTTCATGTTCAAATGCATGGCCATGTGGTTCATCATCTGTGCCAGGTTGTCGATATGGTTTCAGTTTTTGAATTTTTTTTTTTTAGCAAGCTAAGCACCTTGATGTCCCCTGAAAACCTAGAACCACCACAAACAAGACTTACATCATGATTAAGTTGCAAAATAGACTAAAACTAAAAGAAACAACTAACAAACTAAATAATATGATGAAAACTAAAACTGAAAAGGATAGAGAACTTGGGTTGCCTCCCAAGAAGCGCTTGTTTTATAGTCATCAGCCTGACTCTCAAAGAAGCGCTTGTCAAAGAGCGGCTTTCGCCCATAGTTAGTGTCAAACCGCACCACATATGGGTCTTGGTTATAGATGCCCTCAAGCTTGGCAAGATTTAGAAGTGATTTGCACATTGCACCAACAACAAATGTCTTTAAATGATGTGCTTTTGATGGGAACTTCATTAATGGATCGAGCTTGAACATGGTGAGATGTGATGGTGGTGATGAACATGGCCAACAGGAATCAGTTAGTGTCTTATATGTTGGAACCATTGATGAGCTCAAATCAATAGTCTTATGTGCTTCTATATCTTCCAATGACCCTCGCGGCTTCTCCTCATATAGGAATTCCTTTAATGACCCTTCTATTTGCTCTTCCCTTTCCTTTTGGCTATCCATTAGCATGCTTGTAATTTGGTCTTCATAAAAGTCAAAGTTTTGGATAGACTCCTCTTGATTTAGCAAGTGTACATCGTTGTTGATCGAGCAAGAGCCCAACTCAACAAATGGTTGAGCTAACACAACATCAAAGGGTTCTTGTTCACCATCTTGAGGCTCTATTTCCTCTAGAGGCTCAAATTCCTGAGGTTTCACACAATCATCATCAAACAAAACCACATCCTTTATCATTTCATGGTCACTATAAGGATTTAATGTTGCAACTTCCTCCTCTAGATGACTATCTAAAATTGTCCTCTTTAAACGGATTTGTTCATCAAGATATCGCCTAGAGTTGGAGACTTCATGACTTCCCTCAAGAGTGGCCTTTAGACTATCTAAAGCAACTTCCAAAGGTGTCTTCTCTTCTTGATATTGTCTACAGGATTGTTCCATCATGTTGGGGTGGATATTCCATGAAAGATTTTGGTGCCTCTCCTAGCAAGAATTATGCATTGAAGAATTCAAATGCCAATGATAATTAAAGGCTGCTATATCTTCCAATAAGTAGTAAGCTTCATCAACGGTTCTTGAAAAGAAAGAATGACCGTCGGAAACTGCACCTTCTTCCACCCAATCTCTAGTTTCAAAATGCAATCCTTCAATAAAAATTTGGAGAAGTGCCCACTTTGGCAAGTTGTGATGTGGATACCGCTCAAACATATCTTTAAATCGCTCCCAAGCCACATAAAATGGTTCCATATGTTGTTGGACAAAACTTGCAAGGATATTCCGATGCAACATCATGAAGTTCCTTGGGAAACAAATGACTTAAAAGAAAAAAAAATTAGAACAAATGAAAACAAAATAAAACAAATAAAAAAAATTCAAAGTAATTCTAGAGCTAATTGGTATCGATATTAACTAAATTAAACAACAATCCTCCGCAACGGCGCCAAAAACTTGTTGTGAAAAATCTATAAGTGCACAGAATCGTAGACAAGTAATAAAGAGTGAGTAGAGTATCGTTCCCACGAGGATTGCGTTAATCTAGCTAAGTACCGAAATTGGTTAACCCTAAAATTATTTGAACAATCAAATATAAAATAAAAAAAATAACAAAACAAAAAAAAAATATAAATGAAAACCTAAATAATAAAAGACTAGGACATCTGATTTCACCTAAATTAATCATATTCAAATTATCTAACTTAATCAACTGATGTTTACTCCTATGCCGATAACGAAGTTCTCTTAGGTAGTCATTAATCTTTCTCAAGCATTAATAATTTATCCTAGTTAGCAAATTTTCTACATCTCTGTGGAAACTATAAACTTACCAAGATTCATTAAGAACAGGAAATTCATAGTGTTACACAAGTCTCATAGATATCTCTATCCTATGATGATCTCATGGCATTCAATCATGGTCTAATTTAATTATCGCTTCTTAGCCTCAAATTAAATCACAAATCATGCAAAAGGTGCGCAAACTTTTACAAGCATTAAGATTAGATTAAATACTCAGCATAGATAATGAATAAACATCGAATTGAATTAAATTAAACAAAAGTGAACATTCATAATCTGGCTACATCGTAGCCCTAGAATAAAGAAAATTAGTTCCTAATGAAACTAAAAACAATCCTAAATAATCTCTTAAACATGATGAGTGAAAGAAAAGAACTCTATTTGAATGTGAAGATGGTTTTCATCTTCGGGTTGCACCGTTCTTCTTCTCCAAAGCAATGAGTTCTTCCCTCTTGTTTGTAGTTTTTCTCCCTTAGAATTCGTGTTTCAACCCTCTATAATGTTCTATTTATAGGCTAGGGTTTGAAAGGGTAATTTTGGAACGAAATTACACTAAAATTTGAACTGGGATCGTAATGGCGCCTAGGCTCGATTTTCTGGCGCCTAGGCTTCATTACGGTGCCTAGGCGCCATGATTGTAGTGCCTAGGCGCCATGATTGTAGTGCCTAGGTGCTATACTTACCCGCGTCTCCTTTTCTGAACTGGCGCCTAGGCTTCATGAATATGGCGCCTAGGCGCTACACTGATTCTTCCAAATGGCGCCTAGGCACCCAAATTGTGGCGCCTAGGCGCTATGCTCTCGGGTTTTCTGTGTGAGGCTTCATCTGTAAGAGCGCCTAGGAGCCCATAAGCTGGCGTCTAGGCTCCATTTTGTCTCGAGTCCAGTTTCACTTATTTTTCGGTCCGTTTTGTCTCGCACTTTGCCAATATGCATCTTTTTTTCTCAAAACCTACAAAAGAACATAAAACATTATCAAATTCTTATAAACTACTCAAAACTAACAAAAATATTAAGTGAAAATCGTCTAATTAATTAGCCTAAAACTAACTTATCAGTTGCGTCGACTAATCAGATGACGTCTTCATGCATATTACAGTTTCAAAAGTCATTTCCACAAGAAGATAGAGTGTGTTTCTAATCCTTAACGTGGATCGTGGTGAAAACGTCACATTTGAATCTTCGGGATTATAACGAGGCAACTACAATTTTTAGGGGGGATTTTAGATCAAGCAATGGCTTCCCAATTTTTGACTGACTTGAACAAAAAGGGTAAATTTTGACACTCTTTTTCAGTTGTTTAAGCGATAAAATAATGTGAATCAAAGTTTACGGGGCATTATTGCAACAAGTAGTTAACTTCGGAGAGAATTTGTAAAGTTTATCATTTACTCAAATGAAATGATTAGCTAGACTTCAAATGAGTCCCTCTTAGACACTTTTACAGTTTTGGCGCATATGCATAGAAATATATATATATACATACACACACACACACACATATATATATATAGCGTGCATAGATATAGTGTATATGCAATGTAGAGAGTGAATTGATTCACGGGCGTCCCGTTTGGTATCGGTTTGTCGCCCATAGACATTGGCCAAAGCGGCAAAGCGGACTGCCGACTGGCTGGCTGCTGCTTAATTCCTAGCTATACAGCTAGCACACCCGGTACGTAGGTCACATGTTCTGACAGTAACTATACACATTCTGTTTTGTTCTTTATCCTTTGTTTTTTCTACTATTGGGTGGTCACAAGATGTCCACAAGAAAAGACACCCCTTTTTCTCCACTTTCGAACATATTCATTGGCTCTTCAAGATAAAATTCATGCTACAAGACGAAACACTTAATTCCAATTACTCCAGTACTGGGGGTATTTTCAAAGATAATATGAGCTATATGCCCAACATCTAGTTAAATAATCTTTTTCTTTTGGTCAAAAAAAAAAAAAAAGATCATGCGTGTCATTACATCCCCATATCTGTGTCATTTTTAGAATCAAGTGGTACTACAAATGAAAAAGCAAAGATATGACTTTATGTCTTCATCTGAAAACAAGCCGAGGTTCAATAAAGTCTATTTAATAAGAGACTTGTGTATAATGTGAGACTCAGACTTTTATTCTGTCACTTGATAAAGACTCCAAGAAGGAGCTCTTTACCACTATCCCACTACCAACAATGGTTCAAATTAAATAATATTCAATTCGCATTAGTTTTACAGTTTATGAATATATATATATATATTCATATATTGCTAACTAGCATTTTACAGTTCCTTTTTAGTCATTTTGTTTTTGCTCTATTATTTGATGATCTCACTACACATTAGTGTCGTAAAGGGTAAAAAGAAACCCAAATCTTATATCATTAAAATATAAAAATAAACAACAATTTATAAGAACATTCGGTCTCTCCGTTTAACAAATTGATATTTTTAGATGGAAATCCGTCTTTAAAAGTCTAAGTTCTATTAAATATAATGGAATATGTGTCTGTGCGAATAGTTAACTAATTATGACATATACATTGAATAGCCTCATGATGATTCTTAAGGGTCAAATTCGTAATGAACTCTCCTTAGAAGAGATCACGTTATTTCTTTCTCATGGATAGAGGTGAGATAATTATTCTATAATTAGCACATATACATAATTGATATATATATATATATATATATATATATATTATATAATCACAGTATTCAGTTCCGTTAATTAACGTTTGATCAACTAACGTGTCTCAGGCTTTTAGGGTTGATCCCCTCCATATGCCACTATGTCTCTGTGACACCCGTTATTCTCCTAACGGGTATTGAGGTAATTAAATTAATTTTTAATGTATAAAAAAAAAATTGCTTCATTTAAATTTATTTTATAATATTTATTTTTATCTATTTTTAAGTTTTCTAAAATTCTCCTATATTTATTTAGTATGATTACTAAAAAGCCTTAGAACTTCTAATAAATCTCAAAAATGTCATATTGGCATTATGTGTGTTAAAGTCTTTAGATGAGACATAAGGATATCTTTTCCAACTACTCTTGACCCTCATTTTCTTTATTTCCTCCGTGACATGCTTCAACATGTCTCCTCTATAATTGTTTCTATCACTTCTCTTCAAAGACTTCATCTTTTCTTCCTTTCTCTTCCACGGTTCCCACACTCTTCTTCTCATTTCCTTGCTGAAGCAAAATACTTAGAGAACTTCTTCAAGGCAGCCATAAAAATCAGCCACCATCACCTCCATTTGAGCAAGAATTTCAGTCATACCGAAGTAAAGGAACCTGTTTTGAAGCCATTTCAAGCTTCCAACTAACCATAATCCGAGGTTAGAATCTTATGAACAAATTTAGTCTTTCATTTATAAATTTTCTTTTATACTAAAGGATTATTCAAATTTGCGTTCTTAAACCTAAGTATATGTTTGTTGCTATTTTGGAGCATATGTATGAAGTCTAAGTGTATATGCCCTAGACAGAAAATTTATATTGTTAAACTTTGTAATACCTCTATGGGCAGTGGTTATTTCTTGAAATTCTAAGATTAAATTAAAATGAATTTTATGAATTGGTTTGCATATTTGAAAAGTAGCATCCTAGGTTTTCTAACGAGCTATCATAAACCTAAATCGGAGTTGTATTTTATTTTCTAAGAATTATTCAATTTTTGTATTGGAAACTAGTAAATCTGCCAGTTTGTTATGGTATACCAACTACTAACCTGAACCAAGAACCCATCTTTGCTCACCACCTAATTCTTTAATGTCTTGCAACCTTTCCAATATTATCCTAAGTGATTGATGAATCTTATTAGGGACTAAAACATATAGATTACTTGTTCACATTTTATATTGTGTTAAGATAAAAATTGTTTACTGTGGTATTCAAAAGAGATTTATATAAAAGCTTTAATGGCATACTAGTAAGATAGGTTTACACATGATTTATTTATGAATGTAGTTGTATGTTGTGCTTTAGTTTTAATTGTCCTTATGCACGCCTTAGGATCAAGGGAGTATGGAGCTAACGTTAACTGATTCCAGGATTAAAAGATTGTTGATAAGCTTGAAAGGTAGGGATTCTATTACTCATCTTTTGTGAGGTTTTTATAGAATTAAAATTGATTGTTTTGCCGCAATATATATATATCTATGTTGAACTGATATTATATGATTATCACATATGAAACTATGACATGGACTCGTCTTGTATTGTACGGCGAGGAACATAATGAATTGACACATGTTATAAATTGAGAAGCATGGTTAGGAAAACTAACTCTATTGATAATGATTCAATATAGAGAAATTGTGAGACATGAAGAGGGCGACGGTTACGTCCTTGGGCATGAATACCCTAAAAGGTAAAATAGGGGGAAGGCGATGACGCTTCCTTGGGTTGAAAGTCCCAGAACACACTGTACAGGAATCGATTTGGTGAGGACTCGGGGCTTGATGTCCCCTCACCGGAACACCCTTGGAATGTTTATAGGGTGATCAAGTGCGCCCATTTGGGTTTCGATGAGTTGAGTAATACTCAATTTAACATGGATACCTAGGAACAATGATGATTGTTAATATTTGTATAAATGTGTAATTATGACACTTGGTAATGATTAACTACGGTATCCATAAGATGTGATCATAATAAACCTCATAATCTGGAATATGATGTAACTTACTAACCATGCAGATTTTAATATGGTAATGATAGAGGTGAGTAATAGCTTTCTCTACTGAGCATAGTGTTGCTCATTCCCTTATGTTTATATCTTTTCATGACTCACTAAGTGTGAGGTGGCTACGAGAAATATAGTTGAGGAAGTGATGTAACTATATTACATTGGGACTGCTTCAATTGTTGAGAATGTTCTTCATGATAATGTAAGCATCAATTGTTACTTTCTGTGACTGTATTACAATGTGTTGAGGGTTAAAATGATGATGACAACAGTTTATATTATTAAATTTAAGGTGCTACATTAAAACTGTGGTTTATTTGTCGTTTATATTTTTATTTTTGAGTTGGGAGTTTTCATTTAAGTCCCGGGCAAATTTTATTTTTAAGGTTTTACTTTTATTATTTATTTTTATTTTATCTCATTAAAAACTGTTAACCCCCATATAGGGGCGTTACAGAATTTTTGGTATCAGAGCCTAGGTTCGGTTAACCTAGGGAGTGTAGCACCACTTTAAAAAAATATATTTTTGAGATGGTTTTGAAGCTGAATTTTCAGTGTCATCATCAAAATGAACCTTCACATTGATTTATACAGTCTAGAAGGATGTAACATGGAAAGGCCATAGAATGAAAATATCAATAGTTATATGAGTACAATAATTTTATAGAAGGAAAGTATTAATAATTATAAGGGAATGATAATTATATGGAATGAGTTTATAAGTAGAATGCTTATGAGAGATTCGTATAATATTAGGATCTATAAGCATATCTAATTCGTATAGATACGAGGATTTAAGAGCCTTTTGTCTCGTGAAAAACAATAAGAAATATAAGGCTTGATTTATTGATTTTAAAGTTTGGCATAGATATGCCAAATTTTTCGTAATTGATTCAAACCTAAGTAATGATTATGTGTGGATTCGATGGAGCACATAAGTGTTAATGTCTTTTCTTAAAAGTTCTATATATTTGAGGAATATGATATAAGTTGGGAATCATGGTATTGAATCTTGAGAGAGATAAATGTTAGACTTTTGGTCTGTTGAGACTGTGTAAAGTCTAGAATGCATGAATCTCAAAATTGGAATATTTCGTTACGTACATTGTATTTAAGTGTATCAGTGAATCTTTTGGTTACCTAAGGTTTTGTTATATGAGGAAATTATATATTGTATGAGTAGAATTGTGGGGATTGTAGATGTTCTTAAGTAGTAACATCAAGTGTCTTTGTTCGTTGATATGGTCTACGTTGAAAGACGTAAATCGTATTGATTTCAAGGTTAGTCACATTCTAAACCCTTGGTAGTAATGATGATGAATCCATTGATAGATGTTGTGTATTAGGAATAACATATGGGTGTATGTATTGTTCAATAAGGTTTTGATTAAAACAAAATTATTTGAGTTGCTGGAGGATTATGTTGTTATGAAATGATTTTAAATATCATTCAGGAAGATCCTTGTTGTCGTTAAATTAGATATGTTGTTTATAGTTAACTTTATCTATAGTGGGCTTTGAATTGGGTTTAAGATTCATACGAATTGGTTTTCAATTTTATGTTTGTTATTTAACTCATTCCAAATGTGTTAAGGCCCGAAACAACCTGACCATTTTCAACTTAGAACATTTGGGCCTAGTTTAAATCTTAAATCAGTTTGATTCACACTGTCTCTCCCACATGGTCTCTATACGTGTCATATACAGTGGTTTAATCATTGTTTATATATACGTTTACTGTGCATAGGAGCTTATTTCTCCGAGTTCACTTTTTCTCTCTTAATTTGTTACTCTCTCTAAATCGTAAATCCTCTTCTTTTTCATTAAAAAACTCTTCTTTTCCTCTAAAAGAAGAAGGAATTCTAGGATTATGCAATTTACTATCTTAATTTTTCCTTTCTATTTACTCTTCTTTCATCTCATCATGGACCCAAAGTACCAACACCTGAGAAAGTATTTCCCATCACTCTCCCAAAAGATTCTCAGAAAGAAATACAAGGCTAGAATTACTCGGTTGTGGATTCTTATGCATTTTGGCATCCCTTGTGATGTGAGAATGTTAATAGAGGGGAAAATCCGTCCGAGTGACTTTAGTCAAGATGTCGGTTTACCAGGAACAGGTACCAGTCGTAGTGCAATGAAAAGAAGAGCTCGTGCCATCGTGGTCACTTGTAACAAATGTGGAAGACAAAATTGTAACGGTAAATGTACTTCACCTGGTTATATGTCTACGAATAGAGAGGATAAAATAAGGTTTTGTAGGGATGGACTTTCAAAGGAGAACTTGGATAGCATCCATCCTCCTCTCCACGGTTACCCTAGTGGATATGTTCAAGGAGCTATTTTTAAACTCTGGCCTAAATTTTATACAGAAAGACAACGCCTCAGGAATATGGTATTTCTAGATCCTGTTTGCCAAACCATAAGAAAACTAGATGGGGAATAAGTCATCGCACTATAAAGGTTATTTAGTCTTTGCTTATTTGAAGCAGTTTTAGCTGATGTTCAATAGTTTGTGTTTTTCTTTTACTCAGAATATTTGCTTTTGTGTTTGAAATAATTGTGATTATTAGATTGATACAGTAAGTGTTAATATCTTATGTAATTTATGATTTTCTTAAATATATATATAATAAAATATATTATCTTATCAGACACGTTACATACGGTACAGTAATATGTTTGAATTTTGAAAAACTTATCCGGATATTTCAAGATTTGTGTCTCAAATTTCAAAAGTTCTACAGTATTTGTCGTTTATATTAAATTTCTAGACTTGGTGTATATTTGTCAAAAAGTCTACAGTTGTGTCATGAGGGTCTTCTGTCGAATTGTTCTCAATTGTCAAAAGTTATACAATTAGAGTCTAATCTTTTTCAAAAAGTGAATCAGATTTTCTGTAAACTATCAATCACCTTATCTTACTTTCTTATCCGCACAAGATTTTGTTTAAATCTTTGGATTACCTTTTCATTTCCTACTCGTCTATCTCTTTAGCCCTTTTTGTATATTTCTCATCTTTAAAATCTCATGTAAAACCCGAAGTCTAAGTGGAGCAGACATTAAGCAACCATTTCTATAAACCAAATATGTCTACCTCCCAGTCCACGAAGAAAATAAAGAATGTCTGTGTCTTTTGTGGTTCCAGCCTTGGAAAAGATAAAGCTTATTTAGAATCTGCAAATCACTTAGGGCAAGTCCTAGCACACAAGAAGATTAACATAATCTATGGGGGTGGTAGTATAAAAATGATGGTAAATATGGCACTAGCAGCTAGGTCTAGCGACGCTACTGATGTAAGAATTTGGCCTCATATTCCAGTTGAAGGAAACCTTTGTAAGGAAGCCATAGGTAAGGGAGAAGGAGTCAGGAGTATCCCTAAAAATTTTAAAGACATAATCTATAATTCTGATGCTTTTATAGCATTACCTGGTGGTCTAGGTACTCTTGAGGAAATATTTATAGTTGCTTGTGGGCAATTGTTGGGCTTTTATTCCAAACCTTTGGGACTGCTGAACGTAAAGGGTTTTTATGACGGTCTTTTGAAATTTCTAGATTACGCTGTGGAAGAAAACATCACTACAGAATCGGAGAGACAAATCTTTGTCACTGCTTCAACAGCTGAGGAATTGATAGATAAAATGCAAATCATACATCCAGAATCCGACACTGCAACATCCAAGCTTGAATGGGAAAGGGAAAGCCGGGAGCGGCCAATTGATTTGAATCTCCATCTGTAATCTTTTTGTTTTATCTTTGGCATGTAGGCATGTGTGTCCGTATTTCGTGTGTTACGAATAACCGTTTGTCTTGTATTCTGTGTTTCTTGTGGTACGTTGTTGTTCAATCTTTTAGATTCATTGAGCCTAATGCCGGGATGGCTGGATACGGAGTGCTTGATGCTCTCGAAACGCATCCTTCTTAAGGTCCGATCTTTTGTTTATCGATGTTTTTGTATCCTATAAGCATGCATGATATGGATAGCTGGTATACGGAGTGCCTTGTACTCTCGAAACGTATCCGTATTATGTTTGTAATGTGTAATATTCTGTTAATATTATGTGGAAGTACCAGAGTCAGTTATGGGGATATTCCATATGAAATATGAGTATATTATTTGGGTTGAATATTTGTGTCATGAGGATAGCTGTTTAATGAAAAATATGTCGGGTATGTTTGCAACTCTGAGATTCCGTTTAATATCTCTATGAGTAAGTTTAATGTATAGTTTTGAATAAAAGTGTTTGTGATATATGTTTTATGATTATGTTTTAGTTTATTAGTTGAGGTATGAAATCAAATATATTTGACTTTTCTTTACTCAAAAAGGAAAATGAACCTAAAGATGAAGTATATAAAATTTCTCTGGCAATCTCCTTAAATGTGATTGTAAATCACAGTCCATGGACAATGAAGGACTGGAATCATGATATGGTCAATATGTATGCCTGATCAGATTCTTAGACTATTATACGGTGTTATAAGTTGAAACTTGTCAGAAATACTCTTATTGAGGGATTTAGGAGTAAGATTTATTATGCAAGTAAATAAGTGGAAGTACGATAACTTAAATTTGGAGGACAAACAACATTAACGGTTTAGACTCAGAATTGGAATCATAGTGGAATCATAATTTTTACTAGTATTGCTAGAATTGAAATTTCGAGGACGAAATTTCTTTAAGGGAGGTAGAGCTGTGACACCCGTTATTCTCCTAACGGGTATTGAGGTAATTAAATTAATTTTTAATGTATAAAAAAAAATTGCTTCATTTAAATTTATTTTATAATATTTATTTTTATCTATTTTTAAGTTTTCTAAAATTCTCCTATATTTATTTAGTATGATTACTAAAAAGCCTTAGAACTTCTAATAAATCTCAAAAATGTCATATTGGCATTATGTGTGTTAAAGTCTTTAGATGAGACATAAGGATATCTTTTCCAACTACTCTTGACCCTCATTTTCTTTATTTCCTCCGTGACATGCTTCAACATGTCTCCTCTATAATTGTTTCTATCACTTCTCTTCAAAGACTTCATCTTTTCTTCCTTTCTCTTCCACGGTTCCCACACTCTTCTTCTCATTTCCTTGCTGAAGCAAAATACTTAGAGAACTTCTTCAAGGCAGCCATAAAAATCAGCCACCATCACCTCCATTTGAGCAAGAATTTCAGTCATACCGAAGTAAAGGAACCTGTTTTGAAGCCATTTCAAGCTTCCAACTAACCATAATCCGAGGTTAGAATCTTATGAACAAATTTAGTCTTTCATTTATAAATTTTCTTTTATACTAAAGGATTATTCAAATTTGCGTTCTTAAACCTAAGTATATGTTTGTTGCTATTTTGGAGCATATGTATGAAGTCTAAGTGTATATGCCCTAGACAGAAAATTTATATTGTTAAACTTTGTAATACCTCTATGGGCAGTGGTTATTTCTTGAAATTCTAAGATTAAATTAAAATGAATTTTATGAATTGGTTTGCATATTTGAAAAGTAGCATCCTAGGCTTTCTAACGAGCTATCATAAACCTAAATCGGAGTTGTATTTTATTTTCTAAGAATTATTCAATTTTTGTATTGGAAACTAGTAAATCTGCCAGTTTGTTATGGTATACCAACTACTAACCTGAACCAAGAACCCATCTTTGCTCACCACCTAATTCTTTAATGTCTTGCAACCTTTCCAATATTATCCTAAGTGATTGATGAATCTTATTAGGGACTAAAACATATAGATTACTTGTTCACATTTTATATTGTGTTAAGACAAAAATTGTTTACTGTGGTATTCAAAAGAGATTTATATAAAAGCTTTAATGGCATACTAGTAAGATAGGTTTACACATGATTTATTTATGAATGTAGTTGTATGTTGTGCTTTAGTTTTAATTGTCCTTATGCACGCCTTAGGATCAAGGGAGTATGGAGCTAACGTTCACTGATTCCAGGATTAAAAGATTGTTGATAAGCTTGAAAGGTAGGGATTCTATTACTCATCTTTTGTGAGGTTTTTATAGAATTAAAATTGATTGTTTTGCCGCAATATATATATATCTATGTTGAACTGATATTATATGATTATCACATATGAAACTATGACATGGACTCGTCTTGTATTGTACGGCGAGGAACATAATGAATTGACACATGTTATAAATTGAGAAGCATGGTTAGGAAAACTAACTCTATTGATAATGATTCAATATAGAGAAATTGTGAGACATGAAGAGGGCGACGGTTACGTCCTTGGGCATGAATACCCTAAAAGGTAAAATAGGGGGAAGGCGATGACGCTTCCTTGGGTTGAAAGTCCCAGAACACACTGTACAGGAATCGATTTGGTGAGGACTCGGGGCTTGATGTCCCCTCACCGGAACACCCTTGGAATGTTTATAGGGTGATCAAGTGCGCCCATTTGGGTTTCGATGAGTTGAGTGATACTCAATTTAACATGGATACCTAGGAACAATGATGATTGTTAATATTTGTATAAATGTGTAATTATGACACTTGGTAATGATTAACTACGGTATCCATAAGATGTGATCATAATAAACCTCATAATCTGGAATATGATGTAACTTACTAACCATGCAGATTTTAATGTGGTAATGATAGAGGTGAGTAATAGCTTTCTCTACTGAGCATAGTGTTGCTCATTCCCTTATGTTTATATCTTTTCAGGACTCACTAAGTGTGAGGTGGCTACGAGAAATATAGTTGAGGAAGTGATGTAACTATATTACATTGGGACTGCTTCAATTGTTGAGAATGTTCTTCATGATAATGTAAGCATCAATTGTTACTTTCTGTGACTGTATTACAATGTGTTGAGGGTTAAAATGATGATGACAACAGTTTATATTATTAAATTTAAGGTGCTACATTAAAACTGTGGTTTATTTGTCGTTTATATTTTTATTTTTGAGTTGGGAGTTTTCATTTAAGTCCCGGGCAAATTTTATTTTTAAGGTTTTACTTTTATTATTTATTTTTATTTTATCTCATTAAAAACTGTTAACCCCCATATAGGGGCGTTACAGTCTCTTCTTTATTCTTATTTAAAAAAATATATATAATTGATCACTATATATAAGGAAAAATAAGTCATTTCAACTAGCTTGGTACTTGTTATATCCCTTTGTACTAAGCTTATGATCACTTTATGTTATTAAAAATTAAAATTAAAATTGAAAAGTTAATTTAGGTCCACTATGTCCGGTTTAGGTATCATATATCCTTTTCTTTTTTCACAAATGCATGTCATATTTCATTGCCTTAGAGCTTGTTTAGCACACCATATTGTATTGTATTGTATTGCATTGCATTGTATTTTTTGTATGTAATACACTAAAATACAATATAATACGGTGTGCTAAACATGCTCTTAGTTTTAACTCTTCATCCGGTATGATTTAGTATTAGGGGTTTCTGAATGAAGGTAGGAATTTGTGTAGTAAAAATGGACTCATGGGATATATAATTTTATTCACAGATAAAAATTGAAGATGTGGACGCATGAAGTTTTCACATATATTTTTTTCTTTACGTAGGAATTGTCTTTTTTTTTTTACCAGTAAAAACTATTGCTTTAGTTGTTAGATTAACTCTTTGAGGATTGAACTTATGATTTAAAACATTTTTGTGTCGCATCCTATAATCTTTTAACATGAAGACTCACAAATCTATACCATTGAAAAATTAATCTAATGGTTAAAAAACAATTCCTACTAGTAGGAAAAAACATTTCATATCATAGGGCTCTTTACATATATGCCACAAAAATAAAACTTGGATTACTTTATACTACCAATATATAGATATATATATATATATATATATATATATATATATATATTTGCAAGGAATGTCGCACCACATCATCATACTATATTTAGAAATACCAATATACCTCAGTGTTTTATTTACATTCGTTTGGTAAATGTCACATTTACATGGTAATTGTTCCATTTACCAGCATAACATGTTCTTTTTTTAGGGGTAATGAATCATTTACCATGTAAACATAATATATACAAAAAATATTTAATCTGTTTGACTTATATATAAGAACAAGTAGATATCATGAGTAAGTTAATAAGTCATTTACCAACAATATTCAATTTGTTTGACTTATATATGAGGACATGTAAATATCATGTGTAAGTTATAAATAAATCATTTACCATGTAAATGAGTCATTTACCAATAATATTTAATTTGTTTGACTTATGTATGAGAATAGATAAACATGATGAGTAAGTTGTAAATGAGTCATTTACCATATAAATGTAACATTTGCCGATAATATTCAATATATTTGAAAGAACAAGTAAATATCATGTATAAATTGTAAATAAGTCATTTACTATGTAAATGAATCATTTACCAATAGTATTGAATCTTAAGAACATGTTAATATCATATTTACATAGTAAATGTTCTGTTTACCAATATAACATGATTTGTTTTTCTAGTTATAAATGAGTCATTTATTATGTAAATATAACAGCTATCAAGATCTAATTTAAAGACATTTTGGTCAAGACATTAAATTTTAGTTATTTTATTATGACATATTTTCAAATAATTTTCGAGTCAGAGACAAATTTATTCGGTGAGAGATTGTGTGACATATAGCATAAATATCTCTGCATCATATGAGAAACTTTCTTTTCCCCTTTAAGAATAGTATTAGTACTACTTTGGGTTACTTTATCATTGCTTGCAGATAGTGATCTATAGGAAATGGCAAGCACACATTGCTAAAAAGTGTACCTCTTACCCGACTAGTTCGATAAGACTTGTCATGTTCTTAGTGTCTCATATCGTTCACGGTCACAGGAGGCACAGACACAAAACAAAAAGGTAAAAAGATAATTTGGAATTTAGTAGTTACATACATGTATATACATATCAATCAAGCACCCTTATATTAGGTTTATGATTTGTTGTACGTGCTGGATTTATCCTCTTCTTTTTCACGCCTATCTCCAATAAAGGGTCTTTTTCTGTCTCCTCATTTGAGATATTTCAATATCTTTACAAAGTCCTGGCTTCTTTTGTCTATATGTGCTTGACATATCTCACACTTTCAAATGAAGGCAGCTAATTACCATTATGTTAATTTCTAGGCTCTTGTGAAACGCTTTTCACTGTTGGTTTTCTGCTTGTTTACGGAATCCAGCTTCACATGACGAGCACTGAAACATTGCTTGAAAAAGGTGATCACGGTTTCAATGTAACTTTCAAGTGGTAAACATGTCTTAAACATGCACTAATTTGGTGTCAACTAATTGTGCTTTGAAAAAGAGGCACATATATATAGCAACACGGATTAACACAAAGGTTTTTTTATTTATTATTTTTTTAACCGAACACATTTGTATTTTTGTCCGGCCAGCTGGTTACAATCATCACTAAGACAAAAAATTGGAATAAGAGTATCTTATATGTACGAGTTATTTACAATTTAATACATTTCATTTTGAATTTATAAAAAAATGTTTCTTATATTTAGGACAAATATTGTATTAACTAATTAATGCAACCTCATTTCAATGTTGTACCTTTTCCGGTCAATAGCTAATTTTGACCTATTAATTGATGAATTCATATTTGCAGTAGTTTGTACACAAACACCCAAGACGAATTAGGTGTTATTTTGTGAAAAAAAAAAAGAAGAAAGGAAAAGAAAAAGGAAAAATCGTTTTTTTTTTTTCAATTTAAACTGCGAAAGTACGTAAATTCATTAATAAGTATGTAATTACAAGTTTATCCAAAAGTTATATTAGGTAATTTTGTCAATATGATGTTCAATATCTTAAGAATATCCAAAATAATGTTCCGTATGGAAAAAGGATATTTCGTGACTACAGTAGCAAAGAAAGATATATATTTCGTGACGATTTTAGAGTACTTAAATAATATACGTACAGGTTTAAAATAGTAAGCATATCGGATGATCATCGTCGATGTTAAAACCATGCAAAAGGATAATTGTTTTTTCCTTTTTTTAGGGATGCAAAAGGAGATTTCGTAACAAGATCGTAGCAAAAACTTTTTTTTAAACTAAATTACAGTGGATTTTTATCATGATATTGTTACAACTTTTGATATATGGGGAAAAGTTATGAATACAAAAATATATACTTCTTAAGTCAGTATTTATGCTTTTCTGTGAACAAGTGATCACTTTTTGCAACAATATCCTCACATTACTTTGTTAGGGTGGTTTTTTCCTAAAGTTAACAAAAAGAGTAATTTAATGCACTACAATTGCTGCAAAAAAATCTGGAAAGTTCTCGTACTATACGATTGTAAAAAATTGCAATAACTCTCATACTGAACGATTGTTAAAAAAAAAAAAATGCAATCTCTTTCAACTATCAACGAAATATGGTGTCTTTCGAGATATCTATATCAACAAGGACTCCAACAATGTTAGGATTACTTTATCTATAATTAGTGGTGTGGCAATACCATAGGCAATACAAGCGATAATCCTTGGATCCTTGATTCTAGCCCCACAAAAAAACATGAGTATTCTAGCGCTAAATTATTAACATGAGCCCAAAATTGTGCATTTGTTGCCATCCAGTATACGGTTTGAAATATGGTTTTCACAGTTAGAGACGCGAAAATATAGATTTAACGAGCCAAATGCTTCTAGACCAAACTTTATTATAGTAAGTTTAATTAGAGAAAAGTATGTTAAAAGAACCTTTACCAGGGCAAATAAATATTTATGGACCCGTACACTAGTACAAATGGAAGGTTTCTAAAGATAAGACGATAGTCAGTCAAACCGTTATCTAATCCACGGTCGTAATATATGATATATATTTAACTGTCATCTAATACGCGCTCAAAATACTATAAGTGTGTACAAAAGTCATATTAGACTATGGTTTTTAATAAAACCATTGTCTAATGTGCCACTTTTAATCGTTAAAAGCTTTACAAATTTTAAGAAAATAATAATAATAATTTTGCCAAAACAATTTCTTTTCAAAGAATAATTTCAACTATTATTTACAAATTTACATTCTCTTCTTCGATAAACTTAATTCATATCCAATGTAAAAAACATACATAATAATTTCAACATGTAATGTCAAATGTTATTCATAAATTTGCATTCTCTTCTTTGATAAACTTAATCTTATAACATAGAAAAAATACACAACGATTTTCAAAGAGCATATATAATAAAAATGCATATGTCACAAATATTTCAAAAATCATAGGCAAAGTATATCCACAAAAATTATTTGACCAAACATAAACGAAAACTCAAAATTTGAAAAAAAAAATGAAGTGAAAGTTTAAAATATTTAAATGCAACCAAATTTTGGTGCTTAAGACATAGGCAAAGGTGGTGACATGGAACTCACTATGCCTATTTCCATTTACTACTTTTTATTTACTTTATTTACTATGTTTTTTTAATAATGATGAGTCACACAACATTGGAGATGAGTGTTGAGGGAGTAAGGAGTAGAAGATATGAAAGAAAGAGTAGGAGGATAGAAAGAATTTAGAAAAATTTAGAAGGAGAGAAAGATGGAGATAGAGTGAACTTAGAGAAAATGGCAAATTTAAGAGAAAAAATTTAGAGTTAGTAAATACTACTGCAAATTGGACTTTACATGACCCTAATTAGACAATAGTTTAATGAGAAAACGTCGTCTAAAGGCATACAACATTTGTTAGCATTAAATGTCGTGTGCTTAGACGATAGTTTTTGAGAAACCGTCAAAAACCATCATCTTATATGAATTGCAATCTCGCTACTCTAAAATAAAACCTAATTCTCAACGTCGTCGGCCTCCCTCGCTCTCACTTTCACTCTTCAAAATCAAATCTTTGTTGCCCTCTCTCTCCCTCCGTCTTCCCTATAGCCCCAACATAGCTCCCACCGCAAAGCCCCTACCATGAAGCCCTACCATCAACACTTTGTCGCCACCCTCCATCAGACCACGAGCATTCCAAGCCCAAGGTATGTCCTTTTTTCCTCTCTTTTATATAACAATATTAGCTCAAACAATTTTGATTGTTAATTGTTTTATTTTTTGTGCTTATTTTAAGAGTAATTTGATATCAATTTGACGACAGTTATTTGCAAGACTTTAGATGATGGTTTTCTGTGAAATTGTTGTAATTTATTAGGTTTTATATTAGAATTTGTGAATGGAAACATTGTAATTAAGACTTGGTAAATTGTTTCTATGTTAATTTAACGTTAGTTTTAATTAGTATGTTAGATTTAGTTTTATAAGTTTAAGCTTTAATGTTATTAACTAGTCTGAATAAATTACTTTAAGTTTTATATGCTATTTTTAGTATCATTATATTTTAGTTTTATATATATGGTGGGAATTTGAGATGAATTTGAGTTTGTAAATTGCAAAATTTTAGACGACGTTTTTCTATAAACTTGTTTTAACTAGTAATTAGGTTTCCATTTAGTAATTAGATTTTTATATTTAGTATCTAATATTTAGTTTTTTATTTACTAATTAATAATTGTTTCTATACTAATTTAATGTTAGTTTTAAATAGTGTACTTGTTTTAGTTTTATATGTTTGTTTTAGTTTTAATTATATGTTACTTTTCATGTTAATATTAATTTAGATTATATGTTGGTTTTAATTATAATGATATGTTTAATTATTTGTTTTTATTATAAGTGTTATTGCTTAATAATATTTCAAAAAGATGGACAAATTCATTGATATAGGGTGGAAATAACTAGATAGATGATGATTATGAGCTCCAAAATAGTGAGCCATTTGATCCAGAAGCAGATGGAAAAACATAAGCAACTTTGATGAAGAAAGTGTCAAGGTTGAGATCAAAAGGTATAAAAATGCTAGTCCAATTTAATGAAAAAGATCAAGCTCTTGGAAAGGAAGGACATGAGCTATCAATGTAGGAATGAGCAGATTTGCTTCGTGACTTTTTGAACAAAGTCTGACAAGTATTTCTTCATGCCATATAACAAAGAAGGTCATTAGATATTGGCTCTTCTTCACCTACCAAAAGATTTGCTTTTATGGTTTGATCCACTTGGCCAACTAGTGTCCCCCGACTTCAGCCAAATGGTTTAATTGTAAGTAATATATTGTTCCTAATATTTCTTATTAATGCTAGCCAATTTATGTTATCTATCTTTTGATTGATTGAATTTTTAACGAATTGTATTTAGGGCCCTTAATGAGTGGAAATTAATAACAAACAGGTAGGTTGTCTTCAATAAGCCATATGGAAAGACTAAATTTCTATGACCACAAAAAAGAAGCATTCAAGTATGAATCTATTTATAATTGAAATGCAATTATTGTTATTTAAACAAATATATTCTTACCATCACTTTTAGGGGTACTATACCCTTACAACAAAGAGACCAAGAATGCGACTATTTTATGCTAAGGTACATAAGAGATATTATCATGAACAGGAGACTGTACGTCTTGACAGGGCAAGAGTTTTATATTAATGAACATTTGCATAAGGTTATGGATGAATAGGAAAGATTTGTAGGAAAATTCATTAGAAACGAATTAGTGAAATCTTATTTTGTATTAATATGTTATGTTATCTTGTATATATGGTGTTATATTTTGTTATGTTTTCAATTTTTATAAGTTATGGTTAATTTATGTTCAATGAATTATGAGGCCAATAAAAACAATTAGAATATGGAAAGGCCACAGTGGGAAAAAAATAATAATAAGGCCTGGGGGTTTCATAGTGAGGTGCATATTAGACGACAATTTTGGACTGAAACCATTGTCTAAAGTGAATATTAGCTAATGGTTTATTCTAAAAACCATCGTCTAAAGTCACCTATTAAGCGCCTAAAGGGGTCCAGGTCTACATTAGATGATGGTTAAAAACTGTTGTCTAATGTTGATACATATTACGACTCTAGATTAAACGAGTGTTATAGTAATCGCCATCTAATCTTGGTTTTTAACTATTGTCTTACCTCCTGTATGTACTAGTGAAATTTAATAGAGTGGAATGGAAAAGAGAGTTAGAGGAATGGAACAGCGTGTTCGAAATTTAAGAAATAGATGTGAAACTTCGAAAATTTTTAGTAAAAGAATAAGGGGAAAAGGTCCATCTTTTTTTTTTTTGGGGGGGGGGGAAATTGTTGACATTAGGTTTGAAAATTTCAAGTTTTCAAAAGCAATTGTTGTAAATATTAGGTTTTGAAAATGTTTGTAGTAAATAGAAATTTATGGTGTAAATAATTTATCTACACCTAATTTAAAATATAAATAGTTCTTATTTACACAAGAAACAAATTTAAGGTACAAATAATTTATTCATCCCTATATCTACAGTGTAAATAATCTTATTTACATAGTAAATAAACTATTTAATTATAAATCTACTATTTACTATAAATATTTTCAAAACATTCTATTTACTTCAAAAGTTTTAAAAATCTGTTATTTTCCTCATTCTTCCTTTATGAAATAGTAAAAAAAAACCCTTGAGTTATGATTTTTAGCATAAACAACACAATATCACATAAATAATAGGAATTGTTCAACAATTTAGTGAACCATTATACCGTTAATTTATCTCGGTACAATCACATAAAAATGAATGAAGAGATTTTTTTAAAAAAATTTAAAAGGTTTTTTAGTTTATTTTTTAAAACTTAAAATTTCTAAATTATGTAAATTTTTAAATTTAAATTAGTTTTAGACAAGATAGAGTTACTAAAATACTCGTATATCATGCTGACCCAACTAATCGAGTCGTTACTTTATACTTTTCTTATCTCAATCTTACTTAGTTATAAAAATATGGAACATTTTTTTAAAATTTGAAAACTTAAAACTTGTAATTTATATTAACATATATATATATATATATAGATATTATTACATACATACTAAAAATATTTACATTACTTGTTTAACTTATGTATAGTCAGAACTTTCTTACAAAACAATATTCATTGCCAAAATTGTTATAGACTTATAACATAATAATTAGAGTTCTAAAACAACACAAACTTTTAATAGTGATATTCACATCCAATCCTATGTAATGCCCAACTGCCGATTCCAGCTAAACCACAATATTCATTTTGGCCTCTTAACAAGATTTTCTGTAGCATGAACTAACTAAATGAGCTGTTGCTCAATAAGTCCAAGCCTAGTTCCACAAAACCTCTTCTAATGTTTAATGGATGAAACCAATTATGCTTTTTTTTTTAAGCGTTATCTTACTATCATAACTTGTCTTGCGTTAAAGGCTCAAGTGTAGGTACCATATATGTAAAAGGTCACCATAACACTGAGACCATAACATTCTTAACTTGAAGCTCCTCTTAGGTCGAGAGGCCGGTACGACACTTTTTTTATCTTATCTTATCTTGTGAGTTTAGTATCAGTGCTTTAATCATGGTGACATACCATATATGATGCTTGATAAATTGATGGTTTACATAACAAATGCATTTTGTAAAATAACAAGAATAAGGTGTTTTAAAATCGTTTTACGCACACCATAGGTAGGTTTGAGACTTACTCAAATCTCGCTACGTATCAAATTAATCCATCCTTTGTTTGATCAATTTATTGTCCTGCTTAGACAAAATTTCATTATTAGCTAACTTCTTTATCACCGACCTATTTGTCAATGACGAGACTTAAACAGTAAACGCTTATTTTACACACTTAGTCTCTTCAACACGTTATTATCAGTTTACTTGAAACCTAAGCATTATGTGACTAAATTTCTAATTTCTTGTTATCATCCCGACACTGACGGGCTATGAAAAAAATTCTAAATATGAGATGTTTTCCTAAATCGAACGTTTCAGAGTCTGTTTAAGTCGTTTTTATGGAAAATGACAATTTTGCCTTTGACGGGTCTTAGAAAACATTTTCAATCTATTTTAGTTAAAAACTTGCATTTTCTCACTTTTTAAAAATAGTGCAGGAAAAACAGATATTGGTTTTTTGGCAAAAAATCATATTAGCAAAACTTTACGGTTTAACTCAAAATACAAAAATGTTGACGATTTTGCCCCTAGATCCAAAAACAACCATTTTATACCATTGCACTCAGTTTTTTGCAAGGATTAAAACTCTTAAAAGTACCTTGGGCAAAATATTTTTATTTCAAAATGTTTTCTTCATTAGCACCAATTTGAAGTTTTATAATTAAAACTCATAAAATTTGTAACCCATAACTTGTGCAGAATTTTCAAAAATCATTCACAACTCTCAGCAATTTCAGCTAGATCTACAACTTTTGTGCTTTAATTTTTCTCAAATTACAACATTTTAAGAGTGTTTTGGCCACTTTTCAAATCTGTCGAACTATAAATTCAAATTTTTAACTATGATTCAACTGAAATTTTACAAAGTTTTGTTCACAAAAGTCATTTGTCTCAATGTCTCTGATAAATCTCATATTTTGTTTGGAAAATCAATTAGCCTTTAAACTTATGAAAACCTTAGTTTCTTGAAAACCACTCAAACTTTATGTTTGAACAAAGTTTGCTAAACTTTTTCTTTTAAAGCTTAAGACCCTAATTTTGACTACACATTCACATCATCATCCATAAAACACATAAAATAATCATGCCAAAGAGTCCAGTTTATATGCTATAGGCCATACTTAATACAAAACATACACAAAACCCATGAAAAACCAACAAATTTTAAAAGTCACAATTAGGATTTACCAAAGGGTTTCTTAAGCTTCCTGGTCCTCCTTTGTAATGCTTAAACTTTTGGTAACCCATCTTGACATAAACCATAGCAAAACCCCATCAACATCTATCTAAAAACTCAAAGAAAACACCAAAACCCATAAGAAGAGATTTAGATTTTTACCTCCAAAAGTGGCTAACCTTGATCACCAACACTTGAACTTGATTCTAAGCTTGATTAGAGGTTGTATTCTCTAAAAATTATTGAGAAGAACGTGGGGAGCTAGGGCCTTTTTTGGTGCATGGAAGGAATAGTTTTGTTTTGCTTAAGTTACACAAAAATGATTAAGACAAAAGTGTATTTTTGTTCACTAAACACTTAGACTGTCATGACATCTCTTAAAGGATTAAAATGCAATTAAAAATTGCATCAAAAGCCTTGACCATAACCAATTCTCATAAAGGGAGGATGTGGATGAATTTCTACCTTTTGGGTGTCACTTTGGTAGGTCCTAAATATTTTTACAAAGTCTAAATTTATACTGTATTGTATTTTTCTTATATTATGGCATAAAATCGAGGAGATATATGTTTTAATAGTCTAAAATTTCACCAACTTACTTTTTACCCATACTGTCTAATCCCAACACAATATTTTATCTATCTATGTTTAGACTTTTTTTGTATAATTACACTGTATTATATACTATTCACCTTTTTGTATCTTTTTACATTATATTCTAACAGTTGGAGTGTACACACTAAAATCTTTATCAGTTTAACTAATTGGCAATTAGATAATTTTTACACTGTTTTAGAAAAGGACATAATTTTTCCAACTTTACCAATAAATTATTCTTCATAAATTTATATCATAAAGCTATAGTTAATGTGATAAAAATTTCATTTTAATAGTATTTTACAAATTTTTGAGTATTTAAACTCACAAAATTTGCACTTTTGAAATACTCCAAATTGCATAAAATTACACATAATGCACATATAAAATTTATTATAATTAATTCACATTTTATCGCATTTAACAAAAATATTAAATTATCAAAGAAATTCACTATTTAAATCCAAATTAAATTCCAAATTTAAACTAATGAATTTTTTTATCATTACAATTGACCCTTCTTAAACATTTCCATCCTCGAAAATTAGAATAATTTTGGGTAGTTCTTTCTCATACCATCCTCTCGCTCCCAAGTTTCTTCCACCACTTGTTGATTACGCCACAAGGCTTTAACAAGTAGTATTGTCTTGTTTCTCAACTCCTATTCTTCTCGTGCTAAAATTTTGATTGGTTTGTCCTTATATGAAAAATCCTCTTGAACCTTAATTGGCTCGTGGTGTAGCACATGTGATGGTTTTGGCATGTACTTCTTTAGTATTGACACATGAAACATGTTATGCACAAAATGCTAGCTCAGGAAGGAAAGCTAGCTTGTAAGCAACACTACCTATCCTTTCAAGTATTTCGAACGATCTAATATACCTTAGACTTAGTTTCTCTTTCTTTCCAAACCTCATAATCCCTTTCATGAGTGCCACTTTGAGGAGAACCAAATCTCTAATATGAAATTTAAGAGGTCTTTGTCTTCTATTTGCATAATTCTTTTAACGATTGTAGGCAGTTTCCATATGTGATGAATAAAGTTCACATCTTTAGTGGCTTTTTGAACAAAATCTATGGATGACAATACTTTTTCCTTGATTTCATACTAGTGAAGTGGGGACCTAAACTTCCTTTTATAATGAGCTTCATATGGAACCATACCAATTGAAGCATGGCAGTTGTTATTAAACACAAACTCTATCCATGAGAGCTTCTTGTCTCATCCTGCTTTGAAATCAAGCACGCATACACTCAACATATCTTCTAAAGTTTGAATAGTCATTTTAGACTGGTCATCAATCTGAGGGTGAAACGTTGTACTGAAAGTGAGCTTTGTGCCCATTGTTTTATGAATGCTTTTCATGACCATCGCAATCGAAGATAATGGACCTTGGTACCCCTTAATATCTAACTATCTGAACAACATAGAACTTAGCTAATTGTTGAATAAAATTGCTAAGCTTAATGGGCAAGAAGTAAGTTGACTTAATCAATATATCCACAATTGCCCATGTTGCATCATGCCTTCTTGAGTCTTGGATAATTCGACAACAAAATTCATAGCTATTTGATCTCATTTTTATTATGGAATCACTACAAGAAAAACTACATTTAACAACATATTATTTACTACATATAGTTTTTGAATGTTGTTAAAAGTACATACAACGATATCTCCAACAAATTTATCGTTAATGACATTTGAAAAAATAATTAACAACATCTATATAGACGCCGTATTAAAGGTTTCATTTGAACGATAATAGCTTACTGTCGTTAAATTATTTAACGAGAAGTAGGAGATGTCATCAAAGGCTTGGATATTCTACAACATCCCTTATAGACGACATCTTGACCAATATCGTCTATAAAGGGTGTCGTTGAATCTTCAAGGCTTTGATGACATCTCCTACTTGTCATTAAATGATTTAACGACATTAAACTATTGTTGTTAAAAGGAGAGCTTTAATACGGCATCTATATAGATGTTGTTAATTATTGTTTCAAATGTCATTAACAACATCTTTGTTAGAGATGTCATTGTATGTATTTTTTAACAACATTTAAAAACTACATGTCGTAAATAATATATCGTTAACTGTAGTTTTTCTTGTAGTGAATTTCAATCTTTTGCAAGTCTTCTGTAGGATGTTGGTGTTCAGCTTTTACCTTTTGGCATGTAGGGCATCTGCTAACAAACAAGATGACATCATTCTTCATTCCATGCCTCCAAAAATTCTCTTTTAATTCTCTTTACATCTTCATAGTTCCTAGATGAACAGGTGTCTCATGAGCTTTTTTCAGTATCTGTCTCCTCAAATCTTCCTTATTAGGAATACATAACCTACCATTATAGTAAAGGATTCCATCTTTAAAGATGCTAAACTGTAACTCCTTATTTTCCAAGACTTTATTCTTGGTCTTTTATAAAGAAGAATGCGCTTCCTGACATTCTCTCATGTTCTCAATAATGGTCTATTGAAAAGATAACTCAGCTAATCTTCCAATGATTAACTCGATTCTCGACTTTTCTAAGCCCTCTTAAAGAATTCTTGACAATGGCCGAATCATCGTAAGAGTAGATGAGGCTTTCTAACTAAGATCATCTGCTACTCTGTTAGCTTTTCTATGATGGTATAGGATTTCAAATTCATAATCCTTAACTAACTCTAGCCATCTATGTTGTCTTATGTTGAGCTCCTTTTAAGTAAAGATATATTTAAGGCTTTGATGGTCAGTAAAAATTTCAAATTTAGCTTTGTAAAATAATGAAGCCAAATCTTTAACAAAAAAACTACTGCTGCAAGCTCCAAGTCATAAGTCAAATAATTTCTTTCATGATCTTTAAACTAACGAGACGCCTATGCGATCGCTTTTCTATTTTATATCAATACAACTCCTAAACGTTTCTTCGATGCGTCACTGTAGATCATAAAATTTCTCAGGTTTGGATCAGGTATTGTCAATACTGGTACACTCGTAAGCCTCTTTTTTGACTCTTGAAAACTTTTTTTACATTTCTCGGTCCATTCATATCTCTTTCCTTTTTGTGTGAGGGTTGTGAGTGGTGTTACGAGTCTAGAAAATCCTTCAATGAAACGCTAATAGTAGTTGGCTACTTCAAGAAAACTTTTGATTTTAGCAAAATTTTTTCAGAGCTGGCCATTTGCTCATGGCTTCAACCTTGGCATGGTCCGCAAAAACTCCTTCTCGTGATACCATGTGCCTTAAGAAGTAAACTTTCTCTAACCAAAATTCACTCTCTTTTATAGTATTAAAAGAAAAGGAATGAACAAAACACAAGAATCCCCCTAAAGGAACAACTTATTAAGACTGTCCTCCTAAAAGGCTCTTTTTAAAACTGTCACTTTAATTAAAAAATATGATTTATTAAAAGCTCAAGGTACCTTTTCTTCTTTAATTAAAAAAAAATGATTTATTTTAAGTCCAAATTACCATTCCTTCTCACTCCCTCATGTCGCAGATTACTCAAGTTGGTAGCCCCTTTAATTAAAAATGTGATTTATGAAAATCCAAGTTACTTTTTCTTTTTTAATTAAAAAAGTGATTTATTTTACGCCAAAATTACCATTCATTCTCACTCTCTCATGTGATAGATTACTCAGGTCCTGGATGTAGGCTGCCAGCATAGAACCCACCAGGTTCTAGCAGGTTTTGACGCAAAACATGCCAGGGGTTGACAAGTTTCGTGGCGGAACTCGTGTAGGTTTCCGAGCTAGAGCGGACCCGCCTGGTTCTGGAATAAGATCCTTCAAGTTCTAGAGAGATAAACCATTTCAGCAAGCAAAAAAAAAACTAACTAGATCTACAAACCAATAAACAACTAAATTGAAAAACAATTTTAATAATGATCACCATAATCAGATCTGCAAAGCAAACAGCTAGAACTAAAAACAAATTTTAGATCAAGACTAAAAAAAAGATCAAGATGGCAATATTCCATAGAAAAAGCTCCGAAGCTTCAAGTACACGAATTCCAATACAATATTGAAATTGTTCCTTACTTTCTCCAAGACGATATTAAACTGCAAGATTGAAGTCTAAGTGCAAGAGTTGATCCTTGCTCTCTCCAAGACAATATTGAAATTTCAAACGAAAATTCAAGCTCATTTACTTGCCATGGTGCCATTCCATAGAAAAAGCTCCAAAGCTCCTTGTCCTCCACGTCTGCAACTCTGTCTGGAGTAGTATCTGCATCATCTCCGCCTCGGATTCAAGATCCACCTCCGATTCGCAAAGCAAGAGAGGCCATCTCTTGCCCGTCTCTCGCACAATTACATCAGCGGACAGAGATAGAAGATGCCAGAAAGAGACAGAGAAAAAGAGCGGGCGGTGAGGAGAGAGTGGATCAGAAAGGAGAGAGGCAGAGAGAGCGGCGGCAGGGAGAGAACAGATCGGAGAAGAGGAAGAGGGTGGCGATGAGAGAGTATGGAGCAGAGGAGAGAAAAAGTATTTTAAGGAGAGAGAGATAGATCATATCTGGTTAGTTAAATGGAGATTCATCTAAGAATAGGCAAAATAGTAAATATGACATTAGTTTTTTAAAAAATAAAAAAAGACAACAGGCAGTTACGAAAAAAACAAAAGAGAGGTTTTAATAATTGGGGTGCTTTCAGGGGCATTTTGTGTAATTTTTTTAGAAAGAATTTGTTATGCCTCTCCAATATATATAAGGGCAATACTGTAAATTCCTGCATATGCGTACGTGCTATTTGGCTCAATTGATAAAGTCCTTTGGCATTGATCATTAAAAAAAAAAAAAATCCTTTGGCATTGTTTACAAAGATCGAATATCCATATCTATGAGGATTGTGATTGCGTTCAGGTTCACGAGTAGAGTTTACAGGAGTAAAGTAGCTATATAGCACTTTCAACGGAATTGGGTCAAGCCTATTATTTATGCATGTCCTTTATTCATTGAGTTAGGACGACATTTTTCCAAATTAAATTGTAGAAAGGAAATGATGATACGTATCCAAGGAAAATGAAAGATCAAACAAAAAAAAAATGAAAAAGTATTTTTTGTGCAAAAAAAAAAAAAAAGCTAAAAATATTATAACAAACTACACATTAGAAAGCGTATTTGAAGCTTTACGGTAATGCATACTCGAGTTTTCACATACACACGAGATAAACTTGATATGGTCCTGATGATGAAATTACTAAAAAGGACCATTACAATATACAAAGTAGAATAAGAAAAAGATATAATAAGAACATGCTCTTGGATCTTCCATCTCGAAGCACCTCAACAGTTTATTCCTCTTTCTCTTCCTTATATGTATTTTGTTTTCTTTTATACTAATTCTTTTGGCGTCTCTTCGATTTTCCAATGACCAATTAATTGTATCTTCTTGTTGCGCGTTCTTTTTTCTTTTTTCTTTTAATTATGCTGCGTTAATTGATTTATTTATTAATTGCATTCCTCTTTTTGAATGTTCAACTAGTTGATGCTTGATAGCTAGTAGTTAAATTTATGGATCCAAGAAAGAATTGAAAAAGACAAATAATAACAAAAAAATCCCCATGGTGACAAAATATCTTATAATTTCCCATTTTCTCTCACAACTTCAATATTGCTGAACTGACTTAGATAGACTTCTAACAATATCCTTATATGCAGCTCAAGTTAAAACAAAATGTTCGGGCAATTTGAAAATGTTCTAACAACAATATTGGACTCACGCACATTTATATCAAATTTCGGGTAATTTGAAAATTGTAAGAGCAAAATGTTCACAAAGCTTAAAACTTGTTCAAAAGTAGTCCAATCAAATATTTGGCAATCAAAAGTTGGGTCTCAAAAAGGTAGTGATGGATTTTGGAATAGAGAAAAGGTTGTAATTTTTAAACAATAGGACACAAGGCATTGTCCGATAAGCAACCACATTAATAAGTGACTCTTGGTAGTCCAATCATCATCATCAGCTTGGAGACATGGCTGGTGTAGAAGGATATATCACAGGGCAAATGCTTCTCCGGCAGTAGCCACTTATCGATGGAGCTTGTTGCATTCATCTTTTAGTGTGCTTTCTGCCAAAGGAGATTTGTCAGGCCATACTTTGCACTTATAAACATATATACTTACATATACATGCTATATTTAGGGCTTTATTGTAGTCCATCCGGCGGGACGATCTCTCCTATATTACATGTTGACAAACGTGACATTAGCACAAGTCACAAAAAGTAACATTGACACTTAAAAAGTGTAATGTACATATATATATATATATATATATAATGTAATACAATATATATATATAAAGAAATGCTAGCTGCACTCTCTTTTTTACCTTTTTTTGCACTCTTTCTGTTCACTATTTAATAAATAGACTCTACTATATTATTTTATATTTATATAGTGATTTATAATGTTAGTGAATTTTACGTGTCAGGCGATGATTGAAGGGAGTATAAAAGAGAGTAAAAAAGAGTGTTGCTAGCATTTCATTATATATGTATTATATTAGTCATTTAAAGATTATATTACACCTCTTCAATGAATATCTATATTTTTTTAATTTACGGTACTCTTTAACATCAAGTTACCTTCAATAACTATTATATTGTTTGCATTATTTTTATATGCTATATTGAAGGAACCGCCCTGTCAACGTTTTCATAGCCGAGGCAAATACATATATATATATATATATATATATATATATATATATATTCATATTTATATTTAGCCACAAACATAACATATTCTTGACCACAAGCAAAGAAGATGGCGGCTTGGCCAGCTCTAGGTTCTCCATCTATCACTTCAAAAAAGGCAGTTTATTCCACCTCTATTTTCGAGATTTCTTAATAGGATCAGAGACAACAACCGCAATGGCTACACCACCAGAAGAAATCATCACATCCACGTTGAATTTTTGCCAACCTGGTAAAGGGGGAAGCCAAATTAGAGGAATATTACTAGAAGGAGCTTTAAAAAATGTAGTAAATTAACCCAATACACCACGTTGGTATGGTCTGTTAGGAATACTTATCACTAGCCAAGCGTATTACTAAAGTTTTGTAACCAATTCAAAACTCTCTCAGTACTTTTCACAAATACTCTTCAAACTCTCCTTTCGTCCTGGTCGACATAAAGGAAACAATATCTAGGCATCCTTTAATGAACAAAAAGGATCCTCACTTTCCAAACTTGGTCCATAACAATAGCTGCAAATTATATCCCAACAACAAGAACTCAAGGAATTCAACCATGGATGTGTACATCAAGCTCTTCAGCACGGAATACCCAAGAGGAGGAGAACCATAAAAGTTTTACTAACTTGCCAAAAAAAAAAAAGTTAGAAGTCTCCACATCCTCCCCAAAGAAAACAATGGTTGTAAATGGGCAAAATCGCTAGGTCATGATGTTTCTAAGTGGAAAAACTTTTTTCAACCTGCGTGGGGCCCTTAATAGGGAGGGCCCCATTAGGTGGGACCCAGCCTGAGCCCCAACCCCAGAGGGCTGAATAAAATTGCTCTTCTAACAAGCATGATATCACCATAATAGGAAAAACTTTTTTCAGCCCCCGTGGTCCCCAGCCCGGGCCCCTTAATAGGGAGGACCCCATTAGGTGGGACCCAGCCTGAGCCCCAACCCTAGAGGGCTGAATAGAAATGCCCTTCTAACAGGCATGATATCCCATAAGACCTGCCACCACAAGCACCTTGTGTCTCCCCCAAAATCTTAGCGCCCTAAATCTTACTCTACAGATAAAAGAGAAAAGTACAAGACTTTGCAACCAAGGGGCTTTGTCTAGGAAGCAATTTATTACTTTTTTATATGACCAATATTTGTAGTTTCCAATCCTTTTTATATAACCTAATTCATGTTTTTTTTAATTATAAAGGGAAAATAAAATTGCAATCAAGACAATACAAATTTAACATGCACAATCTCAAATTACAAGGAAATGCGATCTAAGTAAAGAATAAGTTCCACCAATAAAGACCACCATTTATTACAAAATAAAATCAAAATGAAAATTAAAAGAAAGAGCCTACTCAATCTAATTAAAGCCTCCGCAATGATACGACTAATGAAAGGAACACTAGAAATAACGATATACCCCAAGAGGAAGGCCTTACACTCCATTGTCACAACCACCACTACACGACACAGCCTCTGCCAAAGGAAGTTCCCCAAAGGTGTGCAGTAGAGGAGCTCCTTTGTTGGCAAACAA
This sequence comes from Artocarpus heterophyllus, assembly GCA_025403435.1. Lineage (NCBI taxonomy): Eukaryota > Viridiplantae > Streptophyta > Magnoliopsida > Rosales > Moraceae > Artocarpus > Artocarpus heterophyllus. Next base: position 17,434,455 of record CM046349.1, read on the forward strand.
AAGAAAGATGGCTTTTTGATAAATAAGAAAAAGACAAAGGGGGCTAAAGAAAAATGGGAAAGGGAGAAAGGAAAAAAAATAAAATAATGTTGTGTTCACATTAGAGTGAAGTAAAGAACGTGTTTTGAACGCATAAATGGAGGAGAAGCTCGCCTATAAATAGAGCACCCCTCCTCCTTACTTAATCATTCCATACTCTGAGTTCTTTCTTCAGAATCTAATTCTTTCCTTGCTTCTTTGGTGGTTTTCTCCTTATTTAAGAAAGATAATTATGATGTATTTCTCTTATTTTCTTAACAGAGTAGTTTATATTCTTCTTTTCTTGTGATCTAGAGAGGATAATTTTTCCATGTTTTAAGAGTGAGATCTTTTTATGCTTGAAACGTGGACGTAGCCAAATTTGGGTAAATTACGCTAAATATTTGTATCTGTTTTATCTTCATTTCTAATCTTTGCCATCCCAGTAAGTGGTACCAGAGCCAGGATCATGGCATAGTATACTATTCACGTATGCGACACTATTCACATATACGGGCATTATTCACGTATACTATCTATAGTGAAATGGTGGTAGTCGAGCAAGTTGCAGTGAACAAGATGGTGGCAAAGTTTGAAATAGAAAAATTCAACAGAAGCAATTTCACATTATGGAAAATGAAGATGTAAGCAATTTTACAAAAGGATAATTATATGGTGGTTATCGATGGTAGGTCATAGGAAATCATAGATAATGGCAAGTGGAATGAGATAGCAGCAATGCTATTGCCAATTTACACCTGGCACTGGCAGATGGAGTACTATCAAGCATCGCAGAGAAAAAGACATCGAAAGAAATTTGGGATACTTTGACGAAGTTGTACGAGGTCAAGTCACTCCACAACAAGATCTTCCTAAAGAGAAGATTATACACTCTTTGAATGGCAGAATCATCGATTACCAATCACATCAACATGCTAAATACCTTATTTTCTCAGCGTGCGTCATTTGGGCATGTAATAGGGGAAGGTGAATGTGTAGAAATTTTATTTCAAAGTTTATCAAACTCATGTAATCAACTCATTATCAACTTGACTAACAATATCCTCACAGAGTATTTAGTCTTCGATGATGTTGCAACTGTGGTTCCAGAAGAAGAAAGTCAGCAAAAGAACAAGGAAGACAAGTTGGCAAGCTCGCAATAGGCAAAGGCTTTGACGATGATGAGAGGGAGATCAATGGAACATGGCCCTAGTGGGAGCCAATATGGTATATCAAAGTCCAAAAGTAAAAAGAACATCAAGTGCTATAACTGTGGCAACAAAGGGCACGTGAAAAAATAGATTGTTGGAGTAAGAAGTGTGGCAAAAATAATTTTCAAGGGAATGTAGCAAGTACCTCGAATAATGGTGATGGTCTATGTAGCAAGAAAATAACAATTGCAGAAGGCAGATAGAAGCTCATTGATGCATGGATCATGGATTCAGGAGCAACATGGCATATGACTTCTCAAAGAGAATGGTTTCACCAATATGAGCTAATCTTAAGAAGGTCTATATTCGTGGGAAATGATCGTGCCTTTAGAGATTGCTGGAATTGGCACTATCAAAATGAAGATACATGATGGTACTATTCACACCATATGACATGTAAAGGTTCTGAAGAAGAATCTATTATCATTGGGAAAATGAGATGATGCTGGATTCAAGATTCATATAGAGAAAAGATCATGAAGATTGTCAAAGGCATGCTTGTGGTCATGAAGGTAAAGAAGGTGGCTGCTAATCTATACAGGTTTCTGAGAGACATATGCTAAGAGGGAGAGTGATCTGTTGCATTGACTAGTTCAAGAGAAGAATTGATGATGATGTGGCATCGTAGCTTGGCCATATGTCGAAGCAAGGCTTAAAGATTCTCTCTAAATGAGGACTAACGCCTAGGCTCAAATTGGTAAAACTATCATTTAGTGATCATTGTGTTATAACCAAGCAATATAGATTGAAGTTCAGCACATCAGCAGTTAAGTACAAAGGAATCTTAGACTTGATCCACTCAGATGTTTAGAAAGCACCGATTTTATCCCTAAGAGGGGCAAGATACTTTGAATCTTTCATCGATAATTACTCTAGGAGATGTTGGGTATATCCAATCAAGAATAAAGCAGATGTGTTTCTAGTCTTCAAAGTATACAAAGTGAAAGTAGAACTTGAATCTAAAAATTAGATCAACTGTCTGAGAACTAACAATAAAGAGAATATACTGGCAATGATTTTGATGCATTATGTTGAAAAGAAGGCATCGAAAGGCAATTCACAATGGCATACACTTCTCAGCGAAATGGAGTGGCAGAGTGGATGAACATAACCTTGTTAGATAGGATGGAGCTATTTGAAGACTGTAAGACTAGCAAAGTTGTTTTAGGCAGAATTAGTTAGTACCACCTGTTATGTAATCAATTGGTCTTCATCAATTGCAATTGATCTAAAGTTGGCAATGGAGATGTAGACTGGTGATCCAGCTGATTACTCTCGTTTATATACATTTGGGAGTTCAGTGTATGCAATGTACAACAAACAAGAAAGATCAAAGCTATACTCAAAATCTAGAAAATGTATCTTCTTGGCGTATGCTGATGGATTCAACGGGTATCACTTTAGGATTCCACTGCCCACAAAGTTGTCATCAGTAGAGACGTAATATTTGCAGTGGATAAACTGCAAGAAGAAAAGGAAGATGATAGCACTTTAAAAGAGAATCAAAAGACTACAGCAGTTAATGTGGAAGATAAGATAAAAGGAGATTAGATTTTTTCTAAAATAGTACCGGCTCAAGAAGTTTCAAGAAACAACTGAGGCTAACACTTCTGATGTTCGTCGATCATTTTGTGTAAGAAGACCTTGGCTTAGCACTCTAATTATGTCACTAAAAGTAATGTTGTACATTGTTTGTTAATAGAGGAAGGAGAGCTGTCAACTTTCCATGAGGCTATCAAAATGCCTAATGCATCCCTGTGGATGGCAACAATGTAGGAAGAGTTTGAAGCCTTAAACAAAAACAAAACATGGGATCTTGTTTTGTTACCACAAGGAAGGAAGGCCATCAGAAACAAATGGGTTTATGAGATCAAACGTGATGGCAATAAACAAATGGAGTGATATTGTACAAGATTGGTGGTGAAAGGATATGCTCAGAAAGAAGGTATTGACTTCAATAAGATGTTTTCTCTTGTGGTTTGACTCATGACAATTAGAGTAGTCCTGCCGATATGTGCTATGTTTAACCTACATCTAGAGCAACTAGATATGAAAACTGCTTTTCTTCATGGTGATGTTTTAAAAGAGATTTATATGCTCTAATAAGAAGGTTTGTAGAAGAAGGCAAGGAGAACTTGGTTTGCAGGTTGAACAAATCTCTATCGGCCTCAAACAAGCACCTTGGTGTCGATACAAGAGATTTGATTCCTATATCATGAGCCTTTGATACGAATAGACTCAATGCAGATCCTTGTGTGTATTTCAAGTGTTTTGGTGATGAAAACTTCAACGTTTTGCTATTATACGTGGATGACATGTTTGTAGTAGGCCACAACAAAGATCAAGTCTATGAATTGAAGGCATAGTTGGCTAGAGAATTTGATATGAAGGACTTGGGACCGGAAAACAAGATTCTAGGGATGCAAATTCACTGAGATAGAAACAATAGAAAGATTTGGCTATCTCAAAAGAATTACATAAGGAAGATTTTGCAACGCTTCAACATGCAAGATTGTGAGCCAATTTCTACCCCTCTTTCTGTTAATTCCAAGTTATCCTACTAGATGTATCCTAGCAATGAAGCAAAGAGGAAGGAAATGTCTTGAGTACCACATGCATCAACAATGGGGAGCCTAATGTACGTTATGATTTGTACAAGACCAAACATTACACAAGCAATGGGAGCAGTTAGTCAATACATGAAAGTAATGGAATGCTATTAAGAGGATCCTAAGATACATCAAGAGTACCTTAAATACTGCATTATGTCATGGAGGATCGGATTTTATTGTCAGTGGCTATGTTGATTCAGATTGTGTAGGTGATCTGGATAAAAGAAAATCCACTACAGGCTATATGTTTACACTTATAGGAGGAGCTGTAAGCAAGGTTTAGAAACTATAGACCATTGTAGCGTTATCTATAATAGAATTAGAATACATAGCAGCTACACAAGCTTTCAAGGATACAATTTAGATTCAAAGGTTATTGGAAGAGCTCAGGCACAGACTAGAGAAAATTATTTTATTTTGTGACAATTATAGTGCCTTGCACATTGCAAGAAATCTAGCCTTCATTCTAGAACAAAGTATATAGGTATTCAGTATCACTTTGTGAGAGAAGTATTAGAGGATGGAAATATAGATATGAGAAAATCTATACCAATAACAACCTAGAAGATGTTTTAAGCAAGCTGACCATACTGACAAGTTTACATGGTGTAGATTTTCGCATGGCCTAAGGGAGATGTAAGCAGCATGGTGGCGACAAGGTTGAAAGGATGATGTGGAGATATGGTTGATTCTCAATCAAATCTCTAAGTAGAAGAATGTAGTGGAGGAGCAGGCAGAGTTGCTCCTTTGTTGGCAAACAAAAGAAAGATGGCTTTTTGACAAATAAAAAAAGACAAAAAAGGCTAAAGAAAAACAGGAAATGGAGAAAGGAAAGAAAAAAATAAAATAATGTTGTGTTCACATTGGAATGGAGAAAAGAATGCATTTTGAACGCATGAATGGAAGAGGAGCTCGCCTATAAATGGAGCTCCCTCCTCCTTCCTCAATCATCCTATTCTCTGAGTTTCTTCTTCAGAGTCTAATTCTTTGCTACTTTTTTGGTAGTTTTCTCCCTATTTCAAGAGAGATGATTGTGAGATATCTCTCCTATTTTCGTAAGAGAGAGCTTTATATTGTTCTCCCCTTGTGATCTGGAGAGAAGATAATTTTTCCATGCTTTAATAGTGAGATCCTTCTATACTTGCCATGTAGAAGTAGCCAAATTTAGGTGAACCACACTAAATATTTATGTCTATTTTATCTTTATTTTATTCATTTCTTGTCTTTGTCATCCCAACAAGATCTCGGCCTAATGACATGAGACGTGTTAAGATCGACACTCCAAACTTCATCCTTCCTTCTTTCGCTCAGAGTGGTCCGCCTCATCAATTGCTCTACATCGCACACTATCACCATAACCAAGAAACCTATGACCAAATGAGCTTGAAGATAATATTTATTGGTTAACATCCTAGCGACGTGTCCAGAAATGGATAACAAAGCTTTGGCTAACTTTCACCCCTAATAAACTCGGTCACTCTGTAGGCTCTTTAACCTTCATGTGTGATTTTTTTCTTTTTCCATTTTGCTTCTTGTTGTTATGTTTGAAGACTATTGAGATAGAAGTTAAAAAGATTATTTTTATTTATTTCGAAATTAAAGTAGGGTATTCAAACTTTAAACTATGTAGTAGAGTCAGTTATGTAATCATTGTTAAGCTATCCTGCACTCATAGAGAGATTTCTTTTTAATATCTTATGCTTGGAAAAATATTTATCACATTTTTCTTAGCGAGATTATATTTCTATATATGCAATTAATTGATTGGGCGAAAATTACAAAAAGAAAAAGAAAAAGAATTTAGGTAGTGATATTAAGTAGAAACCAAATAATTTGCTAAAATAATATATGTACGGACTAGGGCGGAGTCATCTTAGGACCGGTCGGCAACTGCCTAGTCTAAAGGGTCCCTTGAACATTTACTCCCAAATATTTTTTACCTTTTTTTTCTATTTATAATGTTTATATTGAAATTTAAAACATTGCATTTTTTATACAAAATTTTTCAAGAAGTTTCTATTATTCCCCAAATTTCATCTTTTAAGTAAGCTTACGTACGTCATAATTTTTTGAAATGTTTTTATAATGCCACAAATTTTTTCCTTTCATATACTAATAATTTACTTAAAATCTCAAATAAAAGAAAAATTAGCTACATTATTTTGTAAATTTACAGTTATTAGACTTAAGCCTTTTAAAAGTTTTTTTTTTTTTTCAACATGGTTATAAGGTTCTTTACGTAAAGTTGCGAAATCTAATTATTTTATTATCATACAGAAATCAACAAGTGGATCAATCTTTAGGATTTTATAGTTCTAATTTGTTGTCCTAATTTCTTTTATATAAAGGAGAAGTCGATTTCAAGGTTGATTAGAGAAGTTAAAAAAGATATGAAAGCATGATTTTATTGCTTTTAGTCGTATAGAATTAGATATCTAATTTTTATGTAAAAGAAAGACAAAAACTCAAAAAACAAAAGAAGATAGTTACACTATTAGTTTAGTTCAAGTTTTAACTTAATTCATATCCTTCTCTAAAGAAAAAAGATATCAGCTGGCTCCAATGCCACGTACGGAGTCATCTTCCAATCACATTCGTGCTATAATGGATAAAGGAAAAGGTTATAACTTTCTCGCCATATATTTTAAAATGCAGCGTCGAGTTTCTTCAAACACCTAAATCAACTTTTGGGTCCATTTTATTGAGTTGTTATTCACGAACATATATAAAAAGAAACTTTACGCGCTTCCAGAAAATTAAAAAAAAAAAAAGCAGCGAACAAGATAGCAGATATTGATGTACAGGAAAATGCTTTCGGATCTTCCATTTTGGAGCACATAAAGCATAATCTGTCTTTCACTATTCTCTGTATTTTTCTTCTTCTTTTTTTCATTTGTATTTATGAAATTTCGCGTTGGGCACTGCAATATTCTTATTTTCTATTGTGAAAACAGAGCTCCAAAAAAGACTCGTTGAATCTGGGATATGTACATTAAATGAGAGGCATATCGTGCATTAATTACTGTATAGTGTTGACATAAAGCCAATGGTAATCCATAGAAGCATATTATTCCAAGAGGATATCCACAGGAGCTTGTACTAAAATAATAATAGTAATAATAATAATAAAGAAAATGATCTCGAGATCAGAATGTGATTCAAGCATTACTTTATTATATGGTGAATTCTATGCGGTACAAGGAGTAGGCCCATAACTACTTGGATACACACTTTCAAGGGTAGGATATCTATCAAGATAATTAATGTCGCTACAACCCATGAAAATGTGGATTCAACCCTTATAATTCTTTCCTAACGTCTCCTTCTGTGTCCTCCAGTAATATTATGTTATAGATTATAATATTTCAATTAGCATCACGCTACATTAATTAAAAATAATATTTGTTAAAATAATTAATTGACATGAAAAATATTATTAGAGGGTATGAAAGGGAGGAAAAAAGAGAAACAGTGATCTAATTCCTTAATAAAGTGAAATTTTGCAATGCATAAGTTGGTACAATACAAATATATACCAACACATTTTTCTTTTTCTTTTTCTTTTTTTTTTTGAATACAATGCTAACTGCTCTTAGTATTTTAGCCCGCAAAAGTGATGTCTAAAGTGATACTTTTAGTGATGCCATTTAGACTCATTTTTTAGACAACGTCTTAAGCTTTAGACATTGCTTTAAGCTTTATTTTAAAAGCCTTTTATGTTGTAGTTGTGACACCCGTTATTCTTCTAACGGGTATTGAGGTAATTAAATTAATTTTTAATGTATAAAAAAAATTGCTTCATTTAAATTTATTTTATAATATTTATTTTTATCTATTTTTAAATTTTCTAAAATTCTCCTATATTTATTTAGTATGATTACTAAAAAGCCTTAGAACTTCTAATAAATCTCAAAAATGTCATATTGGCATTATGTGTGTTAAAGTCTTTAGATGAGACATAAGGATATCTTTTCCAACTACTCTTGACCCTCATTTTCTTTATTTCCTCCGTGACATGCTTCAACATGTCTCCTCTATAATTGTTTCCATCACTTCTCTTCAAAGACTTCATCTTTTCTTCCTTTCTCTTCCACGGTTCCCACACTCTTCTTCTCATTTCTTTGCTGAAGCAAAATACTTAGAGAACTTCTTCAAGGCAGCCATAAAAATCAGCCACCATCACCTCCATTTGAGCAAGAATTTCAGTCATACCGAAGTAAAGGAACCTGTTTTGAAGCCATTTCAAGCTTCCAACTAACCATAATCCGAGGTTAGAATCTTATGAACAAATTTAGTCTTTCATTTATAAATTTTCTTTTATACTAAAGGATTATTCAAATTTGCGTTCTTAAACCTAAGTATATGTTTGTTGCTATTTTGGAGCATATGTATGAAGTCTAAGTGTATATGCCCTAGACAGAAAATTTATATTGTTAAACTTTATAATACCTCTATGGGCAGTGGTTATTTCTTGAAATTCTAAGATTAAATTAAAATAAATTTTATGAATGTAGTTGTATGTTGTGCTTTAGTTTTAATTGTCCTTATGCACGCCTTAGGATCAAGGGAGTATGGAGCTAACGTTAATTGATTCCAGGATTAAGAGACTGTTGATAAGCTTGAAAGGTAGGGATTCTATTACTCATCTTTTGTGAGGTTTTTATAGAATTAAAATTGATTGTTTTGCCGCAATATATATATATCTATGTTGAACTGATATTATATGTGTATCACATATGAAACTATGACATGGACTCGTCTTGTATTGTACGGCGAGGAACATAATGAATTGACACATGTTATAAATTGAGAAGCATGGTTAGGAAAATTAACTCTATTAATAATGATTTAATATAGAGAAATTGTGAGACATGAAAAGGGCGACGGTTACGTCCTTGGGCATGAATACCCTAAAAGGTAAAGTAGGGGGAAGGCGATGACGCTTCCTTGGGTTGAAAGTCCCAGAACACACTGTACAGGAATCGACTTGGTGAGGACTCGGGGCTTGATGTCCCCTCACCGGAACACCCTTGGAATGTTTATAGGGTGATCAAGTGCGCCCATTTGGGTTTCGATGAGTTGAGTGATACTCAATTTAACATGGATACCTAGGAACAATGATGATTGGTAATATTTGTATAAATGTGTAATTATGACACTTGGTAATGATTAACTACGGTATCCATAAGATGTGATCATAATAAACCTCATAATCTGGAATATGATGTAACTTACTAACCATGCAGATTTTAATGTGGTAATGATAGAGGTGAGTAATGGCTTTCTCTACTGAGCATAGTGTTGCTCATTCCCTTATGTTTATATCTTTTCAGGACTCACTAAGTGTGAGGTGGCTACGAGAAATATAGTTGAGGAAGTGATGTAACTATATTACATTGGGACTGCTTCAATCGTTGAGAATGTTCTTCATGATAATGTAAGCATCAATTGTTACTTTCTGTGACTGTATTATAATGTGTTGAGGGTTAAAATGATGATGACAACAGTTTATATTATTAAATTTAAGGTGCTACATTAAAACTGTGGTTTATTTGTCGTTTATATTTTTATTTTTGAGTTGAGAGTTTTCATTTAAGTCCCGGGCAAATTTTAATCTTTAAGGTTTTACTTTTATTATTTATTTTTATTTTATCTCATTAAAAACTGTTAACCCCCATATAGGGGCGTTACAGAATTTTTGGTATCAGAGCCTAGGTTCGGTTAACCTAGGGAGTGTAGCACCACTTTAAAAAAAAATATATTTTTGAGATGGTTTTGAAGCTGAATTTTTATTGTCATCATCAAAATGAACCTTCACATTGATTTATACAGTCTAGAAGGATGTAACATGGAAAGGCCATAGAATGAAAATATCAATAGTTATATGAGTACAATAATTATATAGAAGGAAAGTATTAATAGTTATAAGGGAATGATAATTATATGGAATGAGTTTATAAGTAGAATGCTTATGAGAGATTCGTATAATATTTGGATCTATAAGCATATCTAATTCGTATAAACGATGAGAAATTCGTATAGATACGAGGATTTAAAAGCCTTTTGTCTCGTGAAAAACAATAAGAAATATAAGGCTTGATTTATTGATTTTAAAGTTTGACATAGATATGCCAAATTTTTCGCAATTGATTCAAACCTAAGTAATGATTATGTGTGGATTCGATGGAGCACATAAGTGTCAATGTCTTTTCTTAAAAGTTCTATATATTTGAGGAATATGATATAAGTTGAAAATCATGGTATTGAATCTTGAGAGAGATAAATGTTAGACTTTTGGTCTGTTGAGACTGTGTAAAGTCTAGAATGCATGAATCTCAAAATTGGAATATTTTGTTACGTACATTGTATTTAAGTGTATCAGTGAATCTTTTGGTTACCTACGGTTTTGTTATATGAGGAAATTCGATATGGTATAAGTAGAATTGTGGGGATTGTAGATGTTCTTAAGTAGTAACATCAAGTGTCTTTGTTCATTGATATGGTCTACGTTGAAAGACGTAAATCGTATTGATTTCAAGGTTAGTCGCATTCTAAACCCTTGGTAGTAATGATGATGAATCCATTGATAGATGTTGAGTATTATCAATAACATATGGGTGTATGCATTGTTCAATAAGGTTTTGATTAAAACAAAATTATTTGAGTTGCTGGAAGATTATGTTGTTATGAAATGATTTTAAATATTATTCAGGAAGATCCTTATTGTCGTTAAATTAGATTTGTTGTTTATAGTTAACTTTATCTATAGTGGACTTTGAATTGGGTTTAAGATTTATACAAATTGGTTTTCAATTTTATGTTTGTTATTTAACTTGTTCTAAATGTGTTAAGGCCCGAAACAACTTGACCATTTTCAACTTAGAACATTTGGGCCTAGTTCAAATCTTAAATCAGTTTGATTCACACTGTCTCTCCCACGTGGTCTCTATACGTGTCATATACAGTGGTTTAATTATTGTTTACATATACGTTTACTGTGCGTAAGACCTTATTTCTCCGAGTTCACTTTTTCTCTCTTAATTTGTTATTTTTTCTCTAAATCGCAAATCCTCTTCTTTTTCATTAGAAATTCTTCTTTTCCTCTAAAAGAAGAAGGAATTCTAGGATTCTGCAATTTACTATCTTAATTTTTCCTTTCTATTTACTCTTCTTTCATCTCATCATGGACCCAAAGTACCAACACCTGAGAAAGTATTTCCCATCACTCTCCCAAAAGATTCTTAGAAAGAAATACAAGGCTAGAATTACTCGGTTGTGGATTCTTATGCGTTTTGGTATCCCTTGTGATGTGAGAATGTTGATAGAGGGGAAAATCCGTCCGAGTGACTTTAGTCAAGATGTCGGTTTACCAGGAACGGGTACCAGTCGTAGTGCAATGAAAAGAAGAGCTCGTGCCATCGTGGTCACTTGTAACAAATGTGGAAGACAAAATTGTAACGGTAAATGTACTTCACCTGGTTATATGTCTACGAATAGAGAGGATAAAATAAGGTTTTGTAGGGATGGACTTTCAAAGGAGAACTTGGATAGCATCCATCCTCCTCTCCACGGTCACCCTAGTGGATATGTTCAAGGAGCTATTTTTAAACTCTGGCCTAAATTTTATACAGAAAGACAACGCCTCAGGAATATGGTATTTCTAGATCCTGTTTGCCAAGCCATAAGAAAACTGGATGGGGAATAAGTTATCGCTCTATAAAGGTTATTTAGTCTTTACTTATTTGAAGCAGTTTTAGCTGATGTTCAACAGTATGTGTTTTTCTTTTACTCAGAATATTTGCTTTTGTGTTTGAAATAATTGTGATTATTAGATTGATACAGTAAGTGTTAATATCTTATTTAATTTATGATTTTCTTAAATATATATATAATAAAATATATTATCTTATCAGACACGTTACATACGGTACAGTAATATGTTTGAATTTTGAAAAGCTTATCCGGATATTTCAAGATTTGTGTCTCAAATTTCAAAAGTTCTACAGTATTTGTCGTTTATATTAAATTTCTAGACTTGGTGTATATTTGTCAAAAAGTCTACAGTTGTGTCAAGAGGGTCTTTTGTCGAATTGTTCTCAATTGTCAAAAGTTATACAATTAGAGTCTAATCTTTTTCAAAAAGTGAATCAGATTTTCTGTAAACTATCAATCACCTTATCTTACTTTCTTATCCGTACAAGATTTTGTTTAAATCTTTGGATTACTTTTTCATTACCTACTCGTCTATCTCTTTAGCCCTTTTTGTATATTTCTCATCTTTAAAATCTCATGTAGAACCCGAAGTCTAAGTGGAGCAGACATTAAGCAACCACTTCTATAAACCAAATATGTCTACCTCCCAGTCCACGAAGAAAATAAAGAATGTCTGTGTCTTTTGTGGTTCCAGCCTTGGAAAAGATAAAGCTTATTTAGAAGCTGCAAATCACTTAGGGCAAGTCCTAGCACGCAAGAAGATTAACATAATCTATGGGGGTGGTAGTATAAAAATGATGGTAAATATGGCACTAGCAGCTAGGTCTAGCGACGCTACTGATGTAAGAATTTGGCCTCATATTCCAGTTGAAGGAAACCTTTGTAAGGAAACCATAGGTAAGGGAGAAGGAGTCAGGAGTATCCCTAAAAATTTTAAAGACATAATCTATAATTCTGATGCTTTTATAGCATTACCTGGTGGTCTAGGTACTCTTGAGGAAATATTTATAGTTGCTTGTGGGCAATTGTTGGGCTTTTATTCCAAACCTTTGGGACTGCTGAACGTAAAGGGTTTTTATGACGGTCTTTTGAAATTTCTAGATTACGCTGTGGAAGAAAACATCACTACAGAATCGGAGAGACAAATCTTTGTCACTGCTTCAACAGCTGAGGAATTGATAGATAAAATGCAAATCATACATCCAGAATCCGACACTGCAACATCCAAGCTTGAATGGGAAAGGGAAAGCCGGGAGCGGCCAATTGATTTGAATCTCCATCTGTAATCTTTTTGTTTTATCTTTGGCATGTAGGCATGTGTGTCCGTATTTCGTGTGTTACGAATAACCGTTTGCCTTGTATTCTGTGTTTCTTGTGGTACGTTGTTGTTCAATCTTTTAGATTCATTGAGCCTAATGCCGGGATGGCTGGATACGGAGTACTTGATGCTCTCGAAACGCATCCTTCTTAAGGTCCGATCTTTTGTTTATCGATGTTTTTGTATCCTCTAAGCATGCATGATATGGATAGCTGGTATACGGAGTGCCTTGTACTCTCGAAACGTATCCGTATCATGTTTGTAATGTGTAATATTCTGTTAATATTATGTGGAAGTACCAGAGTCAGTTATGGGGATATTCCATATGAAATATGAGTATATTATTTGGGTTGAATGTTTGTGTCATGAGGATAGCTGTTTAATGAAAAATATGTCGGGTATGTTTGCAACTCTGAGATTCCGTTTAATATCTCTATGAATAAGTTTAATGTATGGTTTTGAATAGAAGTGTTTGTGATATATGTTTTATGATTATGTTTTAGTTTATTAGTTGAGGTATGAAATCAAATATATTTGACTTTTCCTTACTTAAAAAGGGAAAGGAACCTAAAGATGAAGTATATAAAATTTCTCTAGCAATCTCCTTAAATGTGATTGTAAATCACAGTCCATGGACAATGAAGGACTGGAATCAAGGTATAGTCAATATGTATGCCTGATCAGATTCTTAGACTATTATACGGTGTTACAAGTTGAAACTTGTCAGAAATACTCTCATTGAGGGATTTAGGAGTAAGATTTATTATGCAAGTAAATAAGTGGAGATACGATAACTTAAATTTGGAGGACAAACAACATTAACGGTTTAGACTCAGAATTGGAATCATAGTGGAATCATAATTTTTACTAGTATTGCTAGAATTGAAATTTCGAGGACGAAATTTCTTTAAGGGGGGTAGAGCTGTGACACCCGTTATTCTTCTAACGGGTATTGAGGTAATTAAATTAATTTTTAATGTATAAAAAAAATTGCTTCATTTAAATTTATTTTATAATATTTATTTTTATCTATTTTTAAATTTTCTAAAATTCTCCTATATTTATTTAGTATGATTACTAAAAAGCCTTAGAACTTCTAATAAATCTCAAAAATGTCATATTGGCATTATGTGTGTTAAAGTCTTTAGATGAGACATAAGGATATCTTTTCCAACTACTCTTGACCCTCATTTTCTTTATTTCCTCCGTGACATGCTTCAACATGTCTCCTCTATAATTGTTTCCATCACTTCTCTTCAAAGACTTCATCTTTTCTTCCTTTCTCTTCCACGGTTCCCACACTCTTCTTCTCATTTCTTTGCTGAAGCAAAATACTTAGAGAACTTCTTCAAGGCAGCCATAAAAATCAGCCACCATCACCTCCATTTGAGCAAGAATTTCAGTCATACCGAAGTAAAGGAACCTGTTTTGAAGCCATTTCAAGCTTCCAACTAACCATAATCCGAGGTTAGAATCTTATGAACAAATTTAGTCTTTCATTTATAAATTTTCTTTTATACTAAAGGATTATTCAAATTTGCGTTCTTAAACCTAAGTATATGTTTGTTGCTATTTTGGAGCATATGTATGAAGTCTAAGTGTATATGCCCTAGACAGAAAATTTATATTGTTAAACTTTATAATACCTCTATGGGCAGTGGTTATTTCTTGAAATTCTAAGATTAAATTAAAATAAATTTTATGAATGTAGTTGTATGTTGTGCTTTAGTTTTAATTGTCCTTATGCACGCCTTAGGATCAAGGGAGTATGGAGCTAACGTTAATTGATTCCAGGATTAAGAGACTGTTGATAAGCTTGAAAGGTAGGGATTCTATTACTCATCTTTTGTGAGGTTTTTATAGAATTAAAATTGATTGTTTTGCCGCAATATATATATATCTATGTTGAACTGATATTATATGTGTATCACATATGAAACTATGACATGGACTCGTCTTGTATTGTACGGCGAGGAACATAATGAATTGACACATGTTATAAATTGAGAAGCATGGTTAGGAAAATTAACTCTATTAATAATGATTTAATATAGAGAAATTGTGAGACATGAAAAGGGCGACGGTTACGTCCTTGGGCATGAATACCCTAAAAGGTAAAGTAGGGGGAAGGCGATGACGCTTCCTTGGGTTGAAAGTCCCAGAACACACTGTACAGGAATCGACTTGGTGAGGACTCGGGGCTTGATGTCCCCTCACCGGAACACCCTTGGAATGTTTATAGGGTGATCAAGTGCGCCCATTTGGGTTTCGATGAGTTGAGTGATACTCAATTTAACATGGATACCTAGGAACAATGATGATTGGTAATATTTGTATAAATGTGTAATTATGACACTTGGTAATGATTAACTACGGTATCCATAAGATGTGATCATAATAAACCTCATAATCTGGAATATGATGTAACTTACTAACCATGCAGATTTTAATGTGGTAATGATAGAGGTGAGTAATGGCTTTCTCTACTGAGCATAGTGTTGCTCATTCCCTTATGTTTATATCTTTTCAGGACTCACTAAGTGTGAGGTGGCTACGAGAAATATAGTTGAGGAAGTGATGTAACTATATTACATTGGGACTGCTTCAATCGTTGAGAATGTTCTTCATGATAATGTAAGCATCAATTGTTACTTTCTGTGACTGTATTATAATGTGTTGAGGGTTAAAATGATGATGACAACAGTTTATATTATTAAATTTAAGGTGCTACATTAAAACTGTGGTTTATTTGTCGTTTATATTTTTATTTTTGAGTTGAGAGTTTTCATTTAAGTCCCGGGCAAATTTTAATCTTTAAGGTTTTACTTTTATTATTTATTTTATTTTATCTCATTAAAAACTGTTAACCCCCATATAGGGGCGTTACAGTAGTGATTTGAAATTGTATTATATAGATTACAGATCGCAGAAAAGAAAACAATATATACAAAAATGTGGGTCGAATATTGCGTTACTAACATCATGCAGTGGAAGGGGTCTTACCAATATATCAAGACCTATAGAGTAAGCTAAATGCGCGTACTATTAAAAGAAAAAGATAAACTAATATATAACTTGTCCAGAACAATTGTTATTTTGTTTATAATTTAATTATTAACCCCATAAGCTGTAATCTATTAATTAAGTATAATTTCTCTTTTGGACCTTCGATTAATAGTGCTTATTTTTACTTGAAGTTGCACTACGAACCTCTTTGTACTACCAAATTTGCACATTGTGTGTACTACAGACTAAATTGAGAGATTCTAATATAATATTATGTCTGCGAAACACCTTTGATTCTGGTGTAGCCATCATGCTCCCCATATCTTTATCAGCTGAGATCTTTTTTTGCCTACCCTTTTTTTCTCTTGGAGAAAAAAGATGCCATTAATAATTCAAGCGTTACATAATTGGGCGATAATTATACTGATATAAGAGATGAATATATTCTGTATTTCGGACAACATTCATTCACATAAAAATCATTTTTTCTTGGTTTTTAATATCGTCTAATTGTAATTCCCTTATAATATTTTTTCCCCTTTTATGGCCACATTAATATGAATCAGAGGGATGAATGTATATTAGAATCCTAAGAACATTCATGCACGTACTGAACCAATTTTTGTTTATTTCACCTAACTATAATAACAACAGAAAAGTTCCTTTTATTCTAAAATATCTTATTTTTGTAGCCTTAAGCCATTAACTTATCGTTTTGTGAATAAAAATGAGCCCCACAAAACCTTTTCTTTTTCAGCTGGTGTTTGTGATTGCCTCGGAAAAAAAACAATAACCTAATAATGTTACATTGTTGCTGACCGAACGAGACCACACGTGAATGTTCGCTTGAGAAGATATGGCATTTTTTTGTGAATGACCACATATGTTGGATAAATGTTTTAACACAAGTTTCTTTTCTTTTCTTTCTTTTCCTTTTTAAACAAAAGTTACAGCAAAATTAGTTATCACTGGAAACAAATCAATCTCTCTCTCTCTCTCACTGTGATATTCAAAACATGAGCAATTAGCGAATGCCAAAAGCAGTAATTAAGTGTTAACAAAACGCCTGCTAAAATAGGATGTTGTCCAAAATCAGCATTTGTGCTTTAAGTATACCAAATGAGTTGGCGGTGAAATAATTCATTGAGGATAACTTGATAAGGGAATAAAGTTGGTGCTTCTTTAACCTTCTTTTGTCTTTTCGAGTATACCTAGCTAGTCTGGCCAGGGAAAGAGCATATGTGATTTAGTTCTCTCCAAAACTATAAATCTCCTGCCCCCGTCCCCGATTCAGATGGATACGACGAATCCGCATTGCAGGTGAATTGCGGAGCGGTTTCCTTTGACAAGCTGTGCTCAAATATTATGCAAGATGGCTCATCATATTCTAGTGAAGTAGTAGTACTGTTTGCCAAAGGAGATCTGCTCAGTAATTCTATTGCAATATCTATCTATCTCTGTGTGTATATGTGTGTGTGTGTAGCAAATGGTTGCACTCAAATTCTTCTGCACCAGTGAAGTTCAAGAAGCTTGTAAAGGTCATATATAGTACATGTTTATATGCTTTAGTATTGCTTTTCTACTTCTGACCATGAGAGGTTAATTGAACTTTTACATGTACACTTTTTTTATTCAATATTTGCTTTTGCATTCCTGAAGATTTATTACTTCATTTAACTTTTCTTGCATATAACCTAGGAAATTATTGTAACAGAAACAGGAACGACTGTAGCATAAAGCTTCTAGGACAGGTTTTTTTTTTTTTAATTTTATTTATTTATTTATCGTAATGAACATAATTAGCTAACTAAAAACTTCCTTTTTTTTTTAAAGTTATATTTTAATAATGATCATTAGTCAGAGTTAATTATACAGGTTCTCAAATTATCTCTGCTGGAGATTTGCTTTTGAAGAGGTGGTAAAATCGACATACGGATCACTGGCTTGGGAGTACTGAAACACTTGCGGTTTCTCTCCTCTTTGAAAATATGATGTTGGAAATTATAAACTTAGTACTAGCTAGCCAATTGCCATTGCACAGCTGCAGAGATATGAAGGGATTATGCCTTCAACATTATAGTCTTTCTACAAATATAATGGAGCATAAATATGTTCAGTGCGAATATTGGATTTAGTATACTGTCTTCTTTTTTATTCTTCTGCTTGTTCAGTTCATTCCCAGATTTGTTGGTCTGAATGTTTTACAACAGAAAAGTAGGCAGTTTGTTATATACAACGTACATTAAGCAAGGTATCTATCTTCACCTAAGCAAGGTATTAGCATATTGGAGGAGGTATAGAGGTCCTAACACCATTACCAACGAAAATGTTATATTTGACATCAAAAAATTGTAAAAAGGACACATTTAACATGTTATTTATATTTAAGTACTAATACATAATACTATTTTAAATGTTATATTTACTTTTTATCACAATCATTAAATTTTGGAAGTCATAAAAATAAAATTTTAATTTTAAAATTTAATTTGAAAATACCAATGTTACAATAATTAGGTGAAAAGGTAAATAAATCAATCAATAGCAATTTAATGCTAAATTGTGGTAGATGCTTAAGGCTGGCAATACGGATTATGACATGACGACACGATATGCACTTGATACATAACCACGGGTTATTTTAGTATTAACCCGAAACTGACATTTCTAAAAACAGATCATATTCGGGTCAATCTGCATGACACTAAAATAATCATTTGACCCGCGATTAATTATTTAAATATTTTTGTATTTAAAATTTTTGAACTTAACTCTTGTTGTTATAGTATGGAACTTATTTGATTTCAAATTTTTTTTTATTTTTGTATTTATGTTATATTAGTGTACATTCAAAGCAAAAAAATGTCATGGATTAGTGTGGGTGTTACTACGGGTTATTGATGGGTTGTGGGTCATTGAGGGGTCGTGAGTCATTGGCGTTTTACAGGTTGTATAAGGAACAGGTTAATACGGGTTGTGTTCATATCAACTCGTGTTAGAACAGATAGTGTTAGTATTGAGATTTCTCAACCTGTTCATGTCATGGGTCGGGTTACCATCAAGTTAGTTTATGTAAAAATTGACCATCAACCCGACTCGAACCCGACCTGTCGACACGAATTGCCACCCCTAAGATGCTATACATGGTGTCAAATTTGCCATTAAATATAGCATATGTTAAATTTACAACTAAATAATAAAATTGTGTTACTCAAATGTTAAAAGTTGACATTGACACTGACACACTAATCTGCAACTGCATGCTCTCAGAAATGAGAACTTCTATAGAGGCTAGGCTGAAACTATCCCTAATATTAGAGATAGAAGTATCTACGAGTAGTAGGCCTTGAACATTAAACATATAAGTAGTAGTGCTACAACAAACATCACTGAAAAATTGCCAGTTAATTACTTAAAGATGTAGTTTGAGAATGAGAATATCTGTACATACCTACTATATAATACTAAAAAAATGTAAAATCTATACCGCATGGCAAATTTATGTAAATGGAGTTGAAATACAGCAATTTTTAAAATATTTTAGAAATAGCAAAATTACAAAGTAATCACTATACTAATATTCACGTTTTATACGACAAAATTAATTGCGTAATAATGATCTCAATCATTTTAATTTTTTTCTATCCACAAAATATTCTAATTTTTCTATATTTCAACATAGGTAGTAAACTCTTGCTATGTCTAAAATTTCACATACTAAATAGCTTGGTTTGAGTAATTTTATTCAGCTACAAAAAATACTTTAAATAGCTTTTTTTGATTTTTGATTTTTTTATTTTTTTTGGGGACTCACTAAAAGAGCAAAGGCAAAGCATAGAGCAAAATTGGGTTTTAAACCGTTTTTGTCCCGCCCCTTTTTTTATTCTCGTCTCCTAGACCCAAAAAAAAGTTTTTTTTTTAATCTTTAACATTTTTAATCTTTAGTTTATTAAAGTTATAAGCGTCAGTGTTTTTTTTTTTCTTTTTGTTTAATAATATAGGTATGGAGCAAACTGTGAGATATATAGGAGTTACAAAAACGTCAATTTACTTGGGATGTTTTGTTTTGCTTTAATATTAGTTGCTTAATTTTATCATTTTATTTAAAAGGAAAAGTGAAGCTTACTATTAAAGAAAAGGCAGGTTTATTCTGAAGTGAACAACTACATCCACGTTTATTTCTTTTAATAAAAAAAAGTCAGCCTTATCACCAAATATGCAAACTGTCCCCAAAGAAAAACATCTTGTTGTACGGAAACAAGCTTATCAATGAGCTGAGTTGAAGTTCAAAGCATATGGCAATCTTAATCGAACAGGGATCTAAAATATGCCAAGACAATAATATATAGAACCTATATGTGAGTGCTGCCTCGAGTTTCTGCGCACAGAAATTCAACTTATTTTTAGGCCCATGAATAGCACACTACTGACAGCCAAGAGGTCAAAAGTTTACACGTAGAAGATAAACAAATGCATTATATATACAGACATATATATATATATATATATATATATATATTGAGAACATGCCATTGGATCTTCCTTTTCTCGAAGCATCCATGAATATATGCATGTGAAGCACTTTTATAGAAAGTAGGACTTCAAGTTGACTCTCTGCTTAAAAGCTACATTTTATATGACCTTACGAGCTATCGTAGGGACGTTTACAATAAGTCAAAATTAAACTAAATGGACTTATTCTAATATAGTTCTTGGCTGATCTACCATAATAAAGAGTAATGATGTCTTTTCCCGTTTTCCTCTGTTGTAAGATGCAATCATAAATCTTCTTTAGGATTTTGTTCCAAAGGAGACTTATCAATACCATCCATATAAATTGTTATGCACCCATGGTGGTGACGCAGTGAAAATAATCCATACACGTGTCAAAAACCCAATAAACCTTTTTGAATATATTATTTAGTTCTTTTTTCTGTTTTGCAAAAAAAAATCTGGTGGTCCATATCCCGCCCTCATCTCCTTGAGAATTTTCTCATCCTGAAACCACAGAAAGAGCAGTCAAGACCTTATACTAATTTCTCTCATTCTGCGACCCAACTGAATATATTATTTAGTTGCATATAAGGAAGAAAAGAAGATCTAATAGTCCACATCCTGCCCTATCTCCTTCGACACTTTGACAATCTTGAAGCTACAAAAAAACTGTCAGGACCTTACACTAATTTCTCTCGTTTGTTGACCCAGGTGAATATGCTATTTAGTTGCATGTACATGTAGAATAACCATTAATCACGTGCCACCATAATGTTTTAACGTGGAAATTTATCTTTTGAAAGACAATTAGCAATATATAATTTACATGTGATGGTCATTGATCCAATATTAGCACGTATACGAAACCTAATATTTCGTCCCGAATTTTACCACACGACATGATCATGTTATTCAGATTTTGTTATAAATTAATTATAAACAAAAGCTTCAGAATTAAGCACGTCGTAAAAGCATTATTGTTCCATCAATTCCAAAAAAAAAAAAAAAAAAAAGGGAATTGTTCCATGGTATATGCTCAATGTTATTGTTTTGGAACGGTATATATATGCGTGTGATCTCTATGCCATGACTCAGTGATTCGTGACTACTTCAGAGGCGAGTTACGTTGCAGGTGCATTACAGGGCAAAATCTCCATTGGCAGGCAGAGCCCTTCGAAACTGTGGTTTTCACAACCGCACTTTCCTATAAATGCACCCCTGCCAAAGGAGATTTGCCCAGCAATTCACCTGCACTACTTTTACTACATTAAGAGAACACACACATATGTATATCACAATGTACGTGTCGTCCATTCAGTACTAGGGGTGAACAACGGGCGGGTTTGCGGTTTTTGGGCGGGGGCGGGGCAGTTTTTTTAAGTGGCGGGTTGGTGATTAACCAACCCACAAACCGCCCATGGAGTAGCAGGCGGGTTGGGCGGGTTGGGTCTACACTAATGTACAATATAATTTTTTGAGCTCTTTTTTATTAAAAAAAAGTGAAGAAAATTTGTAGAAAATATAAGACGATAATGTATGAAGCATTCTCAACAATAACCAAGTTTGACGCCTAAAGACAATAACCATATTCACAAAAAATTAAGAAACATAATCATTCATTGCAACAAGAAACATCAACTATATATGAAGTGATGAACAAAGTTAAGAATTCTTGTTCTTCCATAAAACCTGTTCATTGGGTTCGAAAATAACAGGATATTACAGATGAAATGATGAACAAAGTCAAATGTTTTTTTCTTTTTAAAGAATGAGGAGTGAGAGAGGTTTAGATTAAGATATATATATATATTTTTTTAAGAATTAGACGGGCGGGTTCGGGTTGAACCCGCCCCCTAAAATTTAAAACCATACCCGCTC